>JACTOM010000925.1:2433742-2548268 GCA_015832385.1 Elymnias hypermnestra
GACCCACTATCAATTTGAAACCTCATCTCAACGCCTTGTACTAAAATTAACTCCGACATAGGCTCCCCATTCTTAGAACGAATGCAAAATAACTTACCATCATCATCTGCTCCCTCACCTGAGTCCAAGCACTCAATTAAATTTATTTTCGGGCACATACGCCTTAAGTGACCTTTCTGGTTACACTTTTTACACTTATATTTTAAAAACCGACACTTTGACGCTTCGTGATTTTTTAGACCACACACTGCACATTGGTTTTTGTTAACACCATAACATGTCGAACTCGCTGCGATCTTATACAGCTGGTCAGCCGTCGCTGGCCCTTCCGCCAACCCCGTAGCTGCTGCTGCCGTCGATGTTACAGCACGTGCATTCTTCATGCTGTCCGCGAGTTCCACTGCCCTTGATAATGTCAACTCCTCCAAGTCCTGTGCAAACAATTTCTCCCTCTCTGCACCAGGTAGCATGCCCATAAGAAACCGGTCCCGCAACGCTTCTTCTATATTGAGGAATCGACAGTTCACTGTTAGGCCACGCAGTCTTGCAGCCCACTGCGCATATGATTCTTCAGGTCGTTGAATTGCGGCGTAGAAAGTGAAGCGGTCACAAAATCCCTTCTTTTTGGGCGTGAAATGTATATCTAACATTAGGATGATGTCTTCGTAAGGTACCTGCTGCACATCCTTCGGTAAAGCCAAATCAGCGGCAAGCTTATAAGTACCATCACTGAGTGCACTGAGTAATATAGCCCTTTTTTTTACGTCATTGTCCTCCAAATCGTTAGCAATAAACCACTGAGTCAATCGGCCTTTGTATGTATTCCATGTTTGTACATTATGATCGAAATTTACTAATATTCCGAACTGAGCCATGATGATTAACCGTTTTTTCACAATTTTTATCGCTTAGAAAAAATAACGCGGGTAGTTCGTCGCCAGTGTTACGTCGATGACAGGAGATATGCAGTAAAACACGGCTGACAGCGCACTGCTTTAATAAGTAAGGTAATGACATATATAACCCGGCAAATGACGCATTAGCTTCTATACGTACTTAACTTACATATATAACATGGACGAAACAGTTAAAGGCGATATGACATAAAAAGAGTGTCTTCAATTTAATTTTTTTTCTTTAAATGTATATGAAACTATAAACGGTAGATCTGTTTCCTCATATCTTTTAAACAGCTGACCCAATTTTGATGGTAGTTTCACCGGCAGATAGCTGCTGTTACAAAGAGTAACTTAGGCTAGGCTTATATTTTTGAAAAGGCCGGACTTACGTCAACAGAATACTTGTTTGTTGATCCTTTGCACTCCTATGTCGAACTGAACTAGACATTTTAATGAAGCAATTTTAAAAGTAATTAATATTATTAAATATATATTTTTTTCAATACCAAATGGTCACTGTATGCAAATTTGTGAAGTTCTGAATTATTAGAAATGCCTTACGTGCCTTAATAAGGAGTGTGATATTAAAGTGTGCAAGAAGTTAATCTGATCACTTTCAAATACATTTCTAAAGTTGTAGTGGATAGTTGGTGTTAATACAGTTTTAAGCAGTTATAGTAACGGTTTTTGTATAAAATCATTTCTCAAAAATTGCAGCAGACCTCAAAGTAATTTTACCTCTCACATAAAGACGTCAAGTCATAAATTTAAACTTAACTATTACTTAACACGACGTATGTATGCCGCCATTAGCTCAAGCGGTTTCATATTGAAACGTCGTCGTCCGAAGGTTGCTCGCTGACACCGAGACAGGTTAATGACTCCGCAGAGGCTATTGTTGCGCCAAACAATACCGTGGCCGAGCCTCAATCCACATCTATTTACTTCACCATACGTTCTTTAAACGCCGATGGGAAGTCTAAACTAAAATAAACAAAAAAAAAACATATGTGTAATTCACACGTGGTAGAAATGAAACCTTCAAAAATTTTGGTTTCAAGATAATGAGACGAATGTAAAATTTTGGCAGGAGGATCATTGTACGCCTTTGTTATATTGCTCGCCGATACACAAACAACCTAGAAAATTGTTAGTGGTCGGTAAAGTCGAAGATAAAAGATCATCTACCCGCTGGTGTGAACAAGTTACGGAACTTACAGGCCTGTCAATATAATTGAAGAAAGAATTTCAAAGGCACGACGTTCAGCAATGAAGAAAGCGAGTCAGAAGAAGAATGACTTGGGGAATACGAGTGGAGGGGGCACGAAGGACAACATAAAGAACCATGAATGAGAGCACAAAGAAACGACAACGATGCTAAATAAGGTTTCGCTTCATACTTAGTTTATTAGGAAGGACAAAATGTAACAAAGAAAAGATATAAACAATTAAATGGCAGCCCATTAATGTTCCATTAATGGCCTTTTCATTTATACGAAGGTTTTTAGGACCACGGACCCACCACGCTGTTCCACTACGGATTGGCAGGCATAGTACATAAGTATATGCGCTTACACTCTTTGTTCCTGCAATCTCGTAGTCCAATGTGACGACAATCCGACTCGATCTGAGAGTGATCAGGCGCAGAACCGACGGCTTAACATGCTCTCAGTACCAACTTCCCAATTTCGGGCAATAATAAACCCACGACCTCGTATCTGCAGCCGAAAAAACAAACCACTAGACCACTGAGGCAGTGACCAAGCATAGACACGTGCAACCGTAATAACTGTCAAAATCAAATCATTTAGGTATTTTAGGTAATATCTTATATTAGCCGTTTTCCACAATATCTGCTGTGTAGTTCTCGATATTATGGATAAATGGGGAAAACTAACTCCGCGTTGCAAAAGAGGTCTGATAAATCAATTAGTAATCGAATAGGTTTAGTCATTTAAATCCATTTCCGCATTATTGCCTCATGGTACAGACCTACTTATTCAAGGCAACAGGGTTTTACAGTAAAAACCCGCCAAGCTGCCCCAGTGAAAGTTGGCAGGCTACATACATATATAAATAGCATCAAGCGTCATTCCTCAATAGGGGTAGGCAGAGACCACGTCCTTCCACTTGCCACCATCCTTGCACATCTCCTTCGCTTCTTTTATTCTCATTAAACCTTTCATACAAGTTCGTCAGTTTAGAGTACTCTTGACCTGGCCCTTATTTAAAATGTCCTGGATTTGGTCCAATAACGTTCGCCTTAGTTTCCCTTTCCAACTTTCCCATTCACTTTTGACTCATTAATCCTTTCTGTCAGTCTCCTTTCATTCATTCTCTCTACGTGCCTAAACCTAATCTAACCTAAAATAAATTTCTAAGCAGACCAAACGTGCCCCAAAATTGCTCCAAGGATATGCAGCTCAATATTTCTTACCAGGATTCTATCTTGGAACCTCTACTAAAAATAATAAATGTTTAGTCATACCAGGTAAAGTTATGGTCAAAAGTTAGTAATTTTAAGGATTCAAAAAAAACAATGTGCCGTAAAATGGGCATCGGGGGAGGTAGAGGTTTCGGAGGAAAAAATAACTGAGATCACGGATAATTAATGGACTCATTTTTGTTGCTGCTTTTGAGAGCCTCGATTGTGCTGAAGGCTTTTTAATTTTTTCTCCATAGACTTTCACGCGTTAAAATCCGTATTGTTCAAGAGAAACCGAATTGAAAATTGTAAGGTTTGGCAATCTTTAACGAAATGGCTTCGGTTACGTAGGTCCAGTTCAACTTGAACTTATTAATGAAAATTATTTGGTTTGTTTAAAATAAACCGTTGGCATATAAAATGTAGACCATTTAAGAATCGGTAATAATCTCTTTATTTTATTGTATACAGCATAAGACTTGTCTGTGATGTCAAGAGGTCATGATGGATGATGGATACTAACAGACCCGCGAAACTTCCTCTACGGATACCTAAATGTGGGGATAGCAGGGATTCCAGGTTCGTTCTCCGGTAGGGCGAATTAAGGAAGTTACATTTTCTAATTTGTTTGAGTCTGCACCAGTGAAGCAAGAAGAATAGAAATCATAAGAGGTAAATTGTGTCTTACCAGATTAGCGTACCATCTTAGATTGTATCGTCATTTAGCATCAGGTGAGATCACAATCAAGAGCTAACTTGTCAACGATAAAAATATATTACGATAAGAGAATGTTGTGGTATAATATGTAGTTACTAAAATTGAGAAAAGTATGCTTAGATGGTTTGGGTACGTAGAGAGAGTGAATGCAAGGAGACTGATAAAAAGGATTTATGAGTCAAGAGTGAATGGGAAAGTTGGAAGGAGAAGACCAAGGCGAACGCTCCTGGGTCAAATCAAGGACATTTTAAATAAGGGCTAGGTCAAGAGTACTCTAAGCCGACGAACTTGTATGAAAGTTTTAATGAGATTGAAAGGAGCGAAGGAGATATGCAAGGATCGTGGCAAGTGAAAGGACGTGGTCTCTGCCTACCCCTGTGGTAATGAGGCTTGATGCTATGTATGTATGTATCTTTTGAAGTTTCTACACAGCATCATACCGGAACACAAATATATCTTGTGTCTTTGCTGGTAGGAGGGAAACTAGCCCCGGCCGCAGAATCTAATCAGTCCAGGCTCGAGACAAATTAGAAAGAGCTATTTTCTAAATTTGTCCTGCCGACAATCGAACCCAGGACCTTACACTTTAAAAAGAGGCAATCTTGTTAGTGTTTTAAATGTTTCACTTGTCACATTTAACATTTAACGTCTTACTGTTAAATGTCGTCATCCATAAACAACTTGCATTAACGCTTATTGAATTTCTATCTCTAACGTTCAGAAGTTCATTCATTAAGAATTCAATTAAATAGTTTTAGAAGAATGCCCGGCGTTCAGTCGCTTCGTTTTCATCCTTATAATATAAGGTTTATTATCTTTTTCTTAGCTTTAGTTTCAAATCGCCTACATTTTTGAAGTGAGGTAGTGAATAACACGGTAGAGAAAAATTTCCGTTACTCGTTACGCGAGGTACTTTTGTGCGTGTATGTATAAATTTCCTTGGGAATTTTGTCAGACTTTAGTTTGAAAAATGTACGACGAAATTATTATGATGAATTTAGAAGAATTTAATACAATATAAGCGTAAGTAGCCTTCCTCCACAAAATGTTGATTTTTATGAACATTTTGTGTAGAAAAAACTAAAAGTGCGTGCCTATAAAGTACACATGTCAGAAGTGAAACTTCCTTGGCAAACTAATCATGTTTATATTTATACAAATCTAAAAATAAGGATATGTTAGGAATTTAATTGTCTTTAAAATATTTAATATTAATACAAATAATTTATTAAAATCTCCAATGACGAATTTTAAATAAAAATGTCTCTGGTTTTTATGTCTTTATTAAAAATTATTACTTAAATTTTGTTTTTGAATTTAAAATTTTGTAATATAGTATATTAAATGACGAATGGCAAATTAAAATGCCACATGTTGTTTGTAAGTATTAAAGTTACCTAACCTTCAAAAGAATTAGCATAAAAACGCTACACATCTTCTTGGCTCTAATCACACGTTTCGTCCGTCATAATTTTACCCTCATGCACCTAAAGAAGTTTCACTTCAAAAAGAAGATTTCATATTTTCACACCATAAAAACTTACAAAGATATTTCAAGATCTAGATTAGCCAAATCGTTTTATTTTTTATTTATGTAGATATTATTATAAGTTAGTAACAGCCTATTGGCGTGTCAGGGTTTCCTCACTCAAAGGAGAGGGGTTTTTAGAGCCTAAACCCACTATGCTCTTCTGTTGATTATTAGGCTACACACACCCCAGAATTACTCTCAGGAAATGCAGGTTTCCTCACTTTGCTACCTTAAAGTATATTGATAGATTGGAAAGAGCAATCGAAGATGTCAATTTCTTTTATATAAAGAAACTTTGAACGAGAATCCACGCTTCTCACAACTAGACAGTGATAGTATCTATATGTATACTTCTGTCAAATGATTCAAATCTCTTTATGACGTATGCTACATACTGTTATGCAGATTTGCGTCCGGAACCCGAACTGAAGTATTGTTATTCGAGACGCGATCGTCGACCGCATCCCGATTGTGTCTGCCAGCTCTGACCCTTTGAACTCTATTAGGAAATGTCACCGTGATGTATATTTGCTACATTTTATTTGAGAGCCTTTACGTATCGATATAAAATCGAAAAATTGAATAAATATTCAACTGTTTATTGTCTAAGGGAACAAGTGCGTACTTGACAAAATTTGCCAATCCATATTGTTGAAGTTTATATTATAATAATTTTAAGTCAGGAAGAGGGCGACCAAAAAAAGTGTGGATGAACTGTGTGATACAGGATATGTGTGTAAGGGGTGTGAATGAAGAAATGACAGCGGATAGATTGAAGTGGCGAAAGGAACCATGCTGTGCCATCCCCACCTAGTGGGATAAGGGCAAGTAAATGATGATAAGAAGGAAACTCCCAGTAAATTGTGCGTGAGGTGAGAATAACTTTTCAAAAACGACTTAAGCACATTTTTTTGAAAGAAATGAGTGTTTATCTATATTTTTGTGTTTATGGTTTATTAAAAAACGTATATTCAGACACACAACTCCTTCGCACCTTTCATACAAGTTCGTCGGTTTAGAGTACTCTTGACCTCGCCCTTGTTTAAAATGTCCTGGATTTAGTCCAGGATTTGGCTCGGTCTTCCCCTTCCAACTTTCCCATTCTCTCTTGAATTATTAATCCTTGTCAGTCTCCTTTCATGCATTTTCTCTATGTGCCCAACCATCTAAGCATACCTTTATCAATTTAAGCACTACATCTTCTTTTATACGACAACATTCTCTTATCACACTGTTTCTTACTTTGTCACTCAGTTTTAATCCACTCATACTTCTCAACGCTTTCATCTCTACCGCATTTATTTTACTTTTATCCTTCTTCTGCCATGCCCAACTTTCATACTCCTCAATGCACAGCCAGTCTGGCACCTTGACAAACCATCAAGATATGCAGAGCACCATTAACCATATTCCCTGCATTCCCTCCCCTTTCAAAATCACTTCCACATGTTCCCCATCTATTAAAATACTGCAATAATTTGTGTATATATATATATAAGTAATCCATGATATTTTTAGGTTATATCACCACTTCATGAACACTTCACTGGAATGCTAGAATGACAGTCAGCTATATTTCTACGTCTATGGTTTATTAATAATCTAAATGTAAATATAATAAATTAATTACAATAGCTTAAATTTCAACGTACAATTCCTTTAATGTTATGTTCATGTAGTAAATGGCTTTATTCTGTTTATATAGTTATGCAGATTTGCGTCCGGATGCTCAAGTACCTATTGTAATTCCAGACGCGATCGTCTCTTACGTGTGCCAGCCCTGACCTTTTGAACTCTATTGGGAAATGTTATCGGGACATGCCTTTGGTACTTTTTGCTTTAAATCGTATGCTTTTGAGAGGATAAAGTTATTACTCTTACAAATACAATGTCCAATCTTATATATTACTTTGTTTATAAACTTGATTTGATTGCAAGAGAAAATATCTAAATATACACAGACACACAAACACACGCGCACGCACAAACACACACACATATACTTACGCAATTGTATTTTTCTCTTAATTATGTAGATTACATTGTTTTTTGTCTCATTTATCTTGTTTCTGTTTTATGATTCCTGTGTGGTGAATAACAAAGTATTTAATATGAATCCATCTATACGTATAATGTGAGGAAACTGAAATTAGCTTAATAAAATCATCTAATTTCGGTGCAAACACGTACATTCATGCACACACAACATACAAGCACCCATAAATACAACAAAGAGACACACCGACACATAATCGCATGTCTTTTAATATAAATTGAAAAAATGTTAACCTTTACATACATCCAGATAAACTGTTGATTTTAATTACTAGTAAAATAGAAAGGAAATGATTATTGAAACACAGTTTATACTAGTTCAGTAGTCATCGATCATTATTTGCAAGAACATAACTCTATGTCTGATAATAAATAAATAAATATATTGTAAAACTGGTAAGGCACTGACCCCTAAAACACTGACTTTTAATAAATTTCTTGTAAAGACAAAATGTCTAATCTATAGTGAATTAAGTAATAAAGTATTGTTTTTAACTTCAGCATTATAGTTTCAGAAGACCAACCGAATAAACCCTGATATCTGATAAAACCTGATTACTAAATTTTGGAGACTTGAGCGTCTCCAAAATTTAGTAATCAGGTTCATATTTGGTTTACGCAAATATGACCACGTCTCTGAATTTCGATCAAAACTCAAGTGGTTGCCCATCCTTTACACATTGTCTCACTTTTGTGCCGTGTCTTGTTCGATCCTCATACTCCCAATTATTTAAAAGAAAACATTGTAGTTTCCAGAAGTTATAGACGTAGTATAGTTAACTCTCACTAGGTAGCGCGTTAGTGTTATACTGTTTATGGTAGGAGAGCCCAAGAGAGGATTTTGCACGCTACTCGAACGCATCAGAAAATGGATATAATATGGATAAAAACCTTGCACCTGGTATTTTACTACTATCAAATATGAACCCTTAATAAATGGGCCTCATACGAAAGCTCAGGGTTGCTCAGCGTGCGATGGAGAAGGCTAAGCTCGGAGTTTCTCTACGTGATCAAATCAGAAATGAGGAGATCCGTAGCAGAAGCAAAGTCACCGACATATCCCTACAAATCGCGAAACTGAAGTGGCAATACGCGGGGCACATAGTCTGACGGACCGATGGACATTGGGGCCCGCAGGTGTTGGAGTGGCGACCCCGCATAAGGTAGACCGACTATATAAAGAGGGTCGCCGGTAGCCGCTGGAGCCATGCGGCGCAAGATCGGTCCTTGTGGATGTCATTACGTGAAACCTATGTCCAGCAGTGGATGTCCATCGGTTGAAGCGACGACGACGAATATAGGAGGAGTTCGTTAAATGCCCGTCAGAATAGTCTCACTCGAGCGTATCACATAAAACATCAGAGGTTTAGAAAGGACATTTTGTGAGTACTCAACATTCACTTTGAATATCTGACATCCTCAATGTTTTATAATACCTCTTTTCACGACTACCTCCCACTAGTTAATCGTCAGATCGATGTGTATCAGTGATCAGAAACACCAAGGGCGTATACCCTATGTATTTCTGACGCGTCCGAGTATTTCAATGTAAATGTTTTTTTTAAAACTCCTACACCCACTAAAATAGGAAACTTTACATATTTTTTTTTTCGCTTTAGAGCCATCGTTTACAATTCTATAAGTCCCCATGGTGCTAGTGTCACAAATGTAGCATCTTGGACTCCCCTGCTATTATTGAAAGTGTATATATCAGTTATAAAAGAGCAAAATTAGTGTTTACTATTGGAATGTCTACAATTGTATTAAGGGAATCCTGTTAATTTTAAGTTGTTTTAGTTATTAAAATATTGTAATATAATGCTTTATTTATTGATACAATTCATTTCATTTTATTATATAACTCAGGTAATGTATGTCAGTTAAAAAAAGGGTGCAAAATTACTAGAAATGAATGTGCCTTTTTTACCAAAATATTTCTAATCAACGGTTATCTTTAGCACAATAACAATATAAAGTATCATTTTAATTATAAAACTTAACTTACGTAAGTATTTCATGATATATCTCTTATCTTTGCTTTTAAAAGCATTCCTATCTTTTATTATAATATCCTTAAATGCAGCGATGTCTAAATTAATTATAACATTCTAAATCCAGCTAGAAATCGAATACGGAATTTGCGAGGGGAAATTATTCTCCTTGCACTAGGAAAGTCGCTAGGAAAACTATTTTAATGAGAAACAGTAATAAAGTAATCTGTAGGATTTTAATAAAATCTCCTGTCACACTTTTATATAAAATAACAATTACGCTTAAAGTCAAAACCTGGCGTTTCTAAAAAATCAATGCACTTCATCCCACTTGTTGCTTTTATAAAACATTTCCAAGTTAAAAGTATTTTCCCGACGTAATATAAAGTCATTTTAAAAGCGATTTAAAACTTCGAATTTCCTTTAGCGACGTTAAAAAAATCTCCATTAAGCACTTAAACTTGTAGGGTCTTTCATGACTATAATTCCTATATGAATGTTTTTCTCAGACCCTTACCTATTTTAAATAGTTGGTTAATGGGTACGTCCTTAATTATAATAGCTAGTGAGAAAAGTGGAGGCTTCTCTTCTGTTTTAATGAGGAGGTAATCGTGCGGTCCCTTTCGTACGAATTTAGCTCCTCCTACCGGGCGGTGAAAATCAATAAAGTACTCCAGAAGTGCGTTTGGTGTCCTACCACACTGACGCTGGCTGCGAGACGGTACTGACGTAATGGATGTCTTTATTACGTCCATACACGTCATATAGACTTTCAAATAAGATGTTAACTCATGTAACGTATCGCGATAACACTTCTTAATAATAAACAATAAAAAAAATCGTATATTTCACTAAAAAAATTATAATTAAATTAATCAAGAAGATATACGCGCAAATGCCACCTTATCAAAAATTTCTACAGATGCTTAGTCTATAGACATGTAACGCCAGCGGTATTCAACTAAAATATTAAGTCGCTTAACAGTTCATGATAAGTATTTTATTATAATAACAACTTTATTGCACTAAATAATATAAGAACAATAATAAATTTAATGAAACATCAATTCTCACAGTACCGTCAATATATATTTAATAATATCTTATATATCCGTAATAATATACATTTATGCAGTAAGAAAAGTGAAATACACAATTTTAATACAAGAAATAAAAACAAATTTGTAATTTCATATTTTAGAGTGAAGAAGGTTCAGAAATGATTTGTCGGGTCGAGCATACCCATTTTTAATAAGATACCTCAATCAGTTTAAGATTTGCCTCCGCATAATATTAAAAAATATGTCAAAAATATCCTTTTACAAAAGGAATATTGTAAGGTTGAAGATTATTTAAGCGATAGAAATGTTTGAACTTGATTCCAGTTGCTTACAGAAGCATTATATTACACATTGTAGCATACAAAACTATCTTTAAAAGAGTAACCGTTGAGTTTCTTGCCGATTTCTTCCGAGCGAATTCAACATTCCGAACTGGTGGTAGATTTGTTACCAACAGACAGACTACTGATGATTCAAAAGTGCTTTTTGATCCTACTTCAATAAAGAAGCGGCCTTACTAAAAATATCCACGGAAATTTAGAATTAATACATTTTTAAAAGTCATAACGTATTCTGATAAGGCTTTTATTATAGTTTACAATACGAAGAAGTTTATTACATTAAATAAGTATGTAGTTTAAGGAATATTGACGCGAAAAGGCGCCCTTATCACAAATATCCACGGATGCTTACAATTACTTCATCTTTAAAGGTAATTTATGAGAACTGTATTATTCAACTATCATATTAAGTAATCTAACGTATCTTAATAATACTTTTGTTATTGTTTACAATACAAAATAGTTTATTGCGGTAAGTAACTACGTAGTTTCAAGAATAATAACGCGAAAAGGCGACCTTATCGCAAATATCTACACGTGATTAGCGTCACGAAGATTTGCAGCGTTTTTATACTTATTCTTTTGAAGGTAGTATGTGTAGAAGTAGTAGAATTTAGTTTTAATATTTACAAATAACATGTGGCAATTTAATTTGCTTCTCGTCATTTAATAGTTAATATATATAAAATAAAATTATTTCATTAATTTAAATTTTAAATTCAAAAACAGAATTTAATTATACAGTATAATATTGACAAAAACTCCGAGGCATTTTTATATACAATTCATCATTTCAGATTTTAATATATTATTTGTATTAGTATTGGATGCTTTTAACATTTTAATGACAATGCAATTCCTAACATATTACATATAGACAAGACTTAACAATTAGTTTTCCAAAGAAGTTTCACTTCCGAAATGTGTACTTTGTACGCACGCACTTTCTTTACATACACTAATATACACGTACATTAATGTACACTTTATTGCACACAATAAAATTTAAAATGATACGAAATTCACTAAATTTACAAAATTAAGGGCGCAAAGGCGGTCTTATCGCTTATAGCGACCTCTTACAAACAACCTTTGGTGAGACGAAAAACAAACAGAATCGAGAGGTGCAAAACAGAAAGATTACATTTTGAAGTTGTCTAGTTTGCGGTCTGCTCCACCCCCATATCTCGGAGAGAACGTTAAGCCGTCGTTCCTGCGCCTGATCTCTCTCCGCTCTTGTCGCATTCCCATCATATCGGACTACGAGAGTGAAGGAATAGAGAGTATACATGTGTCATGTGCTTGCCAACCCGCAGTGGAGCAATGTTGTGGTTCTAAGCTCTAATAACTCTCTCTCCTATGAGTGAAGAAGCCTGTGCCCAGCTGTGGGATGTTAATGGGCTGCTACTTACCTTTTTACACTACATAATATATTGGAGTGCTCAAATGTTTGTATATAACGTATTTAGTGTTATTTATGATAACAAAATAATATCCTGGTTAACGTGTAATAGAACTCGAGTATCCGATAATTGCTTTGCCCTTCGTAACTAAGCGGCACCGGCACCTGCATTAATTACAAGATTTAGCGTCATCCTTCCATTTATAAGGAATAAGCCTACTCTACTTGTAGTTCAAGAGTCCGCGATTAAAACTGTATTTAAAAGAATACAGTTATATATAGTATTATTATACTTATTTCTTAAAAGTTTACTCACAAACTACTTACATTCTAAAAGCTTAAGTTTATTTAAATACTATAATTACATTAGTTATACTGGTGGCTTGGACCATGTTTATTTATCTATTTAATAAAGGAAGCACCAACGAACAGTACCGTTATAAAAACATTGAAGGTAAATGATTTACAAAAGTTTTATGCTACTTGCCTACTGTTTCAAACAGTCAATATCATATTAGTAATAACTAATAAAACTTAATTGAAAAATTATTCAAAATAAATCACACTATTTACAATACGAGGTGTGTTCAAAAAGTATCGCGAATTTTGAATTTTCGCGGGTTACGTATATTCGAATTTCGAATTTTTTGTAGCGTTATGTTGGTACTCATGTCTCTCACTTATGCCGACAAGCTCGGCCATTTTGAATGTTCATTTAATTGTTGACAGCTGCTTTGCTTGCACGTGTTTTGGATCGTCTTCGATTTTTACCTATTCAAAAAAATTGATCAAAGAACCTGTATCAAATTTTGTGTGAAAAACGAAATTAAGTGCGCGGATGCATTCCGAATGTTGACTGTGGCATACGGATAAGCTACCTTGGACCGAAGCAACGTTATATATATATATCAATGGAGTAAATTTGCTAAATGTTGTATTCAATTAAATTGACTTATTATGGAATGATAATAAATGGATAGAATTTTATAATTAACAAACAATAATTTTTCGCCTGGAGGATTGTTAAATAATAGTATAATGCTGTGTATAAAAAGCTGTCAGCTATAAAAAACGATGCAGAGAGAGATTATCTATAATTAATAAATTAATTTTTCATAGATTTATACTTAAGCAAAAATTATTCACGGTGTGTAAAGAATAAATGTTTTTCTTTCTTTTTATTTTTATATTTGTATCTCACGCTATATTCAAATTCAAATTCAAACTATCTTTGTTCAAGTAAGCCTTAACATCACTTTTAAAATATATATTTAGTCAAGTATGATTTTTTTTTTTTATTAAAGAACGACCTGCGACGATTTCTTTCTTACATTCTCATTGTGAGCTCTCTGTCTATTTCTTTGTGCGCCTTTGTGTGTTTATTAAAACGAAAGATTAATTACGATAAGGAATTTTAAGAATTCGAAACTTTGTTGACTCGGTATTCAGAATTTAATTTAAAAATTCCGAAGTTTAACGAGACAGGTGAACCAAACTGCTAAGCGCGTTATGAATTTTGCCTCACTGTAGTTTCGGGAATTTTTCCCGCGGACTCAACAAACTTTATGGCTTATCCTTCGAGCGTATTCGTATAGAATTTTTTAAATCTAGATAAAAATTTTACACTGCTTTTTCGCTCTTGTAAAAACTTTGAAACGCGGAATTCTAGCTCAGCGGCTCTTTGTTTCAAAAAATCTAGTGCGATTTATGAATTTTGCTTTACTGATATCTGCATTTGCTCTCTCTGTACACCATTCATGTAATTAAATTTGTTTTAGTTTTTAAATGTAATTAGATTGAAATATCTACTTGGTGATTACTGTTATTGTTGCAAGATGCAAAGTTTTCCATAAGATAGTTTTTAGATAAACTGAAAATAAATATATTAAAAGCATTTATTTATGCACTTTATAGCAAGTTTCTAAATATGATATACAATATTTACTTGACATATATGTATGATGAAAAAAAGGTAAGTAGCAGCCCATTAACGTCCCACTGCTGGGCACAGGCCTCCTCGTTCATATGAGAGAGGGTTTTTAGAGCATAGACCCACCACGCTACTCCACTGCAGATTGGCTGGCATAGTACACAAGAGTACTCTCTATTCTTTCACTCTCATAGTCAGACGTGACAGCAATCCGACACGACTGGAGAGAGATCAGGCGCAGGACCGACGGATTAACGTGCTCTCCGAGGCACGGGGGTGGATTACACCCCCAAATTTTTCCCGATTTCCGGCAAATATTAAGAATATCTTAATAGAAAACTCAATATCGATTTCGAATTGACACGACCCGGGACACGAACCCAGGACCTCATGTCTGTAGCAATGAGGCAGCCTTTGACATTTATTTACTTATAAGATATCATAATGATTTGCAGTACAATAAATACTTGAAATGCTAATGCGAGATAAATTTGTTTTAATTTCTTCGAAAACTTCGAAAAACAAGTTCAGGACAACATATGTTTGTTTTTTAAGGTTGGTTCACTATAACCTTTTATATGCTGACCGAGTTTGTTCTATAATAATGTATTATTTACTTAAAACTAGGCGGGTGAAACCGCGAGGAAGCGCTAGTTAGTTTATAAAAACAATTTATATAAAAGTTCAAACTACGTTGACGCTGTCGTACCTGCATTAATTAAGAGACTTAACCCATCTGTTAATAGCAGCCGGGCTTGGGACCAAACTCCGCCTAAATTCACCCCTGATTGATTTAGGTTCCTAAAATTCAATTCCTAGCGCTACTTACGCTGATCTATGTGATAAACTTTATTTAAGCCATTATTAATTGGGGCCAAAATAACTTTAAGGAACTCTGCAAATTTGAATTTACAATTCTACTAATATATTTGGCTTAGATTGTTTATTACTTTTATATTGAGTAGCTAATTAACGTTCTCGTAATTTCGTTGTTTCAGCTTTATGTCTACTCTTTTTACTGTTGTAAATTTGTTTGTGTGGATGTTTGTTATTCAATTTAACCGTACATCAGAAATCAGCTCCTACAGACACTAAATACAATCCAAACCATATAAAAATCTACACCTTAGTTAATTATTTTGTAAGTAGGTTATCAGATAAGTCATTATGCGGGTAGATCGAAAAAATTCACAATGTTTTAATGCCGATGTAAATATTTTTTTTATGCAATGTAAAATAGAAAACATCTTTTGGTGGTGTAAATCGATAAACATGTCTTTTTTTTTTAAATAAAAATATCATTTCGTGGGTAGATAAAAATTTGAACAGATTTGGGTGTAATTTTAGCACTAATAGTATGAACTGGAAAATCATAACTTTACAGATAATTAAGTTTTTATTCTTATAGTTAGCATATATGACATTATCTTCTTCTCGATCGTATTATTCATGTTTGGAAGTCGTGGCCGTACTTTGGTTCCTCCACCATATTTTTCACCAATGTGTTCCATCGTTTTCGGTCCTCAGCTTTTCTTATGGCGGCAACAAATGGAAGACCTGTAATTGCTTTTCGTCGTGGTCATTTGCTCTCCACCTTGACAGTAATTATCAACTTTTCGTAGTTGTTGGGCTGACGTCGAGCAATGTGACCAAAGTATGTTTATGTAAAGATTAATCTACACAAATTAAGTTATCGGAAGAAGCTAATTGTAAAAAAGGGAATTGAAATTAAATCTTATCCCCTTATCCCCTTCCCTTATCAGAATTTTTTTTTCAAGTAAAATGTCCCAAAGCCAGTAAAAATGACTAATCTGTCCGACGTAAATCGAGTTAAATACATTCGTTTGCCCCGCCCTGCTCGGAAGTTTTTGAAATCGATTGGCCCGCGGGTCGAATGACGCTAAATTGGTATTCTTTGTTTATTAAATTAACACTGGTGTAGCGTTACGTTATGCTAAACTTTGAGATAGTGAAAAGTCCATCTTGTGTTTATAGGCTTATATAAAAAAAATTAAAAACATAAATAATCACTAATAAAAAACACACACAGTTTATAAAATACCACAAGAAAACTTAACGATCTTCAATGTGATAAACGCACAGTAAGTAACGGCCACTTTGAAACTAATTTATTTTTTGGTTTTCCCATTGTCTGGTTTTATCTCTACGCATATTTTGTTACGACAGTTACCTAGAGGCGAAATAGATAATATACTTTATTACTTAACAAGAAAGAGATGCTCATAATTCTGATTGCCCGAGTTGATACAACTAGTTGACATGATATGATGATTGGTCAATTGATCAATTACAATTTAATGATTAATTTTGACAATACCAAGTTATTGTTACAACTTTTAAATTAAAAAAGATGTGCTTGCAATTGTTTTATATACTATACCTTATGCGGTAGTAAAGTTTTTGAAATACGATATAAATACTAGTCAAAAGCGGTACTAAAGAAGTAGCTATTATATATTATACATACATACATAGCATCACGCCTCATTCCCATAGGGGTAGGCAGAGACCACGTCCTTCGACTTGCCACGATCCTTGCATATCTCCTTCGTTCCTTCTATTCTCATTAAACCTTTCATACAAGTTCGTCGGTTTAGAGTACTCTTGACCTGGCCCTTATTTAAAATGTCCTGGATTTGGTCCAGGAACCTTGGTCTTCCCCTTCGAACTTTTCCATCCACTCTTGACTCATTAATCCTTTTTGTCAGTGACCCTTCATTCATTCTGTATACGTGCCCAAACCATTTTAGCATACCTTTCTCAATTTTAGTCACTACATCTTCTTTATTATACTGATATTATCATTACGTATTATTATATTGATGTTATTTACTTTTTACGGGATACAAGCAGAACGATATACTTTAAGAGCTAAAAGATTTGTGGGTTTAAGTGGGTGCTCTGTTTTGTAGCAGGTCCCATATTCCTTGTTGAAGGTTATAACTTTCAGACGATAGAGCATTCGGGTCAGATTCAGGAAGTCAGAAAGATGACGTTCATAGGTTTAGGCAAACGACGAAGACGAAAAGCTCCAGAGAAGCGCATAAGAGTAGATAAACCTAATCATCCATTTAACATAATGCTGACAATAAGGTTTGTAAATGCGACATGACTTGCTCTTACACAACAATTTGAATTATTTCACCATCGGCTTAAGCATGTAATGCTATTCACATAGACTTTCCACACGCGATGGTAACGACGCTTATATGCATATTATAAAATAACGAAGACGCATTCGTTCAGATTAGAATAGCTTACATGGAATGGATAAAATAAGTTTATTTTTTTAATGTTTTAGGATTCCGTAGTAAAAATCATCCATCGTCTTTTGTCGCTGAACCTGGGTAACAGATAAATGTCTTTAAATACATATAAGAATTCTCGTAAATATAATGTCTTGGTAAGAAAAATACAGCAAACTATCACTTAGTATAGATCATGGCGAAAAAAATGAGGAAATAATATATATTTAACTATTTTTTTTATAATTAAAGAAGTTGAAGGATTGGAGGTAGACCAAAAAGAACATGCAGGGTATATGTAAAAACCATATAACAAATCAGGAATATGTTTACGTAATATTTACCTTTAAAGTGTTAAATTCATTCTTCTTTAACCGAAATGTCACATACGCATACTGTACTTCTTCGGAATTCTATAAATATTACCATGATTACTTCTTGTATCTCCTTCTTTCACCTATGACGTTTTCTTCCGTACCTGTTCATCTGTTTGTCATGTTCTCTTTCAAATGTGTATGTTTATAAACCGAAAAATTCCTGATTGATATGTGATTGTCTTCATTTATACTTCTAACTCATTTTGACGTGAATACGTCTTTAAACTCGCATCCATAGGGAGGCAATTGAAACGAATGAATAACACCATTAAATAGATAAGATATTTATACGAGCAATGAACTTATTACATTAAGTAAGGGCTGTAAAACATCGCACGCGGCGAAGGGGAAGCCTCATTACAAGACGTATTCACGTATAACAAACAGCCGTTTGCGGTGTTTTGCGTTTGCATTTTTGCGCGTTGTTTGGACTTTTCCTAATTTTCTAACTTTTCTAAATCATCGCTATGTTAAAGTGAGCGATTTACAAATGAAAATTTTCAAATAGATCGAACTGTTAGATTCTTTTGCAACTGACGTATGGAAATTGATTTGTACTAGCTCGTGGCCGCGGCTTCATAATAAATAGTATGCGTGGGCATATGGGAGTTGACTGACAGTCACAATTTGTGGACCGTGAACAATTTCATCAATCTCGGCACAAGTATGGCACGTGTGAAATTGACGTACAAGGACGTATGGAATGGCCAAGAATACAGTGTTTCAGCTCAATAGAACTTAAAAGGACAGGAGAGCGTCTTTCAAAGCTTCAATGATATTCATGTTAACGTATGTGGTTCTGCCATTGGCGAAAGAAATATTACGGTATAATGTTATTATATATATATGTACTATTGAGAACTTAAAGTGGATTGAAACTGAGTGACAAAGTAAGAAATACTGTGATAAGAGAACTTTGTGGCATAAAAGAAGATGTAGTGTCTAAAATTGAGAAAGGTATGCTTAGATGGTTTGGGCACGTAGAGAGAATGAATGAAAGGATACTGAAAAAAAAGATTTATGTGTCAAGATGGAATAGGAAAGTTGGAAAGGGAAGACCAAGGCGAGCTTTCCTAGACAAAATCCAGAACATTTTAAATAAAGGCCAGGCCAAGATTAGTCTAAACCGACGAACTTGTATGAAAGGTTTAATGAGAATGACAGAAGCGAAGGAGATATGCAAGGATCGTGGCAAGTGGAAGGACGTGGTCTGCGCCTACCCCTATGGCAATGATGGGTGATGCTTTGTATGTATGTATATTGCTATGCACTGTGCGTAAGTACTTGAGCACTTTCTATCCCTTCAATCTACAAGTGTCTTTCTTCGTATGTAATGAGATAGTCGTCATAAGCTTTAAATTTAAAAGTTTGTTTTTATTGTTGACAGTTTACCGCTTGACTATGATCTCACTTGATGGTAAGTGATGATACAGTCTAAGATGGAAACACGCTAATTTGGTAAGAGGCGATATACCCCTTACGGTTTCTACACGGCAGCGTACCGGAACACAAATCTCTTTGTTTTGGTTGTACGTGTTTGCTGGTAGGGTAGTAACTATCCACGGCCGAAGCCTCCCATGAGACTAGACTCAGACAAATTAGAAAATACAATTTGCTAAATACTTCCTGCCGGGGATCGAACCCGGGACCTCTGCTAGCAAGACGAGTACTCGCACCACTACGCCAGCGAGGTCGTCTTAGCTATCAGTAGTGTCACCTGAGTAGTTCCTTATCCCATAAGACTATATGAAAATTCGTTCTCAGTGTGACACCTTAAGATTTAGTGGTAATCCGGAAACCATTAAATAAGATGTAAAAAATTATGTTATTATATTTAAGTACAAGCAAAGCCCCGCGGTTTCACCCTCGTAGATGCCGCTCTTGTGACAGTGGAAAGTCTACTAAGTCGGACTATATATTTATTTATTTAAAAACAATACAAAATACACTAACGGCTTGCGCCAAATCGTATACAAGTTAGCTTTGTTACAATTTAATGCTGAAATATACTTATATAACTATTATTTTTATATATCTTCATAATAAAATACCTTAATTATTTATTCAGATATAAAAAAATGTTCTTTATAAATGACGTTTTCTTTTGTCCGAACACATCAGTATCCTGGATTTGGACCAGCATTTTATTCAGATGGTCCACTACGCGATGGGTAGGTGCTGCCGACCCGCGACGAGTCCGCGGCTACTCACCCGACGACAGCAGCCGCGGCCGCCGTCGCGGGCCATCGGCCGCGTTCGCGCCGCATATGTATCGTCTCGGTACCACGAGGCCTACCCGCGCGAGGGCCTGCGGATTGTCCACTTCGCCATTTAATAGCTTATAGTAGTGCACGATAGATAATAGCTTACGCCGGAACTCTAAAGACTCTAAGCCGACCATAGCGCCAATAAAGAAAGATGGATATAAATATGGGTAATATCCATATAGTCTTTTATAAAGATAGCGTCCGAATTTTTTTTGTATTTTTTCCATTAATGTTATGTATTTTGTTTCATATGGGTCCCAAACGATGGACCCATATTCTAGTTTGCTCCGGACAAAACACTTATAAAGTAACATCGCTACCCTGACATCTGAAAATTGTGATGATAACCTAATTATAAAGCCTAAACTTTTATGCGCAGATTTACATATACTATTGTACTGATTTTTGAAATCTAGTCTTTGGTCTAATATTAATCCTAAGTCCCTAATTTCATTTACCCGGTTTAGTTGTTTCCCATTTATTATGTAATTATTTATTATAGGCGTTTTGGATCTTGTAAATGTTATTACTTTACATTTCTCATTATTTAATGCTAATTTATTTAGATCTGCCCACTCGGTTACAGCATCAACATCTATTTGTATGGTCTTAGCATCCTTAAAACTGTCAACCCTATTATATATTTTAAAATCATCTGCAAATAATAGACATTTAGATGTTTTTATAACTTTTGGTAAATCATTTATCATAACTAAAAATTGTGTAGGACCGAGTGTACTTCCCTGACTAACACCGGACCTGGTGAAATACGTATTCGACTCGTATTTACCGATCTTAACATACTGAGAGCGATCTCTTAAGTAGCTTGCAAAAAAACATAATAATTTGAAGTCAAATCCCATCTCTGCAAATTTTCTAAGGAGTATGTCATTGTCTACTAAGTCAAACGCTTTTTTAAAATCAAAATAAAGTGCATCTACTTGTCGTTCATTTACATTTGTTAACATGAAAGTTTTATTTCACTAACATTTTAATTAATTCCTTTCTAATTATTAGATACACTCTTAAATTCATAATCTAATCATTATACAGATATTACCTAACAACGAATATATATCTAACTAATACAGTTTTAAATTCGTCACATTATTTACGTAGAAAGTCCGACATTAGTTCATTTAAAAATACTCTACAGGTATTGCAAGATTTTTTTAAAATCAATCCAGTAATTTTTTGCTTGATTATTAAAACGTGAATGTTGAAAATGCAAAACTTTCTTCTATAATATCATAGAAGGGATTTATTTGTAATTAAAAATATTTTATTGTTTCAGAACTTCCCTATACATATATTTGACAATCAAGAGTTCGACTCGGTATACATTATTTCTTTAGATCGAGATTTTTAAATTCGTTATATCTTTTGAACGTAATGACTGATTTTAATAATTTCAAAAGTATTTTACAGCTCTTGAAATGGTCTTTAATATAGGATTTAAAAAGATGTATAAATAATATGCTTTCATTATTGTCGTCACTTTTATCTACTTTCAAAATGAAAAAAAGTGGTTATAGTGGCATAAGATTTTTTTTTTCACTCCTTCTTTATATCATCGGTCCACCTTGTGGGGGGTCTGCCTACACTGCGGCGTCCGGTGCGGGGTCGCCACTCCAGCACCTTCGACCCCCAACGTCCATCGGTCCTTCGGACTATGTGCTCCGCCCATTGCCACTTCAGGTTCGCGATTCGTAGAACTATGTCGGTGACTTTGCTTCTAGTACGAATCTCTTCATTTCTAATTCGATCACGTAGAGAAACTCCGAGCATAGCCCTCTCCATAGCACGCTAAGTGACTCTAAGCTTCCGCATGAGGCCCATAGCCAGCGACCACGTCTCAGAACCATAGGTCATCAATGGCAACACGCACTGTTCGAAGACTTTGGTCTTCAGGCACTGGGGAAAATCGGACGAAAATATCTGGCGTAGTTTCCCGAACGCTGCCCAGCCGAGTTGGATTCGGCGGTTGACCTCCTTCTCGAAATTAGACTTACCTAGCTGGCCTATATGTCCCAGGAATGTGTACTCGTCAACAATTTCGAGAGCTAGGTTCTCCACGATGACTGGGTGAGGCGGTACATAGATATTAGACATAATTTTCGTCTTATCTATGTTCATTTTCAGGCTCACCTGTTGAGAAACTCTGCTGAGGTCATCGAGCATTGTATTGAGATCTTCTAGAGTCTCTGCCATAATGATTACGTCATCGGCAAACCGTAGATGAGTGATGTACTCGCCGTTGATGTTGATGCCCAGTCCGTTCCACTCCAAAAACTTACAAAGGTCTTCCAGCGCCGCAGTGAAAAGCTTCGGGGAGATAACATTTCCCTGTCGCACTCCACGTTGCAATTTGATAGACGCTGTGCTTTGGTCCTGTATACGGACTGATATGGTGGGGTTTTCTTACAAGCACTTCAACATGTGTATGTACCGGTAGTCAATTCGGCATCTCACAGCACTGGGCACAGGCCTCCTCACTCCAAGGAGCGAGGGTTTTTAGATCATAGACCTCCACGCTGCTCCACTGCGGATTGGCAGGCATAGTACACAAGTTCACTCTCTATTCCTTCATTCTCATAGTCCGATGTAACGGGAATCCGACACGACACGAGAGAGATCAGGCGCAGGACTGATGGCTTAACGTGCTCTCCGAGGCACGGGGGTGGATTACACCGCCAACTTCCCAAGTTTATAATATTAGTTTAGAAATAAGAATAACCTTACAAACGTAACTTTAAACCGTAGCCTTTATTTTTATTCTTGCATAGCTGTAGTTCAAAGACTTTGAAACAAATAAGCCAACTGATTTCTTGAGGTTTCTTCTTTGAGCGTATTAGTTTAGTATCGAACAAACCACCATTAAAGTTAAAAGCGCTCGTTAAAGTGGCTGTAAATCCTGCTAACAGCCCACTTTGTTGCAATATTACTACTAATTTAAATTTTGTTTAATTATCTGCTATAAAATTTACATCTTATTCTAGTAATTTTCTAAATGGTTTATTTTAACTTTCAGGAAGTTTATTACTAGTTTCCGTCTTATGTATCTTCCCACTACACTATTCTGGCACAGTATTTTCACAAAAAGGTTTCGTTGTTTTAAGTTTTTTTTCTTTATTTGAGTGACAACCAAAAGGTAAGAAGCTCCAGGATTCACTTGAAGATGAACTTTGGCAATCTTTTCTTTATGTTGAGGTCCTTGCGAAAATCTATAACATGATATTACAAAGCATGTCATGTATATTATCGTTATTTGTTTCTATGAAAACTTAAACGTTATTGGCTTGCATTTTCGCGAATTTTAATAAAACAATTGACTTACAGTTGTGAATTGTGAATCGATATAATATCCAGTTGTTATAATGCTCAATATTTGCAATAGCGCGAAGTTAATAAGTATCGCAGTAAAATGTGAAATACTTGAATTTAAGCGAATGTTTAATAATATACTTAATGAGTAAATACGTGAGTTGCCTTTTAATTGAACAATCTGCTAATAAAAGTTCTATCAAATCGGGAATAAATATATATAAGACTAACATATTTTTTATACCTTATATACTTTCACATATATATATATGTTAAATTATAAACATCCACTTCAATTTCATTTATTTTTATAGATAGCTTTTTAATTTTGTCCAAAATGTTTATTACCGTTGTCTGAAATAGCTGGTTCACTGCTTTATTGATTTTATAAAGAGTAACTTCGGCTACATTTATTTAAGGAGAAAGCATTCAAAATTAGGTGGAAAACAACGCGGGGAAAAGCAAGCATTAAAAAGCTAACCGTGCATTAACTAGTTAATCTTATTCGAAATAATTGATTCAAATGGCGAAATATATAAATGCTTAATGCTTTCATACAATATTCAGGGTACGACATGCTTTGTTACAGGTTTAGGGGGTATTATACTCTGATAGGATTAAAACCCAATCTCTTTTTGTTGCCTTTCCGGAGATAATTGTAGTGGCTTCCTATGCCCTTTTGATAAATGGAAGCAGAAATGTTCATTATTCTTTTCATATGGGTATAAATTGTTTTATCAGAGGATTTAGCGTATATTTTTTTTTTGAAGAAAACGTACGGGCGTAGATTAAATCCAAAATGCGCTAAATTATATAACGTTATCCTTATATTTTATGCGTGACAGGTGAAATATAAATCGCTTATTTAACGAAATGAAATATGACAAAAAGTATGTGATATAAAAGAAAGGAAGGGAATGGGCTTTTATTGATATTAATTCGCTTTTTTTGTGATATTTGACTTTGTTTATAATCTATATTTGTGGTTTTGCTTGCAAGCTTTGCTTTGATTGTAATTTGTATCGTAAACTTAAATGCGAATTAATTTTAAATTGTTAATCATTCAATTTAATGATAGGTGCTGATATTTCTGTAGATAACAAAACTATCCAAAAATTGTTCATAAGAATTCCTTAATCGTTGACTGTGATCACATGTGATGATACAGATGGAAGCGTGCTAATTCTAGCAAGGGGCAATTTATTAAGCAATACCTCGTCTGTATGTACTCGTATGCCTGTATGTATGATTAATTGCACAAATTCTGTTACATATACTCGCTTTTTAAATAAATTTGAGCAATATTAAGAAAGGTTAGATTCTACGGTACATCGGTTTTTACTTTTCTATAATTAAACATAAACATTTGCTTTTAAAATATTGGCAAATATTCTTGATATCATTTGTAGGAATAAGCTCGTATCTTATTTGTCACAAGATTATTTTTAGCAATATCTCAGTCGATTGTTATAAAATATATGTCGGAGAATAGGAGTGAAGGGAGCGTAAAGCATAAGGGCGTAGGGTTCTCCGCCGACATCGTCATTAATGGCATTCATAATTTAATTTCCATACTGTGGGCGTTGATGGGTAATGTTGGTGCAATTAAACACTTTATTAATTAACTCAGATTATAATGTTCAGTCATTTAATGTTTTCGATATCAATTTACTCAAACTCATTAATTATATTAGCTAGGAACGCGACAGTTTCAATAGTCGACTGCTCTGGCGGACGGTCACCCGAGAATTGTCACTATTGGCTCTGCCCCACGCCGATAGACAGATGGTGCCAGCTTTCCACAGACTATAGCACTCCGACAAATATATGTCATAAAATATTCTATTATATGTATTTGCGTTTTGAAAAGTCTTTAGGCTATTTTATAAAAGCTTTTATTCTACAATAATTCAGTTTTCAATTTTGCTAGTATTTATATTAATCATTGTCTATTGAAATATTGGGAAATATTTTACATATAATTTTTTATCACATTATTTCTTACTTTGTCTCTTGGTTTCAATTCACTCATACTTCTCAACCCTCTCATCACTACTGCATTTATTTTACTTTTATGCTTCTTCCACCATATATAAGTGTTGGCACCAACACTCCTCTACGCATAGCCTGGCCTTTTGAGACACTTTCTGGCTAGTCATAGTCATAGTCATATATAATATATGACGAGTAATTATAACTGAAATGATAGAGGAATACTTTAAACCACATTCACTATCCAATATTACGTGATGTATTAGTGACGACAGATAGCCAATGGCACAGATCACGAGTGAACAGAGTAGTATAAATATAAACCATGTGCGATTAGAAACTATCACGTTGTGTTCATGATGGAGCGAAATACATATATCTTGTGGGTAATTACTCTGTCTCCTACGTCAACTCACTACATTATATACGTCACCGTCACGCGGGTTCTTTGGCCACATTGTGCCATACATCGAGCAAATATATCCCGTATAACAACATGTTAATTTAATTGGGGGTCATAAACCGTATTTTTACTAAAAGTTTTCCCTTTTAACAAGTAAGATAAAAACTATTTGTATGTAATCAATTTTTTTGAAGTAAAAATGCTTATCCCTTAGATTGTCCGGACGCGTTTTATTGGCCACCGTAATTTCCCCGCACTTTTTAACGGAAATAACCGTAGCGTGCCCCGCACGGGGCTTAAATGTTCATGAAAGACTAACAAATGTTATGATTTTTATGATTGCTAATAGTTGAAGTATACAATGTTATCTTTTGTTTATGAAATTAAGATGGCTGTAGCGTCATATTGCGCTAAACTTTGAGATATTGAAAAAAGTCCATCTTGTATTTATAGGCTCATATCTTAAAAATTTAAACCTACCTCAAAGATTTTCATTGTTATTCGTATCACTTATATAATCACAAAATACAAATAATCACTAATAAACACTCATAGTTTATAAAATACCACAAAAAAGTTAACGACCTTCGTCGCGACACACGCGCCGTTAGTAATAGTCACTTTGTAACTGATTTATTTTTGTTTTTTCTATTATGTGGTGTTATCTTTATACAATTTTCTTACCGCGAAGCGAAATAGATAATACACATTATGCCTTAAAATGAAAGAAATGCTTATACTTCTGATTGCAAAGGTTGAGACAGAACTATCGTATCATATCAACTAGTAGTTGACATGGGCAATCTAAGGGCATAACACGATAGGGGAAAATCTGTGCATTACACAAAAGTACGCATGTATGTGTATTGTATTATTTTCAAGCTAATCAAATCAAATCAAAATATCTTTATTCAAGTAGGCATATTACAGCACTTTTGAATCGTCAAATTATATTTTTTTTCCACACTCTGATTCTAATATACGTGTGATGATGGTACTCAAGAACGGCTTAAAATCTAAAGCTACGAGGCCCTGATCCGAGAAGAACCCACAACAAGCTCAGTCGGGTATTTTTTTTTGTTACCATCATCATTACAATATCATATTAGGTTACTATATTTTAATTAAAATTAGAGCAATTCGTTCACTCCCAGGCGTTTGTATCCTCTAAGTACTCTTGCAAATTAAAATACGATTTATCTATCAACTTTCTTTTAACAAAAACTTTGAATTTATTAATTTACATCTTTATAACGTCTTGTGGGAGTTTATTATAGAAACGTATACAGTTACCCTTAAATGAGTTGTTAATCTTATGCAGCCAACTAGAATTTATAACAAGTTTGTTTTGGTTTCGTAAGTTATATGATGTACATTCACTCTTTTATTAAAAGAGTCAATGTTTTTATGTACATACAACAAGTTTTCTAACATATATACGGAGTGAACTGTCATTATGCTAGATAATGCAATTCGATTAGATTTAAACGTATCAGGACTGTGGGACTCGGTACTGAGCCAGAATACCCACTAAAACCCAGCAGATATTCTGGATGATAACCGCGGGAAGACTAAAGAAGGAGGCAAGAAAAGTGCAAATTTACGCCTCCTACCTCCCAAAGAGAAGAGAAGCGTCCACAGCGTTCTCCATCTGCCTCTCATATGTTCACCTTTAGCGAAATTATAGTCTTATGGCAGGAGGCCTCTGTCCTCCACAACTATGTTTGCGCTCTTTAATCTTAGACAGCGTCATCAGTTACCATCAGTATGATCACAGTCAAACTATAACTAACCAGTAATAAAAAAACATGCATATCTTAATTTTTTAATTCTCTTACCTTCTCTGATCCAAATGACACTGGCGAAGTGCTGTTAACTCTATTATGATGTTTAAAAGCCATTAAATGAAAAAAGAAGATGAAACGTTGTATTAATTTCACTGTCGTGGTTTTCATTAAATATGTGTAATATTATTTTTGACATATTATAAATAAAAAAGTATCATCATTAATTGAATACCATATTTATTACTATAATCATGATCTATGCAAACTAATTTTTAAGTCTTGTTTATATTTATGCAAATCTAAAACTTTAGATTTCGGAGACTTAGAGGTATGGAAAAAGGAAAGATATGTTAGGAATTTAATAAATTTAATTGTCATTAAAATATTAAAATTGTCGAAAGTTAATACAAATGATTTATTCAAATCTCAAATGTCGATTTTTAAATAAAACTGACACGTGTTTTTGTCAATATTAGAAATTATTATTAAATTTTATTTTGAATTTAAAATTTAGAAAAGAGAATTTCTGAAATATTTTTATTTTAGATTTTAAAATAGTATATTGTGTTATTAAATGACGTGTGACAAATTAAAATGCCTCGTTTTTTGTAAATATTTAAACTATCAAACCTTCAAATGAATTAGCATGNATCTACGGCTCCTACCTCCCAAAGAGAAGAGAAGCGTCCATAGCGTTCTCCATCTGCCTCTCAAATGTTCACCTTTAGCGAAATTATAGACTTATGGAAGGAGGCCTCTGTCCTCCACAACTATACCTGCGCTCTTTAATCTTAGACTGTGTCATCAGTTACCATCAGTATGATCACAGTCAAACTATAACTAACCAGTAATAAAAAAATATGCATATCTTAATTTTTTAATTCTCTGACCTTCTCTGATCCAAATGACACGGGCCAAGTGTCGTTAAATCTATTATGATGTTTGAAAGCCATTAAATGAAAAAAGAAGATGAAACGTTGTGTTAATTTCGCTGTCGTGGTTTTAATTAAATACGTGTAATATTAATTTATTTTTGACATATTATAAACAAAAAAGTATCATCATTAATTGAATACCATATTTATTGCTATAATCATGATCTATGCAAACTAATTTTTAAGTCTTGTTTATATTTATGCAATTTACTTTATATTTCCGAGACTTAGAAATATGGAAAAAGGAAAGATATGTTAGGAATTTAATAAATTTAATTGTCATTAAAATATTAAAATTGTCGAAAGTTAATACAAATGATTTATTCAAATCTCAAATGTCGATTTTTAAATAAAACTGACACGTGTTTTTGTCAATATTAGAAATTATTATTAAATTTTATTTTGAATTTAAAATTTAGAAAAGAGAATTTCTGAAATATTTTTATTTTAGATTTTAAAATAGTATATTGTGTTATTAAATGACGTGTGACAAATTAAAATGCCTCGTTTTTTGTAAATATTTAAACTATCAAACCTTCAAATGAATTAGCATGTAACGCTGCACGTCTTCGTGACGCTAATAACGCGGTTCCTCCGTAAAAAATTTAACCTCAAGCGCCTACAGAAGTTTCACTTCAAAAATGTCTCTACGCAAAAGTAATACAGGCAAATCATTTCACTTTGTTTTTTTTTTCAACTCCTTACACGAGACAATTCTTTTCTAAATTAGTTTAGATTTTTAAGTTAGACTAATTAATTCCTTAATATTTGCAAAATACTTTTGGCGTTGAAATTAAAATATTTATATTAAAAAAAGTACGTATTTTAACGTAACATACGGATGTTTGGCTTGCCAACAGCGTTGCTCACATTTGTTATAAAATTAAATCATTCGTGCAAAATGGTGGTAATCACGTAAGCGACGGATAAGAATTCGAAATAGTTAATTAGCAGCGTATCGCATCATCTAAAAGAGTTATTTTATTACATCGTTTTTAATGATGAAAGGAATTTTTATAATTTTAACCGCTGAATATTGTTATGGTTTATTTAAATTTGCTTTTGCCCGTCACATGCGTCAGCGGTCGATAGCCTAGTTGGCTTACGCGATCGTCATGTGACTACGGCTTACTCCCGTTATTTTCCGATGTCTAAAACTGATCGTTCTTGTCTATAATCTCACGTGAGTAAATATAAATAGAAATAATTTCATTTGAAGTCTCTAACAACTATATTTTGTCCGTTTCTACAACACATTTGTTAATGTTATATATAAAGACAATATCCCAAAACATCGGACAACCTCGCTGACGTAATAATGCGGGTGCTCTGTTTTGTTATTGCATTTTATAATTTGTCTAAGTCTGGAGTTCGCGTTAAGAATGCAGTGAGACATCATTTTAGCCCTGCCCCGAACTTCAAATTACAAGCTCAAGTTCACAGTGACCAGTTGAAATGTTGAAATTGTAATTTGATAAGATGTGATTGGTTAGGGGGCGGAGCTAGAATTATGACTCACTGCATTTTTAACGCTAACAAACTATAGTTACAATCCTACCAGCTAAGACGTAGCAAAAATTGCCTTCCTACGTAAAAGTCGTAGTTAGTGTGCTTTTCTAGGTTGTATCATAACTTACTGTCAGATGACGTCACAAACCAATTTCTAACGTAATTAAAAAACACAATAGAAAAATGTTCTAGGTTTTAGTAATTATGGGTCGGAGAATAAGAGATTTGTTTTGAAAATAAATAGATGAGTAGCAGCCAATAGATGTCTCATTGCTGGATACAGTCCTCCTTACTCATAATAGGGAGGGTTTTAGAGCAGAGATCCACCACGCTACTCCAATGAGGATTGGAAAGCATAACACACAAGTGTATGCGCTAATACAAGCGTACTCTCTATTCCTTCAGTCTCATAATCCAATATGACCGGTGAGAAATCAGAGGTAGGACCGACAGCTTAACGTGCTCTCAGAAGCACGGGGGTGGAGCACACCGCCAACTTCACAACTTTGGACAAATGCTAACAATATCTTAACAGAAAACTTAATATCGGTTTTTGAATTCGCCCGACCCGGAATTCGAACCCAGTTCTCCATGTCTGTAGCCAAACAAGCTGACCACTAGACCAATGAGGCATTGATTATTTTTCTTATAAATATACCAAATATTGATATGCATAGCACTCACTGTTTAAACAAACAGGTTTAGAAGTGAGTTGCAAAGAATTGCATCTCATAGACAAAGCCCTAGTTATGACCACAAAAGAATTTAACATTACACCTATTTGTAATATATAAAATTAATTCACTAATTATTATGCATAAATTAATATTACTGAAAATAAACTTTAAGTCTTGTTTATATTTATGCAAATCTAATACTTTAAATTCCCGAGACGTAGAAGGAGGAAAAAATTTTATCGTCACTAAAATGACAAAAGTGTCGAAAATTAATACAAATAATTGATTGAAATTTCAAATGAATTGTAAATTAAAATGCCACGTGTTTTTGTCAATATTATTGTTTTTGAATTCAACATTTAGAAAAGCGAATTTATGATATATTTATATTTTATCAAAATTGTATATTGAATTATTAAATGACGAGTGGCAAATTAAAATGCCACACGTTATTTGTAAATATTAAAATTATCTAACCTTCAAACATTTAGCATCACAAGTTCCATCCGTAAAAGTTATATCCTCACGCGCTTAAAGAAATTTTCTCAAAAATGTCTCTTTTTGAAAATATTGGAAACAATTTTAAATTATGCTGATATTTTGAAGTGCTCTAAAATCAAGGTCTTATATTCCATTATAAACCTAAATAAGTTGAAAATATAATTCTGCCATTTTTTAAATAATGTATTGTCATCCATAACAAGTGTGCAAAATTTAAATTCAATGATACGTTATGAAGCGCTCTAACGTCGACTTAGATGAAGCAAATAAAAGCGTGTTAAAAACCTAAGAGGATCAATACTTTTAAATTTTCTATTAGTTTTGAAACAGAAATAAATCGGCTATTAGGTATCAAGTTATAAATATAAAATGATTTAAGCATTGGGCCTCCGATGGTATTATTAAAGCGATTGTTGTAAATCAGTGTTGTAAACATCAATTTATCTTACACTGTATTTGCGTCTCTGTCCCAGTAATAACAATCTTCTAAGCCGGCCGACCCTGTCCTAACTTCGGTAAATTATCAATTTCCAATGCAAAATATACCCTATTATAACTTTGTGAAATATCCTTCTTGTATGTTTCAACTGTACCGAAATATGGCAGTAAAAGCTTTGTGCCTTGTTGCGCTCAATGTTTTCATAACAGATGTTAGTGGTTCAACTCCTCGTTAAAATGACCTCAATAAACACGGTGAAATGAATTAGGTGGTGAAGTATTATTTACGTTTCAAATTTTCTAATAAAACAAAATTAATATGCCTGTATTTCATTTGTGACATTCTTTATTTACACACATTTGACGTAGATAGATAAAATATTCTTTATTGTAGACTACAAATATGATTCAAGTAATACAGAAAAAAACTTAAGCGAAGAGTACAGTTAGACGAGCCTGTAGACAAAATTACATTCTAAGTACGCTAACGCCAGTAGAACGTTTAAAAATGTATGCGAATGACGTATCGTATCGATATGTCAAGGAGTTTATGAGCTAAGAAGGTGATGTAGTAACTACGGTAATTCATTCTTAGTAAGCATCTACGTCGCGAAAGTCAGAGTAAATAGTTTAGAAGATATCGCAGTAAGCGATCATTCATCGCTCAAATATTGTGTAATATGTTTTCACGTTAGATGTTGCGAGAGATATTTTTATTTACTGAAGATTTAGCCTTTGACTATGATTACATATGATGGTAAGTGATGATGCAGTCTAAGATGAAGCGCGCTGAGCTCGTAAGAGGCAATTTACCTTACCTTACCTTTTTTAAGTCGCATCGGAATACACATCACTTTCCTTGCTGGCACGTCTTTGCTGCTAGGAAGGCAACTAGCCACAGCCGAAGCCTCCCACCAGTTATGTTACACCAAAACTATATGAGGAATAATTATACCAAATTTCAGGTCAATCAGACTTATAGTTTTAGAGATTTCTTGATAAATATGTAAGTTTAAAAACGCTTAATAACATTAAAACTCCTTATCCACAAGTAACATTAATTCTTATTACAAGACACGGGATAAAATAAATTAAATGACGCGTTGTACTTAGGACAATTTATTTAAATTCTTGTTTCTAACGAATTACTTGCTCTAAATAATGATAATGAATTCCAAGTGTTTCGGGTGTATGGGTGAATCGTTAAGATGCGTCTCATTACGGCGGGCCGTTTGATAAATGAGCCTATTGGAAAACGCCTTGGCACGCCTCTACCGTCATGATGACAGTTTATAAATGAGTTTTATATTGTCTATTCGCACCTAAGCTTCATCTGATAACCAGGAATAAGGCTTAAGCGGCTCAAATCCACATCTTACATTTATTTCGCATTTAGACCGAATATGAGCAATTTGAAAACGCATCTCTACGCTTCTAGCATCATAACGACAAATTATGAATGAATTTTATTATATATATTTATTATTATTGATAGGTTGACGCTTGATTGTGATATCACCTGATGATAAGTGATGATACAGTCTTAGATGGAAGCGCATTAACCTGTTTTTTTTGTTTTGCGGTACGTCTCTGCTGTTATGCCGGTAACTAGCCACGACCGAAGCCTTTTTTCCGCTGGGAAATGCTTTTACGCAACCCTACCATGGGTTAGGGAGTGTGGGACTCACCAGCAAGGCCAGAATACCCACTAGAACCCGGCGACACCCTCCTCACCGTGACTTGTGGGTATCAGAAGCTTCCTTTTGCATTGGCTCTTAAACTTCCAGATGAAACCGACTATGTACTATGTACCGACTACTTCCGGATGTTCAAGGAGGAGACAAGAGGCGTTCCTAAAGACGCCTCCTGGTGCCCAGCATCCCTAAAACAAATTAGAAAATGAAATATCCCAAATTCGCTTTTAAAATATTACATTACAATTTATATAGGTATTATATTGTCTATTCGCAACTAAGCTTCTTCTGATAACCAGGAATAGGGCTTAAACGGCTCAAATACACGTCTTGTTTCATTTATTTCGCCTGTAGACCGAGTTGAATTGTTTGGCAACTGTCCAGTGTCGTAAATTAACGCAATTGTTTTCTTTATTTTCAGGTAAATCGCCGAAAGATATGGAGACAAGCGGTTCCACGGGATTTGTTGCCATCGCGTGACATCTATACATCTAATGCTTTATTTGGCAAAATGTATTTCCGCGTGGATTTAAATTGTTAAATAGAATTTTGGCGAACAAAATTTGTACTGTTTAAAGTCATTTTGCCGATTCGTAGAATAAATGTGGCGTTTATCTTGTGAGTTTTATTTGTATGGTAGGCTTAAGGAGTTGTTTTAGATACTTTCTAAAAAAATGGGGTGCTAACTGTTCTTTTAAATGTCATATTTGATGGCAGTACTAGTAAAATATGACTGCTATATCTGTCAACAGACGTTGAGGCTTCGACTCCCGACAGGACAAATGAAATAACATTTATATTCTCATTTATATAAGTAAGTAGTGCTTGAAGAAGCCATCGCTATGATACGATATATAAACCATTAAAAGGTAAATGGTTATCCAACTTTTACTACATTACATTACTATCTTCGGTTGTACAATTATTAATAATTAGACTACAGTTAAAATCTCTAACCTATATCTAATAAAAAGTGGTCTAAACTGGGTCGATGGAAAACTACCACAATCTTTTTAAGATATATAGATATAATTATTGAATTATTTCTGATTTATGTCGACATCTCTATAATATTTTAAAAATGTAGCGAAATTACCTACTATATTATTAAATAAAGAATATTATTCCCTTTTGATTATTTTTTATATATTGTCCTTTATAACACGACTGGCTGTATATATTTTTTTATACCCTTTTCAATAATAAAATTACTTAATTTTATAATACACGTGTTTGATTACCGTTTATTAAACGTTATAATATATACAGGGAGTTATTAATGTACTTCAACACTAATTTCAATTGATGAAATGATTTTTTTAAATTGTATCAACGTGTTTTATACATGTCAATAAAAATTAAACGTGTTTTAAAGTCACAATAATATACAAAACTGTCATTAAAATTGCAAATAAACTATAAACATATAAAATAAATTTTCGCTTATCATTAGAGAGTTATAAAATTAAATTTGATTGATAAGTTAATATGATTTGAAACGCAACACCTTTTATTTTAAACTGCATAAATATATTTTTGTATTAGAATGTACGTTTTAAAAATATCACTTTAAATTATTTAGTATTTCAAATTTAATAGCAAAGCAAATATTTTACAAACTTTTAGCTATATGTTCAAATATTTTTAATAATACTTCGGTATTGTATAGCGTGTTATGTTTACCCGTGATTATTGTTAGACTAAAGATAGTTAGGTGACAACACTGATAGCTCTGAAACGTTGGGAGTTATTGAGTAATACGAGTATAGTGGCAACACTTAAAAACACCAACTGACATTAATTCACATAGCATCATACATCGTTCCCATAGGGGACCAGAGACCACGTCCTTCCAATTGCCACGATCCTTGCATACCTCCTTCGCTTCTTTCAGTCTCATTAAACGTTTCATATAAGTTCATCGGCTTAGAATACTCTTGATGGATATATGGGGAAAACTAACTCTGCGTTGCAAAAGAGGTCTGATAAATCAATTATTAATCGAGTAGGTTTAGTCGTTTAAAACCATCTCCGCATTATTGCCTCATGGTACAGACCTCCTCATTCAAGGCAACAGGGTTTTACAGTATAAACCCGCCAAGCTGCCCCAGTGAAAGTTAGCAGGCTATATACATATGTAAATAGCATCAAGCCTCGTTCCTCAATAGGGGTAGACAGAGACCACGTCCTTTCAGTTGCCATCATCCTTGCATATCTCCCTTCGCTTCTTTTATTCTCATAAACTTTCATACAAGTTCGTCAGTTGAGAGTACTCTTGACCTGGACCTTATTTAAAATGTCCTGATTTGGTCCAGGAACCTTCGCCTTCATCATAACTTTCCCATTAACTCTTGACTCAGAAATCCTTTACACATTTACAAATGACTTTTATTCTTTATTATTTATATAAACACAACTTGCACTATACTAATATTTACTTCACTAATTTGAGTTTAGTATCAATTTTCTCTTTAAAACAACTACACCGCAAAGCATTCAGAAAGACTGTATTCAGAAAATTGTTCCGTTCGTTAAGGTTACTTCGTATTGCATAATATTTCTTTATATTGCACAATGTTGTTGGTATTTTTAAATATCGCCACTATAATACTCAATAACTCCCAAACACCACTAACACCATAAATATCCTTTTAAAAATATTAAAAATAGTTTTCGAATATAAAAGTTCAACTAAAAATTACTTTCAAACAAATGAAATAACAACCACGCACGTTATCATGGATAAAAATCACGAAACTAAACATAAAATATTACGCTAAAAACAACTTCTTTCCGATACTAAAGAAGTCTAGACAATAGTATTTAAATAAAGAAATCAAAGGAATGTAAATGTATCATAAAACTCGACTTCGTTGTCTAAAGTATTTCTAGTTGTAAACCCAACGTCTGTTCAACTTATTCATGCTTAACCAAACTTAAGTGCAAGCTTAACTCATAATGAGTTGGAAACGATGTGAGCTCTAACCTTTCCGCTTATTTAATACTTAAAAGCGTAGTAGTTTGATTTAAAACAAGGCTGTTATAAATACAAGTTTATTTATGTTAAGTTTGTATGCAAATTTGATTTTGTACGTTATATACATATGGTTGCTTTGGATAAATAAACGCACGATACTTAATTATTAAAAATCTTGTTAGAGGCATAGTAAAATCCAGAACACGCTAACGTATAAAGAGTCAAGTACAGGATGGGGCAAAAGTCCCGCTACCATTTTGATTATTTACAACTTTGTTCAATGACAAGTCGGTTTGGTTTTCATAAAAAGTTTTCGTTATGATTGGAAAGTTACATACATATCCATTCCCATAGGGGTAGGCAGAGACCACGTCCTTCCACTTGCCATGATCCTTGCATATCTCCTTCGCTTCTTTCATTCTTCGATTTAGAGTATTTTTGGCCTGGCCGTTATTTAAAATGTCCTGGATTTGGTCCAGGAACTTTCACCTTGGTCTTCCCCTTCCAACTTTCTTATTCGCTCTTGGCTCATAAACCATGTAAGCATACCTTTCTCAATTTTAGTCACTACATCTTCTTCTACACCACAACGTTTCTTGGAAAATTATATTGGTTAAATTGTGACCGCGATTCGATATGCAACTTTCGGCTATTTTAAGGCATTTTTCACGACATCCTTTCATGGCAGCTTTATTTTCTTAATTACGTGACCAATAATGTCTTTAAGATGTTGATTCGTTTGGGGGTTATGCATATAAATTTTAGGTTTAAAAATAATTCAACAAGAAAAAGTCTGGTGCTGTTAAATCCGGAGATCTGGCTGGCCATGCTAAATGACCAATATAATTTCGGATCATGTTTTGGTACTGTTCAGCAATAACAGTAACTTCAACTCCTTGGTAATATTAAAAAAAATAAATAAAAAATAGTAACCCATGATGTTTCAAGGTAAATTAATTAAATGTAGACCAACTAAACTTCTTATGAAAACCAAACTTATCTTTTCTTTAAACAAAGTTATAGGCAATCAAAATGGTAGTTTTATAAGACAGTGCATTAAAGGTAAATTATCCATTGCTTTACTAATGATATGTTTAATTAAGCATCTTGTTTTAAAAAAAAGGATAATAGGTTGATAAATTGCCATCAAAATCACAATAACGTTAACAATTCTATAATATGGCTAGATATTTTCTTGTATCATAAACTATTCCCGAATGATTTGAAATTTAGGAAACTGATTCATATACACCATCTTATATACATTAACATATATTATTATTGTAATATTGAAAAATTTGTATGTTGTAAGGGATTAATCTCAGTAACTACTGCTTCAAATTGAAAAAAAGAAATTATATTTCAAAACAACGAAATATTAATGTATTAATATACGTGTATGAGTGGTGTATGTGTGTCTGTCACTGTCTTTGTAAAACTATTAGATCATTAGAAGTGATTTAACCATAGGTTTACAATTACAGTGTTTTAGTGGCAATTTTTTAAGTTATAAAAGATTTTTACATTTTATATAATCTGGTAAACTATTATACAATAATTCTCCCTCAAATTGTGTGGTATAACTTCATAATTCATCAAAATCAAATAATCTGTAACTATTCCCCTGCATTCCTTAACTTTCATATGATATATATTTTGTTAATCAAATTATATAAATACCTAGCTTTACGTAAATGTTGTAATACGTTTGTATTCAGTTATTTATCGTATCATTTGAAATTGTAGTTTGTAAATAAAGCTCTGGAATTAGTATAACTAAACATACACTTTACGTTGTCTGAAGTGGTTCTGGCACTAGAGCCAATGTCTGTTCAGCTTAATCATGCCACACCTTAACTAGTTTTAAGTGCAGGCAAAACTCATAATGAGTTGAAAACAGTGTGATGTACTAACTTACTAGTTAGTGTGTTGTCTTTTGAAGTTGCTATAAAACTTATTCGATTTTAAAGAGAGGGCTTATTTTCGTTGATATGTCTACAATCTTTGAGATTATATTTCATATATATAGTAGTAGTAGGTAGTAAAAAGGAGTAAATGACTTTAAATACAACCTAATCAAATTAAAAATTCATTATATAAGCCTTTCACAATATATTTAAGTCGTCAAAAGTCTTCAGTCCATATTATAAATCTGTTCTGAGAAGAAATCAAAACAAAATCAGCGGAATATCCTTTTTTTTATCAACATCCTACATTATAATTAAGCTAGAACAAAGAAAAAGCACGTAGCAGCACATTAACTGGGCAAAAGCTTCCTCAGTCATAAGAGAGTAAGTTTTTAGAGCATATACCCACCACGCTGCTCCATTGCGAATTGACTGACAATTAGACTGTAATTGCAATTAATTTAATAAAGTTCATTCACACAAACTGCCTCATTGGTCTAGTGGTTAGCATGTTCGACTACAGACATGAGGTCCTGGGTTCGAGTCCCGAATCGGGTCAATTCGAAATCTATATTGAGTTTACTATTAAGATTTTCTCAATATTTGCCCGAAGTTGAGTAGTTGGCGTTGTGATCCACCCCCGTGCCTCGGAAAGCACGTTAAGCCGTCGGTCCTGCGCCTGATCTATCACCGATTGTGTCGGATCCCGTCACATTGGACTATAAGAGTGAAGGAATAGAGAGTGCACGTGTGTACTATGCCTCGTATAAAAACTCTCGCTCCTCGGAGTGAGGAGGCCTGTGCCCAGCAGTGGGTCGTTAATGGGCTGCTTCTTACTTACACAAACTCATTCTCTTTGTAATATATATTGTATTTTTCCAAATTATACTATGATTTTACAATTAATTTTCCTTTAATAAAGGTTTTTATTTTATTGAGTACTCTCTGTGAGTTTATTATAGAAACGTATTTAGTTACCACCAAATACCACCAAAATACAGGCCTTAAAATATCAATATTTTAAGGCCTGTATAACGAATTCACTGACACATAAACACATTCAATAAACACATGACAAATAGGACTGTCATGTAACTTCAAAAAGTACTATGTCTAGTTAAAGAGTTTTAAAATTGACAACTTTACAAGTATTCGGAAACTTTTAGAATGCGAACTCAATTTCCTTCTCTGAAGTAGTTCTGGCAATACTGCCAACATAGGTTCAACATCTACCTTCCCATTTTACTGTTAAAGTTATAATGAACATATAATAAGAACTTATATATTCATTAAAATTTCGTATTAATTGGTTTGTAGAAAGTTTCACGACCAAACTAACACAATTGTACTAGATGTCGTACCACTAGCAGAGGTCGTGGATTCGATTTACTGTTAAAGTCTTTACTGGCTTCTGTTATGGGTAGTTACCTTAAAAGTCGTAAAACCAAGCAAAAACATTGGTAATCCATCACGAAATAAGAAATTTGTTGCGAAATGGACACATATTTTAAATACATCATTTATACAAAAAATCTACACTTCTTTAGGTCCTCACTTATACAATTTGGTCAATAAATAAGTTTCTATATACCATTTGACTGTAAAAACACCCCCAATAAATACCAATTAGTGATGAAACATAAAACCTGTTAAAATGATTAACTAATACCGTCATTATTAAAACTTTTCATTTTAAAACAGACAAGGAATGAAATGAAACATAATAATTATCTTAAACTTTAAATTATGAAATGATCAATTGTTTTACATATATTTTATATTTATTTATACTACAATCTTATAATTTTCTAAGCCAAGTGTATAACACACACAAACACATACACACGTACACATAACACGAACACACGCTAACATACGCTCTTTGTATAGAGTTCCAATAATATAGGGAAGGGACTGACCCCCAAGACTCCTAGTTTGGGGGTCAAGGGTTTTTTTTTTAATTTTTTTGGCTTACCAATGAATGAAGAGAAGGTTATAAGAAGTACTTAATTTAAATGCAAAGCTACTTAAAAGTAAGCACCACATGCAAGCTTATTTAACAATTAATGAATTTGTGACTAAAACTTGTACGAAAATCTTAAGAAATTAAATGTATTAAATCTAAATATCTTACAGCACACTTATACCTACTATAAATAAAAGAATACAAAACATAGAAATTTATGAATTATATTTATACAGTAGCAAAAGAAACTATATACTGTCTAGGGTTCTAACGATTGCATTTAAAAAAGGGTTGTATTAATAGACTATATAATTATAGGACGAATATAGATTATTATTGTTATAACTTCTTACTAAGCTAGCGCGCTACCATTTTAGACTATATCATCATTTACTATCAGAGATCATAGACAAGTGTCATAGGAATAAAAACTGGGATTTGGTTATGGACTGGTGTTATGGACACAGCCGTTTATTGTACGTGAGTTCGTCTGGTAACGGGTAGTAGATTCCATAAACCAACGGGGCTTCCCCTCTGCCGCGCGCGATATGTTACAGTCCTTAGTGTAATAAATTCTTTGATTTTTTAGCTATTCAGTGGGGTAATTGAATTTCAGATGGAGGCGATAGATATGTAGCTACAATACCAAACTGTATCCCCCAGTTTTGTTATCATTACTTCCCGTTGGATATGTATTTAAAGACGTAGTCACGTCAAAATATGAAAGTTAACCATTGTCTTGGAATCGATATCAAGTTTAAAGGTTTCAATTAGAGATTGTACATACGTTCTCTATAGTATAGAATTATAGTGCCACATTGCAAAAGAAGCTAATTTTATTTATTTATAAACGGAGAATCGGAGAATAAGAAAGACAAGGAAGCATAAAGCAGAGGGGCGTATGGTTCCCCGCCGACGTCGTCATTAATGGCATCCATAATTTCCATACTGTGGGCGTTGGTGGGTAATGTTCGTGCAATGAAACACTTTATTAATTAGCTCAGATTATAATGTTCAATCACTTAATGCTCCCGATATCAATTTACACAAACTCCTTAATAATAATAGCTGGGAACGCGACAGTTTCAATAGTCGACTACTCTGGCGGACCGTCACTAGAGAACTACCGAGACGCGCGCCGGATTGTCACTTATTGACTCCGCCCCACGCCGATAGATAGATTGCGCCAGCGTTACTACGACTAATGCATTCCAACACACACACACACACACACACACATATATATATATATATATAGTTACATAATCAATCAGAAGTGAAACTTCTTTGGCAAATTAAGTTTTAATTCTTGTTTATATTTATACAAATCTAAATCTTTAGATTTCCGAGATAGAGGGTGGAAATGGAAGATACGTTAGGAATTAAATGAATTATTGTCATTAAAATACTAAAAGTGTCGAAAATTAATACAAATCATTTACTGAAATCTCAAATGACGAATTGTAAATAAAAATGCCACGTGTTTTTTGTCAATGTTATAAATTTTTTATGTAATTTATGTTTTTGAATTTTAAATTTAGAAAAAATTATTTATGAAAATTTTTTATTTTATATTTTATGTAAATCTTTTCATGTTTTGGCTACCAGATTTTGGAATTCGCTGCCGCTACTTATCCGAAAGTCGAAATCACTAAACATTTTTAAAAATGCAGTAAAATACCATTTCTTGAAAGCTACATAGACGACTTATATTTTATGTATTTTATATTAAAATATTTATTAGCATATTCTTTTATATTTATCTTACTATCATTATTTTATGTATACATTTTAAGTATGTAAGTTTATGCAAGTTCATCGCCTACCCTCAATTATTAAATGATATTTTCTTTTATAATCAACGGTTGCCTGGAAGAAATCGCTACCCTAGCGATAAGGCCGCCGTTTATGCAAATTTATATAGTCTCCTAGTTTAACTTTTTGTATTTTCTGTATGTATAATATAAATTTGTGTAAAAAAGTGTAAAATAAAAATAAATAAATAATTAAATTGCGAGTGGCAAATTAAAACGCCACAAGTTATTTGTAAATTTAAAAAAACCTTCAAACGAATTATCATAAAAAACCTTGCACATCTTTGTGACGCTAATCACGCGTTTCATCCATAAAAAAATTACTCTCATGCGCCTAAAGAAGTTTTACTTCAAAGAATATATATTTCTCTAGGAAATTTAAACAAACTCTTTAAAATAACCAAAAACATAAAGATATTTTATAGTGCTTTAAAGTGGCTTTTTTTGGTTTTAAATTTGAGTCATTATCGCAAGAAAAAATACTCTGTAGATATATAAATCTGGTTTGCCTTTAATTAAAACTTAGGTATATTCAAGAGGTTAAATTATGATTGTAGTTTTATTATTTTACAATTTATAGAATATCAAAATGCTTCCGAAATTTGAAAGCTATTGTCGGTATAGAGCAATAAATTTGTGAAGCTGTCGTAACCAAGTGGCGGCCATTCGCGATTGTAGATTGATTCGTTGATTGAAGAGTACCATCCGTTACAGCCTGTACGGACCGGTAGTCTTAATTGCTATAGGAGGACCGGGATCTAAGTTACAATATGAAGGCTATGTTTTACAAAATTAAAAAAATATATAGAAAATCTATACAAATGAAAAGGTTTTCATATTCCTCGTTTCACGTAATGACGTCCATAAGGCCCGACCTTGCGATTCCTGGCTCCAGCGGCTACCGGGGACTCTCTTTATATTATCGGTCCACGTTGTGGGGGGTCTGCCTACACTGCGCCGTCGGGTGTGGGGTCGCCACTCCAGCACCTTCGGCCCCCAACGTCAATCGGTCCTTCAGACTATGTGCCCCGCCCATTGCCACTTCAGGTTTTCGATTCGTAGGACGATGTCGGTGACTCTGGTTCAACTACGGATCTCTTCATTTCTGATTCGGTCACCTAGAGAAACTCCGAGCATAGCCCTCTCCATCGCACGCTGAGTGACTCTGAGCTTCCTCACGAGGAATATAGACAGCGACAACGTCTCAGAAACAAAGGTTATCACTGGCAACACGTACTGTTCGAAGACTTTGTTCTTCAGGCACTAAGGGATATCGGACGTAAATATCTAGCGTAGCTTCTCGAACAAGTTGGATTCGGCGGTTGACCTTCTTCCCGAAATTGGACCTACATAGCTGGAGTATATGTCCCAGGTTGTGTACTCGTCAACAATTTCGAGAGCTGATTTCTCAACGATGTTCTCAACGACTGGGTGAGGCGATACATGGATATTATACATATTTTTCGTCTTATCCATATTCATTTTCAGGCCCACCTGTTGAGAAACTCTGCTTAGGTCATCGAGCATTGTATGGTGCTGTAATACTGAAGATTTCTGAGCCTTAAAAGTAAGTAAGCAGCCCATTAACGTCCCACTGCTGGGCACAGGCTTCCTCACACATAGGAGAGAGGGTTTTTAGAGCACACAAGACCACTTCCTATTCCTTTACTGTCATAGTCCGATGTGACGGGTATGCGACACGACCTGTGAGAGACTAGGCGCAGGACCGACGGCTTAACGTGCTCTCCGAGGCACGGGGGTGGATCACACCGCCAACTTCCAAACTTCGGCCAAATATTGAGAAAATCTTAGTAGAAAACTCTATATTGATTTTTGAATTGGCCCGACCCGGGACTCGAACCCAGGACCTCATGGCTGTAGTCAAACATGCTAACCACTAGACCACTGAGGCAGTTTAGTCTGAGCCTTCTTCATCTTTAAATATCTCCTTGTATAGTTACCGTTTACTGCTATTTTACCTGTATATTATGATATACAGACCGACCCAGAAAGAGTGGATAATCCTGAAATCGATAAAAAAATACACAAATATACGTTCTTATTGACCTTACTATACTTTTATGTAAACCTTACAGGCAAATTAAAGAAATTTGTTTTGTTCTTTTATGTTATCTTATTCTTAATAAACAAACACATCAGAAATGTGGTAAATACCACGAGTACTTTAATATAAGTTTTGATAGAATTTTTTTTTTCAAAAATTTCAGAGTATTTGGTGAAAAAAAAAATTAAAAGTGCGTAGTACAAAGTAGACATGTCAGAAGTGAAACTTCTTTGGCAAACTAATTTTTAAGTCTTGTTTATATATATACAAATCTAAAACTTTAGATTTCCGAGACTTAAAGGAAGGGACAAAGGAAAATATGAATTTATTGAAATCACAAATAACAAATTGTAAATTTAAACTTTATAAAAAAGAATTTAGGAAATATTTTATGAGAAATAGTATATTAAATCATTAAATGACGAGTGGCAAATTAAAATGGCACATGTTATTTGTAAATATTTGAAACTAACTAAACTTCAAACGAATTAGCATAATAAACCCATAAAAATTTTACCCTCATGCCCCTAAAGTTTCATTTTAAAAGTATTTGGCTCCAATAATAAAAGTTATATATCAAACTTCACAATGTACGAAAAGTAATTGTACAAACGTGTTGTATTTTATAAAATGTTTATACAAATTGGATCGCGCGTTTAAATATTTTATTCATAAAAATTTGTAGTGACGTTGATGAAGAGCAATAAATTTATTGGACTGTCGCTGCCAAGTACTGATCATTGGCAATTGCAGATTGATTCGTTGATTGAAGTGTTCGATTCGTTTCTGACTGCACGAAATGGTAAACCCTTAATTGCTATTCGGTGTATTCAAACTAGGATATCGTGGCATGCACCTTTAATTTATGTGTTGACTAGCTAGTACCTGCGACTTTCTGTAAAATTAGTTAAATTAATTAAGTCGCTTTCACTGTTTTGTTGTTCACTTAAATCTTATAAACCACTACAAACAAAATTAATATTACCATCTACTACATAATTTTAAAATTCGTTAAATCTTTTGAATGGACCGTCCTTTTTTTTGTTGCTGGGAAATGTAATTTGCGCACTAACCCTGACCGATGACCAGTCAGGGGTGTGGGACACGGCGATGGTAGGCCTTGCAATACCCACTAAAACCCAGCGGAACCCTCTTCATCCATTAGTGAGGCACCAGGTGTTCAGCTTTCGCGTGTTGCCCTGGTGTCCCGGATTCACGGACGCGGGAGGAAGTGCGCAAACATGCGCAGTCTTGTATTCCGCCTCCTTCGGCAGTGAGGGTGAGCATCCACTGCATTCTCCCTCTCTCGCTCGTGGGCTTCCTTCAGCGAAACTACCGTCTCGCAAGAGAAGGCCACTTCTGCCAACCATTTTTCGCGAAAGAGCATCGCGCCTACAATGCTCCCCAACGAGAGGTCACTGCCGATCAACGCCACCAGGAGGTGACGCTGAGGTCAGTCAGCACAATCTGCCACAGTGTAATGCGCTGAATCGATAGCTGCGCCACACTGATGAAAAGCGGGTGACTCCTCCCGGCCAATTTGGTGCAGGAACTTTCCGAAGCACCCGTGACAGGGCAGAACCTGCACCAATCTGTAGCAAAGCGTCCCGTGCTCCCTGGAAAGCCATTGTTCCAGGTAAGGACGGATAGCTGCCATAGTGGCCATGCCCGCTACTGGGGAACCAAGATGAATGGAATATCCGATTTTAGTCATTTTAATAATTTTAAATAAGTTTTTACAGGTATTGAAACGTTCTTTAATAATGGGATAAGGATTAATACATAAAATAATAATATCACGGTAAAAAAGACATATTTAAAAATTTGTTATAGACAAATATGGTTTTATTTATTTTTCTTTATATATATAGAGACAAAAAAATTACTTATAGACTAAAACATACATCAGTAAAGTTAACATAACGTCACTAACATAACTAAACATAACGTCAATATTCTATTCTCAACATTTTTTCACTTATTTAACAGGTAAGATGTAATATCTCTCTTGACTAAGGACTTTCCAACATTAAATATGTCTATATAAGGTATGAGGTAAGGTGAATCAGTCTTATTATTCAGGATTTAAAAAAAAAAATTAAATATCTTTCCGTTCGACGATTCTCAATAGAAACGAATATTTCAATTTCTAAGAAACTGGTTACTGTGGGTTATCCTTTATTTATAAATATATACCATATAGAACTTTCTTTATCGTTATATTTAATATATATAATTCCGTGTTACATTACATTGATATATCTCGTAAGGTTTTGTCAGCGTTTACTATACAAGCGCACTATAATATATTTGTTACAACAACAAATTACAAATCTTGGATTTTTTGGCTTTGCTTTACTAAAAAAAATATGTATTATACACACAAATAATTCAAAATCAACATATTATTAACTCAAGTAGGCTAAAATACTTATGAATCGTCAGTAGTCTGTCGCTTGGCAACAAATCTACCACCGGTTCGGAAAGTTGAATCCGCTGAGAAGAAACCGAAAAGAAACTCAATGGTTACTCTTTTAAAGAAGTTTTGTATGTTACAATGTGTAATATATTGCTTCTGCAACTGGAATCAAGTCCAAACATTTCTATCGCTTAAATAATCCTCAAAACTATGCGGAGGCAAATCTAAATTGCGATATCTTATAAAAATTTCTGAAATTTTTTCTTTATTCACTTCATATTTTTCTGAAAAATGGATTATAATCGGTTGGATTTTCAATGATCTAAACTAAGAGACAGTGGAAGTGAAGAAAATTTTATGTGTAAAAGAATGAAATTGCCTGAAATAACAAATTTAAACGTGATTATTTGATAACAAAAGACGCTCTCCTCATATCTTGATGTCAAGCGGTACATGATCGCGGGTTCGAAGTGACAAGAAGTGCTTCGCAAGGGAATCTAGTGCTCGACCTCCGCCGACCTAGTTCACAACTTCTTCGATTGATAGGATATAGTTTTTAATATTATACTCTATAACAGTATGACCTATTTTTACTGGAAACAGAGGAAATTGCTTTTATATTAAAGACAGAAGTAGTTCATCACAATTAAAATTATGTTTCGATTTATTTAGATTAGTAATATCCTCATTCAAAATCAATCAAATTGCAAACATTCTGGTAGATTCAGAAATTATTTTTGAATTGTCAATAGTCTGTCCGTTGGTAGAAAATCTACCATCGCTTGGGAAAGTTGATTCCGCTGAGAATGAACCGGCAGAAAACTCAGCGGTTACTCTTTTAAATGTAAAATTATTCTCTCATGTCAATTAATGAAAAGTTAATAACGCTTATACGTACATTATATGTAAATATATAATATGACTTGCTGTTTCCGGCGGTGTGACCCTCGTATTTCTTAATACCATCAAACTAATATTAGGAGGAACTCAGTGACATACACACCTAATTATAAATTGACCTAATAACCTCATTTAAATTTTATGGCATAAAAGTTCTTTATAATGTATATGAAATGCTGAGTAAGTAATGAATTTAAATAAATGAGGATTAACAGTGTATCCGTTTCTATAACTTTCCAAATTTCGCAATTTACGTGACCATTTTTTTTGAAGATAAAATAGATTCAGAGAATTATTATTAAAAGATCGATATAAACCATTTTATAGATCTATAAAAGAGAAATTATCCCATGATACATTTAGTTACATCTCTAAGACTTCAACAAGAATCACGTTATCTATTAGTGAAAGTTGTATTAAAATCCGTTTAGTAGTTTATGAGTTTATGAAACAGAAAGACGTGGTAGAGGACTTTGCTTCATCTAAATATAGCTTTCAAAGAAAGTCACGAAGAGTAAGTGATAAGTGTTCACTATCGAGCAAGACGTACAACGTTGTACACTTAATATTTGTTATTTTATTTTGCAACTATGCATGACCTCTTAAACAAGTTTCACGTTCAGAACAAGAGAACGGGGAAAATCTTTGCACTCAGGCATAAGAATGGCTTCGTGTGCAAGTGGCGACCGTGCAGCCATTGACTTACGAACGCACTTAAAAAATCTTTGACAGGCACTTGCAGAGTATTGCCTATATACTCGCCCGCCTTGTTCACTTCGATTCTGCTTTGTCTTCGGTTAGTTTATTTTTTCATACTACCTAACAGCTCAGTCATTTTTCTTTCATGAAATTGTGAATATAGCACTACTTTTAATGCATTAAGCAACCAACAAAGTTCTTGCGGTTATCATTTATTATTAACTTGAAGCTTAAAAGCTGATATTAGGAAGTATCATTAAATGTGTTAGATTCAAAATCAAAAATATCTTTATTCAAGTAGGCATATTACAGCACTTTGGAATCGTCAAATTATATTTTTTTCCCCACACTCTGTTTCTAATATACATCTGATAATGTTACTCCAGAACGGCTTAAAATCTAAAGTTACGAGGGTTCCTTCGCGCTTTGATCCGAGAAGAACCCACAACCAACTCAGTTTTTTGTTACCATCATCATTACAATAACATATTAGTTTACTATATTTTATTTCAGATTAGAGCAATTCGTTCACTCCTATGCGTTTCTATCGTCTAGGTAATCTTGCAACTTATAATACGATTTTTCTATCAACTTTCTTTTAACAAAGACTTTGAATTTATNTTGTTCACTTCGATTCTGCTTTGTCTTCGGTTAGTTTATTTTTTCATACTACCTAACAGCTCAGTCTTTTTTCTTTCATGAAATTGTGAATATAGTACTACTTTTAATGCATTAAGCAACCAACAAAGTTCTTGCGGTTATCATTTATTATTAAGTTGAAGCTTAAAAGCTGATATTAGGAAGTAACATTAAATGTGTTTGATTGTGTTGTGATTCAAAATCAAAAATATCTTTATTCAAGTAGGCATATTACAGCACTTTTGAATCGTCAATTTATATTTTTTCCACACTCTGATTCTAATATACGTCTGATAATGGTACTCAAGAACGGCTTAAAATCTAAAGTTACGAGGGTTCCTTCGCGCCCTGATCCTAGGAGAACCCACAACCAACTCAGTTTTTTGTTACCATCATCATTACAATATCATATTAGTTTACTATATTTTACTTCAGATTAGAGCAATTCGTTCATTCCTATGCGTTTCTATCGTCTAGGTAATCTTGAAACTTATAATACGATTTTTCTATCAACTTTCTTTTAACAAAGACTTTCACAAAGAATTTATAAATTGATATCTTTAGAACGTCTTGTGGGAGTTTATCATAGAAACGTATACAGTTACCCTTAAATGAGTTGTTAATTTTATCCAGCCTACTAGAATTTATAACAAGTTTGTTTTGGTTTCGTAAGTTATATGATTGAATTTGTTTCTTAGCGTATTATTGCGTATTCAATTGTATACTTTAAACAAAACTGCAAACATTTTGGTAAACCAATGAATGAAAACCGCCCGAACTTATTTAGTTGCCTAAACATTGGTACTTTTTTTCAATGGAAAACCTTTTCATCCATCTATCGAATGTCGAATTACAGCCGGCCACAAAGGGGTGTAAAGTAATCGACCAAGACAATAAAGTGACGCTCATATAGCTCGCTTCTACCTTCATAATCCTTTCTATCTCGTCCAAGTACCTCCGATAGCCTTCAAGGAAGCACACAGTCCAAACCATCTGGAATAAAAGACCAATTGGAAGATGCATGGAAAGAAGTGGATAACGAGGATAGAGAGTCCCGTTAGACGCCTTTTAAAGACCCCACCTCCACCAGAGGTATCAGCTCGAGCAATGTGTGCTTACAAAAGATATATTTCTTTAGTTTTTAGTCACTATTTTTAGTTAGAAGGGAATACTTTGTTTTTGGTCCTGGGAAATGCATTTATGCGCCTCAGATAGGGAATGTGGGACTCAATAAAAGATCAGAATACCCACTAAAGTGCAGCAGAACCCTCGATATCCTTGAGTAAGGAACCAGAGGTACGTCTACACGATCCATCCTGGTACTCCAAATATAGATGCTATGTATGCACTCCAGATGCTAATGGAGGGGGAAGGAGATAAATAAAACTACGCATCTTGCTTCCCCGCCTCCTCTGTCTGATCATCTCCGATGCCTCCTTCAGCAACATAACAGATTCGCAGAAGGAGCAACTACTCTTCAGCCTGTCTCGTTGGTATGCCTTGCGTCAATTATGCTCACCAACGAGAGATTCCCTTCAATCAGAGATACCAAGACGTATCGCTAAGATAGGGGAATAATAAATCTACAGAAGTAATAAATCAGTAAACCGCCTTTCATTTATGTTGCAAAAACCACACAATTTTTTAATAATTTGTAGTACACTGAGGTAGCCCAAGGAATGTTAAACTCCCTCGTACTGAAAGGAGACCAGATTTTATCGAACCGTAGATAGAACCCTATGGCAGATTTAGTATTATATTGTCCCAATCCTGTTCAGAAGATCGTAATTTTTTAGATCAATGTCACATGAGAAAGATAATATAAAAAAGGAGCCTTTAGCGTTTTTAATTTCTACAAAAACTGATTTAGAGTCGACAGACCTTTATCTAGAAAAATTAACAAAATTAATAATATAACATTTGATTGTTTTCTCCAAAAATATTATATATGAATGTTAAGATTTATTATGCTGTTATTAAATACTATACTAGTTATCAAAATCAGTGTAGAAGATATTTGATAGGCGCGATCAGCAATCGCGATAAAATAAGTAAAGTATGACCGACTTAGTTTTGATAAAATAATGGTAAGCATATATAGTAAATAAAAACTTATTTAAAATTGAAACATCAGCTATTTTCAAATAGAGCTTATATACGAGTACAACATCATAGAGAAATATATATTCGCAAACACATCTTTATTCTTCTTATCTCAGTTTCTGAAATATAATATAAAATTGTAATAAATAAGATCAGACAAAGCCTTAACTTGTTCCACAAGATAAGATCTGTAATACAATAAAATAAGAAATTATACGTCGTGTTCACAAAATATAATGATCTTATAATGTGTAATCCAACAAAGTACGTGCTAGAACACTTGGTTACATATATAGAAGTTTTAGGTAAAAAAATAACACAAATACCCTCAATATTTTATGAGTAATTACTTATGACTTTTTTGATAAAACATTCGTGCAGTCCGAACAGATAACCCTGTTAATTGTATGTATGTAATACAGAGCTATTTACTTAAATTTTGTTATACAATGTCTTTGCTATTAGGGTAACTAGCCACGATCGAAAACTCCCTGTCCAAACTTAGACGGATTAGAAAATACGATGCCTAAGGTTCCGCTGCCAGGAACGTGGGCCGTTAGAAAACTCTATTAGCAGAGAGTCGGGGTTCGATGCTCTGCTAGCCAAAGCTAGAAACTGCGTTTCGTTCTTCAGCTTTGACCAAGGATAGTTAATCCAACAAAGATAAAAAATTGTGTAGAAAACATAAAAAGTAAATTACATCTTAACAGGATAGCCTGCTTTTGTCTTAGACTGTATCATCAGTTACCATAAATTGTAACCACAGTTAAACGAAACATGGCAGAACTATTTTCTCCGTTACGGCAACGAGATTATCAAATACTAAATAATCTAAAGTAATCTTATAAAAAAGAGCTGGCCTCATTGGTCTAGTTGTTAGCATGTTCGACTACAGACATGAGGTCCTGGGTTCGAGTCCCGTGTAGGGCCGATTCAAAAATCAATATTGAGTTTTCTATTAAGATTTTCACAATATTTGCCCGAAGTTAGGAAGTTGGCGGTGTGATCCACCCCCGTGTCTCGGAGAGCACGTTAAGCCGTCGGTCCTGCGCCTGATCTCTCTCCGGTCGTGTCGGATTCCCGTCACATCGGACTATGAGAGTGAAGAAATAGAGAGTGCACTTGTGTACTAAGCGACAACCAGCAGGGGAGCAGCGTGGTGGGTCTACGCTCTAAAATGCCTCGCTTCTCGGAGTGAGGAGACCTGTGCCGAGCAGTGGGACATTAATGGGCTGCTACTTACTTTACTTACTTAGTATTACAAAAAGGAAACATTTTTGTATGTATGTTTGTAATATTTGCATACAAAACTACTGAACCGATTTCAATATTTTGTTCATCATTAGAAAGTTGCATTTTCACTGAGCGACAACTATACTTTCTAAAAATAAAAAATAGGGACCCCTAATAAAAATGCATTAATGTAACCAAAGGTGTGAAAAAATTTGTCACAAAAAATCTTTCATCGAGTGAGACAGAAATAAAAATGTTCTACAGTATTATATAACGCATTAATATCCAACTAATTTTTACATTTACAATGTCAATAAAAATGCCGACCATAATCAAACCATATTATTTATACCTTTGTATCCTATCAAACAGTATTTTTAAGAGACCGTCTCAATACCTGTAAAAAACTATAAATTATTAAAGACTGACATCCCATTCAAAAAGATAAAACGAATTGAAAAATCTCAATCTAAATATATTCATTTTGTTTACGATTTTATACACATATCTACGAGATCGGTATTTAAATATAGTTAAATAGTCAGTTATTAGTAAGTAGCAGTATATTAACGTTCAATTGGTGGACATTAACCTTCTCTGTCATCAGAGACACGGTTTTTAAAGCTTAGACCCACCACACTGCTCGGCGTCTCCAGGCTACACATATATAAGAAATGCCCTCGGGATGAAAAGGTTTCCTCACTATTTTCCTATAACTGTTTACCCTGGATTCGAATCCAAGTGTCTATCTATTAGTTATGTAGTAAAAAGAATAATTTTAATAGAAAATGGGTAGCTAAAGTATAAAAAGTTGTAACGGAATGCAATTTCAATGTATTGCATCAATAATGTAAGCCATCCCAGACGAAGTTTCAACGTTAGCTAGTTCCATAGACGACTTGATAGGTGGCGCGGTTATACTTATTTGCATATGCCATGTATTTACTAGTTGTGGTTGAAAATATTACGTATATACCTGCCTACCTACTTTTCCCCGCGGTATTACCCGCGTAGTTCCTGAACTTATTGAAATACCCGCGAAAGAAGTCACTTTTCTAATTTATACTCTTAATTGTACATTGACTGCCTCATTGGCCTAGTGGTTAGCATGTTCGATTACAGACCTGAGGTCCTGGGTTCGAGTCCAGGGTCGGGCTAATTCAAAAATCAATATTGAGTTTTCTGTTAAGATTTTCTCAATATTTGCCTGAAGTTGGTAAGTTGGCGGTGTGATCCACCCCCGTGCCTCGGAGAGCACGTTAAGCCGTCGGTCCTGCGTCTGATTTCTCTCCGGTCGTGTCGGATTCCCGTCGCAATCGGACTACGAGAGTGGAGGAATAGAGAGTACACTTGTGTACTATAAGCCTGCCAATCCGCAGTGGAGAAGCGTGGTGGGTCTATGCTCTAAAAACCCTCGCTCCTCGGAGTGAGGAGGCCTGTGCCCAGCAGTGGGACGTTAAAAGGGCTGCTACTTACTTTACTGTACATTAAATTAATAAAAGATAAACATACAAGTGTTCAAAAGGCGGTCTTATTGCTAAGTAGCGATTTCTTTTTAACAACCTTTGAGTTTAAAAAGCTGTAAGTAGAATTTAGGATAGGCAATAGCATAAAAATACATACAAATATCTAGACACTATTACACATAATGCAATACTTATTTATTTATTTATTAGATATTTTATAGCGTTGTTTGTATATAAATGTAGCTATATATTATTAAATGTATTTAAGAAAATATAACATGAACCAATAAAAACAAGTATAGCAAAAAAGGAAAGAAAAAGGTTAGTACTACGAAACCTGGAAAGTGAATCAAAATTAACATGGATTAAGTTACTAATATTGTTTAGTTTTTTTACACAATTTGGGTAAAGGTGAGTCTGCACCGAAATCTGATTTCGAAAAAGGGGGTAAAGTGGTGTATTGTACTTATGTGGATTGTTACTTGGGACACGGAAATTAAGATTACTTAACAATTGAGGGCAGTCCATTTTACCGTTTAAAAGTTTATATGTAAACAGCAAATTTTAAATGATTCGGCTATTACATTGTAGTTATATGTAAATATCTAATGCTATTTACATATATGTCATTTAACCTCTATTTATATTTTGGAGATAGGATTGGGATACTTTGTAAAAAAGTCAATGGTGATTTGAAGATATCGTGAAAATGAGTGAGTTTAGTAACGTAAATCAACTTTGCATTATTGCCTTTCTAATGAAGTATTTGAAGGATATAAGTTGGATAGTTAAAAGACTATAACATAGAAAATAATTGAGTTAACTATCTATGTTATGGAACTGGTTTGAGGGAAATTGGTTGAACACTTTCAAAGTCTATTACGGATATGGTTAGAAAAATAGTAATTAACTTACGTTGTATCTTAATTCTTACCATAGCTAATATTACTTTATACTAGAATAGATTTTTTATTAGATATTTCTTATAGGACCACTTGCACTTCTAGACCATTGTTTCCTAACGTGGGGCCGACATTCCACATGGAGGCAATTTGATAGTTTGTCTCTTCAACCGATGGACGTCCACTGATGGACATAGTTCTCATGAAATGATGTCCACAAGACCCGATCTTGTGCCGCCTGGCTCCAGCAGCTACCCTCTTTATGTCGTCGGTCCAGTTTGTGGGGGTCTCCCTACACTGCGCCGCCTGGTGCGGGAACGCCACTCCAATACCTTCGGGCCACAACGTCCATCCGTCCGTCGGACTATGCGCCCATTGCCACATCAGGTTCGCGATTCGTTTGATTTTATATTTCATAGTTATGGGGGGTAATTCTAAGTCCAGGACCAGCACCACACTAAATTAATATAGAAAAATCAGTATTTATATTATTTTGAATTTCAGTATAATTCAAAATTCTATATATATTTCAATTTATCTTTAATAACGATGTTTTGATAGCGATTTCTTCCTAAAATCAATTTTTAAAGGTTAAAAATTATCTATGAGGCCATAAAAAATTTAGAAATGCTAAATTGGGGCATGGCCTAAAAAGGTTGGGAAACACTGCTTTTGATGTTTTTGTAATTTCGATGATTATATCACCCCATTTATCAAACTAGATCATGTTTTTTTAAAATTATATAGCTCTCAAATTATTATTTTTAAATAACACATCAGTAATACAAAGTGCAGATAGTTATAAATAATTTATATTTGAAACACTGTCTTACAAAATTAGGATTTCATACTCGACTCCATTATCTCTAGAGGGCATCGATTTGTTAAATAATTTTGTAGTAATACTGTACCTTAATAAGATTATATTATTAGCATTCATTTATTTCATAAAATTGTATATTTAGAGCAATACAAACGTAAAAGATGTTATATATTGGGTATATAAGATTACGTTTTAAGAAATTTTGATTAACAAAGGTTTCTGTTTGAAATATCAGGTTTTATACTACTAGTATGTTTTAATTATGATTTTCACGCAATAATTGAAAGGAAAATTGTGGAAGCGATGAAAATGTTCATAGTTACTTTAATGAAAAACAAGAATCGTAGTCTATATGAAAATTGAAATCGCAAGTCAGCGGGAAAGTTCGCGATGCATTCATTAAAGTAGCATCAAAATTTACTTCAATTCCTCGCGAAAATTAAACCCGAGTCATGGTTTTCTTCATTATTCACCGCTATACAGGCTTTGGATAGCTTTTTTTGAACAAAATATTTAATTATAAATCGAAATTAACGTAGATTTAAATGTAAAAGCCTTTAAAAAATTTCACCTACAACTTTTTAGAATGAACTAATAACAAATAAATATGTTGAAAACTATGTCGCGTGTCATTACTCTGTGCAATATTAGCGCCATTTTAGAAAATTAAACTCTATATAAATAAAACTGTAAAACTATTCTCTAATGAAAACGATAAATAAAATATGATTATAGGTCGAATAATTAAATTAAATCATTAAATAAATAACTTCAATATCTATATATGTCATAAATGAACCCGACATTTTTCTTCGATGTACGTGACACTGGCGAAGTAACGTATGGTAAATTTTGACATCTGAAAGCCAACAAATAAAAGAATAAGAGGAAGGTCAACAGTCAAGGACTTGACTGTTATAGGGAAACCCGTTCTTAGTGAACTTACTTCACGAATTAGTATGAATGTCAGATTTAAAGGCAATAATTTTTCGCTCGTATATATTATATAGACATTTATGTATTGTGGTATTCGACTACAGACATGGGGTTCTGGGTTCGAGTCCCGGGTCGGGCTAATCCAAAGATCAATAATGAGTTTTCTATTAAGGTTTTCTCAATATTTGCCTAAGTTGTGGAGTTGGCGATGTGCTCCTCTCACGTGCCTCGGAGAGCACGTCGGTCCTGCGCCTGATTTCTCTCCGATCGTGTCGGATTCGCGTCACATCGAAGTATGAGAGTGAAGGAATAGAGAGAGTGCACTTGTGTACTATGCCTACCAATCCGCAGTGGAGCAGCGTGTTGGGTCTATGCTCTAATTTTTAAGTAACAGCATATTAACGTTTATGTTCTCAAAAACCTTTCTCCTAGGAGTGAGGAGGCTTGTACCCAGCTGTGGGACGTTTATGGGCTGCTACTTGCTTTATGTATTGTGGATTATCCAATAAAATACAGTACTGAATTAACATAATTGCTGTCGTATGTTCACTTTATAAAAAAGTGTTTGGTGTTTAATTTTCTTTGTTTAATTATTGTGACCTTTTTATACGATATACACAGTAAACAGCTTTTTCTGCACCAATTGTTAATGACAAGCATACCTATTATATGTTAATTAACGAATGAATAAATTTCAATTCGTATCAATTATAATTATTTAATATTTAATTCCATTTTTCTTTCGTGTGGAGAAATATTATCTATTGTTTTATTCTAATGCTGACAGGTTAGCGTTTGTTCTAGTAAGAGGCAATTTACCTGTTATCGTTTCTACAGAGTAGCGTACCGGATCACTATTCTTTTTACTTGGCCGTACATCATTGCTGGTAGTGACTAGCCACGATCGAAGCCTTCCACCAGTCCAGACTTAAGACAAATTAGAAAATGTGATTTCTCTTACTTCTCTCTATCGGGGTTTGAACCCGGATATCTGCAAGCTCGTCTAGTGAGTAGTCGAACCACTGCACCATCGAGGCCATCAAAAGGTAACTTTTTTTTTCGCTGGGAAATGCTTTATGCACGCCGGATGAAGTCAAAACTGACATCCGGGAGTGTAGGACTCACTCGCTGGTGGTACCAGGATACCCACTAAAACCCAACGGAATCCTCTTCATCCAGGTGTTGGGGTCCAGATGTCCTCCAGCGAGAGGGAGTAGCGTCTCCTATAACCTCCTTTTGTCTGTTTAGCGCCTTCTTCTGAAATATGACAGCCTCGTTAAAAGGTAATTTGCACCTCTGACGCAATGTTGCGTGTTCTCACTTCTCTACTAGAAGTCTTAAAATCGATTTCCTTGTAAGAGCATATGTAGGAAATTGTATTTTCCGAACTGGTGGGAGGCGTCGGTTGTGGATAGTCACCACCCAACCAGCAAAATCATATCGCCAAGCAAACACTTGTATTATGGTATGTGTAGAAATCATAGGACAAAAATGACTTTTTAGCATGTTAGTGATCTTCCGTCCTACTCTGTGTCATCACATATCATCAGCTAATATCACAATCAAGCACTCCCCTACAATAACAAAAAAACAGCGCAGTAAATACGTATTCAGCATGTCCTTGTTTTAGTAAAATTTGTATTTTTGGTTGCTAATAACTAGAATTAAATTTTTTGTTTAATGGATATATATATAATCTTATAATAATGCGTATAAAAACAATTCCATAAGCCATGGATGTTTATAATAGAAACAAATAGATTTTATCGTAAAGAGATGTACTGCTAGTTGGTTGGTAGATCTAGATCCATGGGTTTCATCTTCAAAACTCCTGGTAAAAAGAAATATTGAGCAAGAAGAAGAATTTATACAAAAGTCGCATTTTTTACGAGCACCAAGTTAAGATAAAACCATAAATTTCGCTAACAAAAATTCAATTACGGCGCACAAAAGTATTAAAACGTTACCTACATAGATAAGCCGCTTCATTGAAAATTGCTCAAGACATTTTGATTTTTCAATTCGCTTATGATAATATTGCCTTTTTATTAATTTGTGAGGGAAGAGACGCCAGGTATTTTCATAAAACAACAAATTTAATAAAGTGGCCGTCAACGTTGAATAATTCAGGTGCGGTTGGAGCTAGTACATTATTTATGATGATGGCATGTCGTAAGAGACATACGTCTGCCTTTGGTCGTGGTTTTGCATCTCGGGCACGTATTTGTAATATCGGGAACTTGGTGCAGTCTTAAGATAGCTGTGCAAGCCAAAGGAAACCTTGTTTTGTGGCAGCTCTATGAAAGGTTATGAAATTTTTCTCTTTGTTTTTTTATTGACTCATTTTTAAAGAAAATCTTACACATCGCCTCAAATTTTACGAACAATTACCGTATGTCGTACTACAGCCAGCTCATGAATGAGGGTAAGCTGAAAACCGTTCGGTAGCGCAGTCAGGGTCAATATGATGGCGCCCAGGGCTTGCAGGCGCTGTTCCTCTTGCATCCTGTTTCCATAAAATTATAGAATTTAATCAGGGGGATTTACAATTGTATTGAATAACAGCTGCTATTAAGTAATGAGGGTCCAGTGGTGCAACGTGTGGGATATTCACAGAAGTTGGAGGTTCCAATTTTGGGCAGTCACCACTAAGCTGCTCTTTCAAACTTGCTTGATTGTACTTTCTAATCTATCATTGTGATTTTTGGGTTAAGGAAAACATCGTGATTAATTCTGCAATCCGCCAACCTGTAGTGGTTGGCGGATTGCAAATATGGCAGCAGCTGGAATAGTGTTAAACAGTTGTCCAAAGTTAAAAATTATTTCATATGTATAATTTTTCTTTAACGAAATATTGTATTGGCTTGTAGTTAAGTTTAACCTACCTTTTGATAATGTTTCTCTTAACACAAATATAACGTAATGCATCTCATCTCTAAAAGCACATCATTATCTAGAAATAGAAGGATTTAACCCATAATTAGATATTATATTTCAGACTCAAACCACGTGTGCACAAAAACAGTCAATACTCAGCGTGATGTAACTTTTAAAGCGATCTGGTTAGCAAATGGCAGCAAAGTAAATATACAGTGTAATCTTACTGTAATTAATTAAAGTTAGAATAAGGAATTTTTAATGATCTCTTAGGTCTGCTAATTGCAATAGCTAATGCAAATTACCCAAGGCTTTGTCTATCATAAGCTTTCTGTAGGTGGAAGTCTCTTAAAAAATAGTTTAGTAGTACACATTAAAATCTAGGCATTGTATTTGATCATAACTGTCCTATACTTTCATTGCTGGTAATGTAGCACTTGGTGATCTAACCTGACGATAAATGATGAAACAGTCTAAAATGAAGGTGTGCTAGCCTGATTTACAATTTACTATTTATAGTTTTTACACAGAATTGTACCACAATGCAAATTTTTTGCTTGGCGACACGTCTTAACTGGAAGGGTGGTATTAGTCACGGCCGAAGACTTCCAAGCACCAGTCCAGATTCAACAAATAACAAAAATCAAAATAATTAAATCAAAATAGTTTATATAGTTAACTTCAGCACTTTAAAGTATAAATAGGTTGGAGTCTTTTTTATTGAAGATATATACAAAAACAATCCAGAAAAATAACAAAATGAAAGAATACATCAATCTCAGGACTTCTACTAGCGAAGAAAACGTTCGTATCATAGCAAGGGTGAATAAAACTACAGCACTTTAACGTATACATAGGTTGGAGCCTTTTTTATTGAAGAAATATACAAAAACAATTCAGAAAATAACAAAATTAAGAATAGATCCATCCCAGGACTTCTACTAGCGAAGAAAATGTTCGTATCACAGCAATAATGAATACGTCAAAGCCTATAAATATTATAAGGTATTACATTCAGTAACCATGTCTATCAGTTCTGACGTTACTTTCATATTTATAAATACGCTTTGTAAAGTACACACTGAAGCCAATTTTAACTGAAAGGAACAACGCCAATTTATTACACTGATAAGTTAAGTTCTAACAAAATAAAGAAGTGCCTTTAAATAAATAAAACTCTGGCAACGAAGACACGGCGCTCGGAAAATACAAGCTCATGAAATAAATAACAGCAATGCCCTCTGAACTATTACCAATATCTACCAAGAAATTGGTATAACGTGTACGCAGTAAATAATAAAGCCGCATCGATTTCACCAACGCTTTGTAAATAAATAACTACAAATGGTAGGTACTTCGGCGCGGAATTAGGTTGCCTCGATATAGCATAATTGCTGAACCTTGTAACTGCCGTGTTGATATTGGGGTTGATTTCTGCACGCTGATATTCCGCACTTATGAATCTTTTAAGGCGCCCAGTTTTATTTTATTTCTAATTATTATAGCTACAATTCACTATAGACTTAATATATATATATTTCAATCCTGTTATACTACAGAGAATATGGTTTTACACATACATACATACATAGCATCACGCCTCATTCCCGAAGGGGTAGGCAGAGACAACATCCTTCCACTTGCCACGATCCTTGCATATCTCCTTCGCTTCTTTCAATCTCATTAAACCTTTCATACAAGTTCGTCGGTTTAGAGTACTCTTGACCTGGCCGTTATTTAAAATGTCCTGGATTTGGTCCAGGAACGTTCGCCTCGGTCTTCCCCNTCTTTTAAGGCGGCCAGTTTTATTTTAATTTAGCTACAATTCACTATAGATTTAATATATATATTTCAATCCTGTTATATTACTGAGAATATGGTCTTACACTATACTCGTAGTGTAATAATTATGTTGTGACAATGTTAAAAGTAAAAATAAACCGAAAATAGTTTCTTTATATGTCGTTAAATAATGTGCTATTCAGTTAATAATATATAAGTGATTTATTTTATTACCAAATTATCAATGAATAATAGTCAGTAACATGCAACTATCATTTCAACATAGAAATGTTGTTTAAAATCACTATCTAGTACTATTATAGGTGGGCAAGCTACACATACCCTAGAATTGCTCTTATCACCTTAGAAAGGACTCAAAGAGCTTTATTAAAGGTAATGTTGTTTAAACCTTTTCGTTCACCTACATTTGATTTATATTTTAAATTGCATTCTTAAGGTACATCTACCTTTCATTTCGCAACAGCCGGCTAAACGGAAAGGTAATACTATCTGCCATATCCCACAATGCAGGACTAAATTTAAGTAAAGGGAGTATGATTTTCAATCTCAGATGATTTATAATAAACTTAACAGCTAATTCAACATACACCCGATGAAGCGGAAAGAATTAAAACGGTTAATAACGCAATTTTTAGTTACACTAAATTACACAGAAACGGAATATTTATTACCAACGACGATTTAGTAGGAAATAAAAAAATGGCCTTCAGTATATATTTCCATTCACGTACAACTTCTACAAAGGCAGACTTAAACATACACATATACACGAACACACACACACACTCTCACACACACACTGACGCGCACAGACGCACACAGACACTAACTCTCCCATTCTCACTAGCGCAGGCATCCTCACACGAACTTTTAAACATTGTAAAAATGTAATCTACCTAACCTATGTTAATTTTTATTTCTTTTTGTAATGAAATGGTGGTAGAGCGGGGCACCCAGTAATACGGGTCTCAAATTTAGTACAGGGGCCCTTGCAACTTGTTTGTACATATTTTCGTATCGCAATAGAACATTTTTATTTATAATTTTTTTATTATAGTGTCTTATTTCATCACACTAATGAATTCATTCCACCCTGTTAAAGTGTCATTTCTATTTTTGCCAAATTCCCTTCTATTTCTATGCTATTCGAAATTAATTGAAAGGTGTACATATGTAATTGTACACTAAAGATGTACAGACTTTTGCATTAATAGATATTTTTTTAATGCACAAACAAAAAAAGGATTTAAATGACATGTACACATAGCTAAGATTTAATAGTACGCTCTTATTGCAGACACGGTCTCATATAAGACAACCTTTAGATATAGAAAAAAGGATGTGATTATAAATGGCAATAGAAACATAATATACAAATACACAATTGATATATATATAAAACAATTAATTTGAGAGAAAGATATAAACAATACAAATAAAAATCTATCGATAACCTCTAGTGTTTAGAGTTAAATTATTTATTACTGTACTACTATTTGTAGTAATGTTTTTAAGTATGTCGTATACGAGTATGTAGTCTAAGTATGAGTTGACTTTTTATACGTAGGGGACATCGATATAATTGTACGAATAATAAGTGACACATTAAAAATTGGGGGTATGCGTTTCTTTTAAAAGTCTGAAAGTACTCAGACTAATCTTATTGATTTACATTGTCTATGGATATTACTTTCTCAGCTCTACTTTTTTGAAACGACGAAAAAAAGACGATTAATTTCTTACGAAAAGGTCATTAAAAATATCCAGCGATTCACATCTCACAGAACAATTTATCATATCAACTTGAACGTTACAAACACTGCGACAATGTGGACTTTTGATATATGAACGGACAAATGTTTTAAATATTCTATTTGGGAGTTTTAAAAATATCACACTTTAAAATGGACAGCCGCTGTTACTGGGCAACTTTATAAATTAAAACTTTAACAGCGAACATTTTTAATGGCTGCTTTTGTGTCTGTACTTGATAAATTCATTCCATAAATAGGTACATCAAATTTATCTTTTGAAGGTACTCATAAATTATGTTGTTTAATAGTTTAAAGTGACTGACTGATAAGATCCAAATTTATTTAACTTATAATGCTTGTTATTTTTATACTGTTAAACAAATTTTTATCTATCTGTCTGTCTCAGAACTAGCCTATCCATATTCCACTGACGACATTTTTCCTCATTCACAAGGTTTTAGAGGTTAGAGCCACCAAGCTGTTTCAATAAAAATTGACAGCATATATATAACTTATTGCTCCCAGTATAGGTAGGTTTCCTGACTATACTTTCCTTGATGTATTGATTCATTAATGTAAATTGGTAGACTTTACAGTTAAGAGCTAACCTGTTATAAAGGCTGAGTTTTTATATATACTACAAAACTTACGTGTTTAATTAGTTCTTTCCGTTCATCATTGTTCTTTTCGGTGTATGGAAACTACGTGAGGAAATCTTGCATATCTTGGGAGTAATTGTGGAGCTTTTTTCGTTGGTAAAAGATTTCTACACGCTGGATGAGGTAAAAATCACCCAGGATCGTCAGACTCGTTGTCTGGTTATCTACTAAAATCCAGCGAAATCCTCTTTATGCGTTTGGTAGAGGTCCAACGATCTCTGACGCATTTGGCTCTGGTATTCTTAGATAATGCTGACTTATAGGTTCAGTTCAGGGTGAACAGACGCCTCCTGGCATCCGCCTTCCCCCACAGGCAGGGAGTAGCATCCACCGTCATCACCCATGCCTCTAGTGTCTCCTTCTGAGTAATTGTGGGGTATGTCTATCCTCATTGATCTAGTGGTTAGCATGTTCGACTACAGACTTTGGGTCCTGGGTTCGAGTCTTAGGTCGGGCCAATTCGAAATCGATATTGAGTTTTTTATTAAGATTTTCTCAATATTTGCCCGAAGTTGGGAAAAAATTAACGGTGTGACCCACCCCTGTGCCTCGGAGAGCACGTAAAGCCGTCGGTCCTGCGCCTGATCGTTCTCCGCGCGTGTCGGATTGCCGTCACGTTGGACTATGAGAGTGAAGGAATAGAGAGTACATTTGTGTCCTATGCCTGCCAATCCGCAATGGAGCAGTGTGGTGGGTCTATGCTCTAAAAACCCTCTCTCATATGAGTAAGGAGGCCTGTGCCCAACAGTGGAACGTTAATGGGCTACTACTTACCTTTTTTACCTTTTATGTCTATCCTGCCAACCAGCAGTGGAGTATCGTGGTGGATTTATCCTCTAAAACCTTCTTCTGTGAATGATAAAGCCTGTGCCGTGCAGTGGGATGCTAATATATAAAAATGTAGCAGCCCATCAATGTCTTCCTCTTGGGCACAGGCCTCCTCAGTTATAGGAGCGAGGCTTTTTAGAGCATAGACGTTATTATGTTGCTACTTAAAAATGTGACCTAATAATATAAGTTTTTTCGTAGATTATTCATGATTTAATACTTTTACGTTTGAGATTTGAAGATAGACGTAGCGTGCGGTGCTTTAATTACTGAATTCATACGAGTTTGACGTAGCGTGGCCTGTGACGCACTTGTGACGATGCCGGTAGTCTATTACGGGATTCTATACGTAATTACTTAGTTATAAATAATCGTCCAGCTGAACTCACGGGCTGTATTCAATCGGATTGTCTCGCCAAGATAAATGATGACTCGCTTTCGTTTTAAACTAATCGTTGCATTTGTAATTTCTCAATCGACGACGGACTGAGACGAATTTGTTCCGACATGCTCGTTGACGTTATTTACCTTTAAATTATTGCAGCGTGTAATGTATGCAGCGGCGAAGGTTAAACTAACTTTTAAAGAGATTATAAAACGATAAACTTTTGTTTATTTGATGTTATTATAATTACGTGTTAGATCAGAAATAGATCAGAGTAGATATGCATCGCGTTTTCACGGCAAAACTCAACCGATTTAAATGAAATTTGTTATATAGATAGTCCAGAGCCTGAATAAGGACATATGTTACTTTTAACGTTGACAAAGTTGACGCTCACTAAGAGAAAGTGTACAACAAAGCGAATAACGACCACTTATTGCGAGATCTCGAAAAATATTCATCAGATTGACTTGAAATACAATATATATTATCCTATTGCGACGAAGTCTCTTACCAAGAATGGGATTCCCCATATTTCTTTTTTGAGATATTTCTTTTATGATTCGTTCTTTGATTTGATAGATAGATTTTGCTTACGCGACGTAAACTTGCACTAAAACGGGTTTTTCGTTATTCAACGTAATCAGCTACGCGTGTAACACTGCGGGGAATAGCTAGTATTCTTATATTTAAGTAAGTAAGCATAAAATAGAAATAAAGAAATATTTTTACATATATTTGGACTGTGTGGGTGGGTATGTGCATATTATTTATAAGATAACTACAAATGTCTAAGCAATTCGCTCTATTAACCTATGAAGTTTTGTCACATATTCAAACATTTAACATGTTTCTGGAATATCAAAACGCAGGAGCAACTGTTAAAAACTATATGACTGAATCCTTCAAATAATTTATGTATAAATAACGTTTTCGAGAAATTTGTTAATTTAGTTTCAAAATGAGCTTAAATATATTCCGAATATTATACAAAAGAAAACAACTGCGAATTTGAAAGACAGATTTTACAGCGCATCTGAATTTAAGTGCCCCTTTGTTCCGCTGAAAGTTAGATGTAAGGGTTTAATTTCTCTGAAATAGAGCTAACAAAGCACAAAGCGTTGCATTACTCTGACCGCTTCGAATTGCTCCGCTGCCGATATTAAAACTTATAATTAATAGTGGTCTCATGCGAATTAGTCACAATGCAAAATGCGGTGAACGTTGAAACGTTACGTAATTAACAATAGAGCAATTAAGTTTGGCGGACAACGCAGCTCGGTTGGAAACGAATGGCATTTCGTGGCGTACGGCCGCAGCCCGCGCCGTTCCGCTCGCCCGATGGACAATGCATTTTACTGATTCCGCTGACGCTGCTGTGGCAGATTCCCACCTTTTACCGATAGTTAGAAAGATTGCACATTTCACCTTTGAAAGCCTCGCTAGCGTAATGACGCAAGTCCATGATTCGCTAGATTAAATAGTTATTAAAACTCGTATCGACGACATCCATGTCACAACTAGAAAGAGAATAGCGTCCGTGATATGCAGAATGCGCAGAGGTTCCAAAGGTATTCTGAAGAGTGTAGATAACATGCATCATACGCTGGCAGAGTATCCGGCGTCGGCACTCCAGCGGCGTATCTTATGTCACTGGTCGGAGGAGACCATTCTTTGAAGAGCATAATCGATGTGATGCTCACCAATGAGTTTGAATGGAGATCGGTTGCCTTTTTTTGCATGACCTTCATCTCGCTAAAGGAGGCCCCACTACACTCCTCAGGAATCTGTAGACTGTCATAGACGGCCCCATCCGGGTCATTAGAGGGAATCACTAGTGATCTCATTCAAGGGTGACGAGGGATGCTCTGGGTCTTTGTGGGTATCCTTGTTACTGAGCGAGTCCCACACTGCCGATAAAAAAGAGGTTGCAAAGGTATTCTGAAGACATTAGTCCTCAAATAAAAAAACATTTTTTTGAAAAACCGGGTGGAAACATCTTATCTTAATCAAAAAGTCCTGATGGCTTATGAATGGTGTGATACGTGTATACTCGTTATGAGAAGTAACCTGGTCAGGCACCCATAAGATTTTCTTTGTAAAAATGAAAGTTGTAATGGATTGGTCTTTTTAAACCAACATGCTTTTTTGTGAAAGAAAATATCGCGAGGATACCTCTATATCCCGAGAGTAATTCTGAGGTACGTGCAGCTTTCCAACCCGCAATCGAGTAGCGTAGTAGATTTATGCTCCAAAACCCTCTTTCCTTTGATTTACCTTTGAAGGTCTCGCCAGCGTAATGACGCAAGTCCTGGGTTCGCTAGATTAAAAAGTAATTTAAGCTCGAATCGATCATTTACATGCCAAAACGTGAAAGAGAAGAGAGTCCATGATGATCAGCATGCGCCGAAGATCCAACGATATTCTGAAGAAATTAACTCAAAAACTGGTAAAATAATTTTTTGTACTACTTGGAGGGAATGCACATATAAATCAGTGTGTAAAATAAAGTTTAGTTGGTAATATATCTATGTTCTTTTGTATCTATGATACCGCTGTGGGTGATCCATCTTTTTACAGAGTTAGGAAGAAATTTATTTTACCTTCGACAATCTCAACAGGATATATGCAATAACGCAAGTTCTGGATTTTTTATTAATAATATATAATTATTTACTTTTAACATGTGGCTGTCACTCGCGCCAATTTCTTATTTTGATTCTTTTAGTTAATAGAAATGTGATACTGACTATATGAAAATAACTACGAAATCTACATTATTTATTCATTAACGTAGTGTATCTAAGGAAATCAACATCGAGCTCCCATGCATAATCGATAATATTATGAATATATATTCCAATAATTCTGTAAGAAGCGCTGTATTGAAACCTAGTGAAAATTTTATAAAAGAAACCAAGCTTTTGTAATATAAATTATATTTGACTTTCGAATTATAGTTAGTCTCTTGAAAAACTAATTTTTAAAAGACGCATGTTATGTTCAGTAGTAGCGAAAGCATTTTACTGGTTAGCTGACGCAATTGTGGCTCAATCCCATTTTGTTACGATATCCCCTCGGTTGCAGCTCACAGATATTTTACAGGAGGAGGAGTTGTATGAATCTCTGCCTCCTGTTTCCTGCACCCCTTCGTCGGGACTGGAGTATTTATTTTCATCCTCTCCCTTTGCCGTGCCTCCTTAAGCGAGGTAACAGTCTCGCAGTCTCGAAAGAGGCGACCGTTCTCCAGGCTTGCCCACTGATAAGTATTGCTCCTATAATACTTGCCATTGAGAGGTCTGTGCCGATCGGCGACGTCATAATGAGTCGCCGAGGTCCCCAGGCGGGATATTCTGCCACAATGTGGTGGGCTGTGTCTGACGAGGCAACACACTCGTGACATCTGGCCGGCAGCTCACAGTCAACAGTTTGATACAGGTATTTGTCGAAGCAACCATGACTGGTATGCACCTGTACCAACCTGTAGGAGAACGAACCGCGCTCTCTGCCCATCCATTCTAATCCCCGCCTGTTCTGTTAGCTGTTCTGTTCTGTTAGCTAGAACCCTGACACTCCTTATGTCGTCAGCTTCTGGTGATTCCCCTCTGGTTCTCGCGGCTGCTCTGCACTGGTCAGCTTCCATGGGGGATCATCTGCCAAGAATCGGTATTTGGTATCTTAGCAAAGCAATAATAATAGAATATAATAACAATATTTTTTTATTATCATACTGTTTTATTATTTAAAACGTTGTAATAATGAAGTAAAACTCGTAGCCTATGGCCTAACGCCACCATGTTTACCAGTAGGCAATATATTTACTGATTTCACTGATGCAGCTGTGGTTCATCCCCACATTTTACCGATAGTTAGAAAGATTGCACATTTTACTTTCAAGTGAATATGCGATGAATATCGATTCCCGATAACGCTCCGATTTACATGCTCCTATCTAAAATTGAATTTTAAAGAACGCAAATGGATATATTCAGGTGTGACGCGGAAAAAGTTTGCCGTTTTTAAATTTGCTCAGAGGTAACTGCTATGCTTTGTTTGCGTTTCCGTTGAAAGTGATAAAAATATTCTCACTAAACTTATATTAAACGGTATGTAGTCAGTAGCAGATATAACCATTTTTAGTCTGTTAATGAATAGAAAATAAAAGAGACCTCCTCACTTAGAGGAGAAAGGTTTTAAAAGCAAAGACCCACCACGCTGCTCTGCGGTGGCTTGCCTTAAAATTACTATGCAGAGTTCCCAACGACGTGGTCTTTCGTCATAGAACATTTCGTAACATAAAATTATTTGTCGTCCTTATCTTAATAGTATATCAGGCACCTAGAGCCGAAAGTATGACATTGCCGACCGCTTAAAAACACAATAAATCTGCGAAACTAAATAAAATATTTTAAATATGTTAAAGTTCTAATGAATTTTTAAAAGAATTAAGTGAAAAAGAAATAATAAAAAAAATAATGACGCTAAAACAAAGTAAATTACGCATTTATTTAATTAGGAGGCAATGTGGCACTTTCGTCACTGCAATTGGGGCCGAAAGTACGAAGTTTCGATACCGCTATGATGAAAAAATGTTGACTGGTATATTGTAAATAATAGGAAATAATGTGACCAAATATATTATGATTTAGACGACCTGATCTGCTAATATAATATACAAATACGTTCAAAAAAATTTGAATTTTTTTTACTTTTCTGTAGACAATTTTAACTTACCTGATTTAGCGGTCAAACGCATACAGAATTTATGGTAAAAAATGTATTCTCATAAGAATTTAAAATACAAATTAGCTTAAAATGTGATACAATATTTGAAATACATCGGACACATGTATGTTCTTAGTCTATACACAGTACCACAAAAAGCAACAACAAAATATGCAAAAAACTATATAATAAAGCAAGGAATCAATATAAAGTAAAGGAAATATAATAAAAGAAAATTTAACTTAATTGACACCTCATGAAATCTTATTTCTAATATAGCCTTTAAATCTTTTTTAAATATATTAACCTCTGGTAAATTGTTATGTATATGTATGAATATTTTCGCATGTTCCCTACGACGTCGTCCACATAGTTCCCAATCCCGTAACAATATGGAAAATTCTAACTAATTAATCGTTAAAATTGCATAAAGAGTCGCATAGCATTATTGCTTATCTAATGCCAATCACAGCCATTGTAGCTGATAACAAGTAGTTTCATTTTTAAATTATATTCATTTCATTCTATTTTTTTCTCGTTCATGGTAGGTCTACTTCGTGTTCTATCTATTTTTTTTATAAACATGTAAAACGTAACTATTTGTTTTCGAAAATAAATAAATAAATACCGTGGACAGTTTACTAACGCTTTTACTTCGACGAAATAAATACTTTTAAATTAGAGACATTGATAATTTTATACAGTCTATTAAGATTTTGATGTAACTTTTACACAACAACAATTATTTTTAAATAATATACCCACAGTTGTATTTGACTGTTGCTAAAAGGAATATATAAATATAGATATTGTGATAATTGACGATATGCCTTTCTGGCGTTATAATGGCTAATATAAACTAATAATTTATATGTTAAAGAGCATACTTCCAATTGATGTGTCTATATCGTATGGATTTAGGAGAAAAGCCGATTAGTTCTCGTCGGTTCAGTACCCTGGCAGACTTTAACCGGCATGACGAATGTTTCCATCAAACAAACTATTTATGGATGTAGCTTATTGAAGCTAACGACGTGCGGCATTCGAGTTCCCGTCGTATTTACACACGATTAGGGCAACTCAAATACATTAGAGTCCCAACATACGAGCGATGTCAAGCGTAATAGTATGTTAAAGGTAATTGCAGAATAAACGGAAAACACGTTGAATATCTATACCTACAAATTAAACTAAAGTTTCCACTGTCCAAATAAAAACTTTTAACTAAATGTACATGAATCCTTGTATTTTAAAATTTATTTAAATTCGTTGTTAGCTCATACTCTTCCTTCTCTTTGTTTATAAATACGTTTCTATTCATCTACTCAAGACCAAATATTTTTAGAGTTTTTTATGCTAATTCGTTTGAGGGTTGGGTAGTTTTAATTTTTCAAATAAAATGTGACATTTTAACTTGCCACTCGTCCTTTAATAATTTAATATACTATTATTCATCTTTTACTATTATCTCTTTTCTAAATTTTAAATTCAATAACTAAATTAAATTAATAATTTCTAATATTGACATTGTACAGGTGGTATTCTTATTTACAATTCGTCATTTGAGATTTCAAAAAGTTTTAATTTACGACATTTTTAATATTTTAATGACAATATTTTCTCCCTCTCTCTAAGTCTCGGAAATCTATTGTTTTACATTTGTATAAATATAAACAAGACTTAAAAATTAGTTTGCCAAAGTAGTTTCACTTCTGACATGTGTACCTTGGACGCACGTTTTTTTTTAACTTCCAGTGGATGTAGCAGTTTCTTCAAATATTATTTCTTTATTTAAATTTATTTTGCGATATGTTGTAAAATGGCATCTATTAAATTCTATTCGATATGAACACTATGTTTATAAATAATTACTTTGTTTATTAACTAACTGTGCCCATGAATTCGTCCGCATGGAATAACATGTTTTTGGGTAGTATTTTTAATAATTTCGACTTTTTTTTGTTGCTGACAGTTTAACGCTTGACTGTGATGTCATCTGATGATACAGTCTAAGAATGAAGCGCGCTAATCTGGTAATAGGCGATACTCTCCTTATGGTTTCTACACAGCATCGTACCGGAACACAAATCTCTTTGTTTTGGCGGTACGTCTTTGCTGGTAGAGTGGTAACTAGCCACGGCCGAAGCTTCCCACCAGACCAGACTCAGACAGATTAGAAAATACGATTTTCTAAATGCTAGCACGGCAAGTACTCGCACCACTGCGCCAGCGTGGCCGCCAAATCTAATTGCTTTACAAATTAAATACATACATGTAAATACTTTAATGAGCTATTTACATTGTTTCACTGCAAAAAAATATTGTCCTATGGCTCTAGATTTTCTGTATACCAAACTTCACTTAAATCCATTCAGCACCTTTGAGGGTAAGGCTTTTATAAACTTTGGATGTCATATTTATTATCAAATAGCCTAAAAATTAAGTTCCAAGCTTCTAGTTCTAAACATGGATACGTCAACCCTTAAAACTCATTTTTCATTGAAAAGTCTGTATAGTAAAGTAAGTAAGTAGCATCCCATTATCGTCTCACTGCTGGGCACAGGCCTCCTTACTCCGAGGAGCGAGGGTTTTTCGAGCATAGACCTACCACGCTGCTCCACTGCGGATTGACAGGCATAGTACACAAGTGCACTCTCTATTCCTTCACCCTCATAGTCCGATGTGACGGAAATCCGACACGACCGGAGAGAGATCAGGCGCAGGACGACGGCTGAACGTGCTCTCCGAGGTACGAGGGTGGATCACACCGCCAACTTCCCAACTTCGGGCAAATATTGAGAAAATCTTAATAGATAACTCAATATTGATTTTTGAATTGGCCTGACCCGGGAGTCGAACCCAGGACCTCATGTCTGTAGTCGAACATGCTAACCACTAGACCAATGAGGCAGTTGTATAGACTATATCCTTTCTGAGGCTCTAGATTAACTGTGTACCAAATTTAATTTAAATTGGTTCCGTAGTTGTGGCGTGAAATCGCGACAGAATTACATTCGCACTTATATTAGTGAGGATTTCATAATCGATTTCCATATCCATAGTTAATGTTTGACAAAGTCTATCAGCTAGCTTTCAATAATTTCTATTCTATACTTTACAGTAGTATTAAAATTCAGTGAGAAGTTGTGTGACAGAGCCCTTATTGTCACATGTATACCTATTGCCGACACACGCCACGTGGCGTTTATTGTCAATGGCGTGCTATTGCCCTAACCACATTCCGCTAATAAAAACTAACGTTGTAATTACATGGGCCCTTTATTACGTGCTTATCAATGAACAATCACAAATTGTAATACACAATGTTTCCACGCCTTAAGCTTTTATTACGCCGATATAATTTTCAATGCTTTCGTATTGTAACTGTCCGATTTTTTTATATTAATACTAGATGACACGTGCAACGTCGTGTTGCGATTAAAGAATGGGAATGTGGATAAACAATACTTTACGATCTATTCTCAAATCTGCTTTTTAAAAATGGTTTTACGCATTGAGTGTGGGACTAACTGGTTGTGCTAGAATACCCACTAAAACCCAGCAGCTCCTTTTTCAACCTGAAATGACGTCTTAAGAATTCGTTCAAAGTGGAGGTGATGATATTTTTTTCATAGCGGTTCCATCAACGGTGAATGAAACGTGTGCGACTTAATATGGCTTAAAGAGCCAAATTTTGGCTTAAAGAGCCAAATTTTGGTGGAGGTACCACCAGAATTTTTGGAGGTAATAGGTGTTTGTAACGACATCTCCTTCCTCCCGGGCTCCTTTATCAGAGAAGAGGGACATCTGCTGCTCCTTTCCTCTCCATTCTCTCCTTCAACGAGATGATAGCCTCGCTCAGTTGGCAACTGTACTCAAAAAAAAAAACTATATAAAAATTGCGCTTCCAAGGTTTTCAATAAAGCTTACCTACGTATAAAAAGTCATGTCCTTTTTGTACTAATGACATGTTTTGTTATTCAAGATTCAATAACTACATGAGTAAAAAAACGATACTCTATTTTATTATGTACCAGAAAAGAAGTCACAATATTAAGAAATTACTATACATACGATACTTTATCCCTTTGAAGAAAAATCTTCCAGGATGCCCAGAAAGTGGAAGAATTTTTACTTTTATTAAACATGTGTTGTCGATGAAGAAAATGTTAAGTATATATCAACATCCATACAATACATACAAACATAGCATCACACCTAATGTCCATAGGGGTAGGCAGAGACCACGTTCTTGCATATCTCCTTCACTTCTTTCATTCTTATTAAACCTTTATACAAGATCATCGGTTTAGAGTACTCTCGACCTGGTCCTTATTTAAAATGTCCTCGAGTTTGTCCAGGAACGTTCGCATTGGTCTTCTCCTTCCAACTTTCCCATTCGCCCTTGACTCATAAATCCTTTTTGTCAGTCTCTTTTCATTCATTCTCTCTACCTGCCCAAACCATCTAAACATATCTTTCTCAATTTTAGTCACTATATGTTCTTTTATAGCATAACGTTCTCTTATGACATTATTTCTTACTTTGTCACTCAGTTTCAATCCACTCATACTTCTCAGCGCTCTCATCTCTACCGCATTTATTTTACTTTTGTGATTCTTCTGCCATACCCAACTTTCACTACCATACATAAGTGTTGGCACCAATACTCCTGCATGCACAGCCAGTCTGGCCCGTTGAGATACCATCTGGCTATTCATAACGACGTGCAGAGCACCATTTACCATATTCCCTGCATTCACTCTCCTTTCAATATCACTTTCACATGTTCCATCTTTTGTAAATATAGATCCCAAGTATACAAATTCTTTCACATCTTCCATATCTATAATAACAAGCGGATAAAAATTACATTAATACAAAATACATTGACAGGAACAACTTTTTAGTTTTTTTTTTATATTTGTGTTTGATATACTCATAGCGATGTGTATTTTTTTCACTTCCGGCCCACGGCGAAAAAACAGTAATTTGCAACATTTTACAACTTTGACAGGCTTTTACGCCACAAACGGATACGAGACCCGGTATTCTATTAAATGTTTCATGATCTCTAAACTTTTCATTTTAACATGCAGAACGGCCTTTTAAAAATTTTAACCATTTGGCAGGGAAACGAGAAAACCGTTACTAGAAGGCTGTTTTCAATTGATATTAAATACGTTAATAAATATGTAGTCATTTACTATCATTTCCTTATTCAAGTCTTAAAAAAACGAAAACTCGAACTCGATACTTCTAAACGTCTCTCAGACTTTTTTATTAGATACCTATAGAGACTTTTCAATTATTTTCCAACGAAATCAATATCGAATCTAACAATAAATCTAGATAATGTTAAGTTATCGTAAAATCAAAATCTTCTTTATTCAAGTAAGGTCAAAAACCACTATTAAATCATCAGCAGTCTGTATAATTACAAATTTGTTGTTATTTTTTGTATTAAAATTGTGTATTTCACTTTTCTGTATAATTAATATTATTACGTATATATAAAATATTATTTAATATCCGAGAATAAGAGAGAAGGAGCATAAAGCATAGTCGCGGAGTGTCCTTCGCCGACATCGTCATTTGTGGCATCTATAATTCTATCTCCATACTGTGGGCTTTATTGGATAATGTTGGTGCAATCAAACACTTTATTAATTAACTCAGGTGAAAATGTCCGATCACTTAATGTTCCCGATATAAATTAACACAAACTTGTTAATAATATAGCTAGGTATGCGACAGTTTCAATAGTCAACCGCTCCGGCCGACCGTCACTCGAGAACTACCGAGAGACGCGCCGGACTGCCACTTATTGACTCTACGCCACGCCGATAGACAGATGGCACCAGCGTTCCACAGATTATTGCACTCCGACAACTATATATATCGCGGTACTGTGAGAATTGATGTTTCTTTTTCGTAAAATAAATATAGTTTCAATGGCATTATTAAGAACACATTAATAAGTTTTGTCTTGAAAAACCATGTAAATTAAAATCTTAGGAGGCTTTTATTATCTTTAAATCTCCCTCGTTATAACTAAAAGTAGTTTTAATAATACACTTTTGAAACTAATAACAGACCTGGGATATAATCAGGTTCAACAACCCCATACAAGATATTATGCGCGCGCCACGCAAGTTTGTAATTGAAAAAGTTCCCATCGTTTTTAACGTAAAGCCTTTATTTGCTTTTCAATTTATTTCACCGGTCTCGAGTGTTGTATGTAATATCTAGGCTAAGTTTGTTTATTGAAAATTTAAAAATTCGCTTACGTTCGTGTAACGTTTTATTACAAACTATAACAATATTTTCAAAGGGATTTCCATGAAATGAATTGGGATTACGGTGAGAGATTTTGTTGCAATTTTATTATTCATATTCTGAAGTCGTAATCAGACCTATCTCAGCCACAAGGTGCGTGGATTCTCGTTCATCGTTTCTCATTATAAAAAGAAACTTACGTCCTTAATTGTCCTTTTTGTAAAGAAAAAAAAAAACAAGAAAATATGAGGACACGTGTAACCTCTTAATCCCTCTCTCCTAATAGTTCAATGGCTATTGTCCAGCAGTGAGCCATAAATAAGCGTCTACTTACTTTATTATTAGGTCATTGTATTACTTCACACTCTTCCTATATACATATACTAGCTGAACCCGCGACTTCGTCTGCGTGGATTGATTTTGGGTAGCCTTTTTTTTTAAATTTAGGTTAATTGATTTACAAATGAGACACTTACGTATAACACCTTCGCAACATTCAAGTCTCAACGCCTTACGGTTCTAGAGATATCGCGACGAGTCAATACATACCATATAACATTAACATTCCCGAAAACAATTTACAGAAACTCATTAATAATAATAGCTAGGAACGCGACAGTTTCAAAAGTCGAGCGCACCGGCGGGCCGTCACCTGAGAACTGCCGAGAAACGTGCGCCGGATTGTAACCATTGGCTCTGCCACGCCGATAGACAGATGACGCCAGCTTTCCGTATGCTATAGCACTCCGACATATAGATTATGTTAACATATAATGTGATAATTAAGGGAATATATTTGTTACTTTATTATTGCTTAATACATGTTACGTTTTCAGTACGTTCTCGTAGATGTTGCAAACACTTGTAAACTGATGATGGATTGGTTTAAACAATAAAAAAATTGCTTGCATACAAAGTAAACATGTCAGAAGTGAAATTTCTTTGTTTATGATTATGCAAATATAAAACTTTTGATTTCCGAGACTTAAAGAAGATATATTAGTGATTTAATGAATTTAATTGACATATATTAAAAGTGTCGAAAATTAATACAAATTTATTTTACATTATATGAAAAATAGTGTATTATATTATTATAAATTAAAATGCCACATGTTATTTGTAAATATTAAAACTACCTAACCTTTAGACGAGTTAGCATAATAAACGCTGCACATCTTCGTAACGCCAATAATGCATGTTAAAGTGTCTTAACAATTTACGGTCACATGCACATATAAAAAAGAAAGATTTTATTACAAATAAGCTTTATTTTCTACCCTTATAACGTTTATATTCTACCTTTACTGTATTATTTTCTGTGACACCATCTGGTAAGGGTGTACAGTTCAGCATGTGTATTGTACAAAACACGACACTAATTTTCAGCTGAGACCCAGGTGACGGTACGGTAGAATTAAATTAAATGCTATGGTTAAATTAAATAAAATATATTTTTCCATTAATTGAGAGAGAGGGTTAGAGAGAATGAGAACATTTGTTACCACAAAAACAATTGTAGTGAATGATCGTTATGAGATAGATATGCCTAATGCTGTTCTTATTTACAACCTTTTAAGAGGAATAATTTCGTCTTACATTACTGTTACATAATTTTAACGCATGCAACTGAAGCTCTCAAAATGAATAAATTGTCCCCATTTATTTTTTTCAACTTTTTTGAGACCTTCTTAACGAATGGGGTATCTAATACTAAAAGAATATTTCTTTTAGAACCAGTAGTTCTTAAGATAAGCGTATTAAACCAAACCAATAATTAGGCTTTATAATATTAATGCCATCTACACAAATAAATAAAATTGGAATTCCTTTTTGAAATCTAAAAAAAGCTTGTCAATGAATGCACAAGAAAGTATGTATAATACAGAAACGGCTGGACCGTTTTTGACGGGACTTTTACTAGCAAACAGCTGATATTATAAGAAGTAACTAAGGCTACTTTTATTTAAGAAGATAAAGGATTTATGTGAGTAACATCTAGGGGAACAGCGCTATCTGTTTGTATAAAAATCTCAGGTGGATTCCTAAAAAAACAAAACTGATTTTGATAGTATTCTTTCACTTTCCTGTATTTGCTTTATTAGGACATAGGCTATTTTTTATCTTCATTTATAATAAAATAAAATGAAACCGATAGATTGTAGAGTATGGGTTGTCAAATAAGTTAACAAAGCATCAATTAGATCGCACTATACTTAAATGCCATATTTGGATGTATGCAGACCAAGTTACGCAGATCAGCTAGTTATATAATAAAACCTTTATCTCTCTGTATTTACATTTTGCCAGACGGATTAAATACCTCCGTCTTTCCTTGTTACCAAAAAATTCTTTTGTCGAATAACCAAGGCAGTCTAAAGAATCCTTAATTGAAAGCAACTGCAACGTAAATAGGGGCTAAGTAGAATCGCTTTTGCAGAACTGCGCAAAAGATAAAACGATAATAATTCTTCGCAAAATGTCACAAAAGTTCATAACAGATAAAAGTTTCGTCCCTTTCTAAAATTTTAATAGAGATTTAATTTTCGCGAGTCCAATCCGGCACCGATAACGGAACTAGCTGTCACAGTGAGAAATGTCGTTTCTAATACCTACCTATTGGTATTTCAGTTATATTATATTGATTTGTAACGTTATTTTATACTTCAGCATTTAAGATGTTCCTATTTTACATCCTTATTAACTGATAATATCTCTACATCTTGTAAACCATTTCAATTTTTGACTATATCTCTTTTTGTTTATCCAATCAATTACAAACCACTTTATACTTGTAGTTGACATTAGACGGTTTTTTCCAAATATTAATTCTTTCTAGTCTATGGAAAGCTTACATAAAAGCTTTAAAAGTAAAATTAAAGCATTTCCAGTTAGCAACGAAGATTTAAAAGCACTGGGCGTCCACTACTTCGATTAATCTTGCTGCCACTACCTTCTGATGAAGCCGATGATTATGAGACAATATGGTATCGTCTGGACATTACAATATACTGGATTGACTTAGATAAGTACGCTGCTCGAGGACTTATATCTGGGTAATGATGCAAGGTCTCGATGACTGTACTTCTCGATCCTTCTTATGAAGCTAAGAAGAACATCTCATATGATTATTTCTACGTAATGAGTTCGTTCTATACATACAGGTATACAAGAAGGTTCAGAAATCATTTTTCGGGTTGAGCTTGCGTATTTTTAATAAGATACCCGAATTATTTCTGGGTTTGCCTCCACATATTTTTAAGAAATACGTTAAAAACGTCCTGTTACAAAAAAATACGTTATAATATTGAAGATTATTTAAACGACAAGGGCTTTTGGACCTTATTCGACTTGCACATAAAAGGTAAGCACATTGTAACGTACAAAAACTATGTTTAAAGGTGTAACCGGTGAGTTACTTCTCAGCGATATCATCTTTCCGAACCGGTGGTAGATTTGTTACCAACAGACAGTCTACTGACGATTCAAAAGTGCTTTTTGAGCCGACTTGAATAAAGAATATTTTGATTTTGATTTATATAGCGAAGAACTTAAATTTTTGTTAATAGTACTTGTTTGTAAAACATAAGCGGGCAGACGAGCAAAAACGTTAGTAGTTTTTCGTTTTACAAGGAGTTTTACATTAATGACAATCAGCTGATTACGCCTACGTTCGTGATTGAATTTAAATTCAAGAATATCAGTTTTATCGAATTATAAAATACGCTGTACGTGTTCTTTACATGTTCCTTGAGTTAATAATGTTGAGTAAATAAAGTTAAATCCATGATCGACAGTGTTATCTTCTTGTATATACGTAAGATTAGGCTTGTAAATGACTTCTGTTTATTAGGTAATTACTAGATAGTATTTTTAAAGTGAAAGGTTTATAGGAGGGTAAAATTTTTACGTAAGAAACGCGTGAATAGCGTCACGAAGATGTGCAGCGTTTATATGCTAATTCAATTGAAGGTTAGGTCATTTTAATATTTATTAATAACATTTAAAATTTCAATTAATTATTTGTATTAAATGTCGACACTTTAGCATTTACCTCTCAGTCTCGGAAATCTAAAATTTAGATTTGTATAAATATAAACAATACTTAAAAATTAGTTTGACAAAGAAATTTCACTTCTGATCTTTGATATTGAATATATACTTTGAGGCCTAGAGTTACCATTCCAAAATCGCTATTTCTTTCTTTATTTATTTTATTATATTGCAACTAACAGCTGCTAATACAAATATACATACAGTTAGAGATAGTATACTAAATAAGGCCACTTAAAATTACTCATAGATAATAACAAAAGAAGAATAGGATTTAAAAAGTTAATATATAAAACGTGAAGGCAATTAAATTATAATATGTAATTAAAAATTCACAACTGAAATTCGATTGATGTGTGTGTGTGTGTGTCTGAGTGCGCATGTGCGTGTAAGGGGGGGGAGAACTGTGTGCAAGCATGTGTGTGCGTTTGAATGTATTTAATGCTTGTGTTTGCTATTTTTTTTGTTTTTATTCCAACTCTAGGATGGAATGATGAGCAGGAATTTCTTTAAACTGTTAAATTATACAATAGAAATGCCAATTGATAAATTCAAAGTCTTTGTTAAAAGAAAGTTGATAGAAAAATCGTGTTATAAGTTGCAAGATTACTTAGACGATAGAAACGCGTGGGAGTGAACGAATTCCTCTATTACATATTGTTATGATAATGATAACAAAAAAAATATACAAAATACCCGACTGAGTTTATTGTGGGCTCATAATCAAATCAAAATATCTTTATTCAAGTTGGTCATATACATTAGAATTAGAGTGTGGAAAAAAAATTAATTGAACGATTCAAAATTGCTGTATATGCCTACTTGAATAAAGATTACAATTAGGCTGTCAGACTAAATAAATATAGGTAAAATTAAAGTCAACCTATAGGTGGAAAAATGGACATATAAAAACTAAGTTAAACCGCGGGTAAATTAGCCATCATTGTAATACACCCTCGTCCCACGTGTCCCGCAAACGTGCGCCCTGTACAAGTTAATTAAATAAAAATACCACCCGTACTCCCTCCCGCGGAGGTGTCAAACACCAATCAACAAATAAAGAACCGCCAATAAGTTAGCGAGCTATTCACAGATCGGAAAGGTTTTGATTCATTGTCACGTCCCATTTTGATTGGACGTGCTTTGATAGCGATAGCCGGGATTGCGACTGGCAAATTTTAATATTTTTTTTTATTCCCCCTCATATTCGATTCAATCCTGCTGCGGTTTGGCAATATTTATGACGAGTTGTTTTGCTTTAGAGACGCCCGGTCCAAGCGGACACAACAGTATTTGCGTTTGTTTATCACGTTTCACTGAGTTAAATTGAACATTTTCATGAGGATTTTCATAAGTGTTTGAAACAGTGGATCTCTTCTTTTAGACGGTAATCTAATTCGAGGAGGCCCACGCATAGACATTTCTCCCTTCCACCACTGGAAGAAGCTAATTGCAGGACAGCACACGTCCTTCCGCCTTCGTTAACTTTTTTTTATCTACGAAAGGTTTGTGTTTGACCTCAATCACCTGATAGAAAGCTATATTAAGGTCCTAGATGGTAAGTACTCGCCTATAAGGATGTTATTCACCCTTGTCTTAAAATTATTTGTGTTGTAGGATTGGGCAGACACAGAACAAGGCAGGGTATTCCACAGTTTTGCAGTACGGATCAGGAAAGAGGTTCCTAACTGTTTTGTGTGATGGTATTGCGTTATGCAGTTCCTGAGAACATTCACCGAAGAATATCCTATAAAAGATAGACAAGCTGGCGACAGTATGCCGTTGTTGCAAGCTCTGCAGTTTTGCACGGCTTAAAAGGTCGTTACCAATTAATCTTCTGGCTCGTTTATCAACTAAATTCAATGCTTGTAGCTGGTACTTACCTGAACCGTCCCATAGACAGCATTCCATACATATATGCTGTGTGTGATGATCCATATGATGAGCAGCTGCTGTGAGGTGAAGTACCGAATTCTCAGTAGGACTTGTTCGGAAGGCCAAAGATAAATACTAAAATGATTCTCGGATGTTCCAATAACTGATGAAGAGTTTTAGTGGGTATTGCGAGCTCTCTACCCTCGCAGAGTCCCAGCCAGGTTTATGGATATCCTAGCGAGAAAAGAAAGGTGGTTTAAACAGAAAACTGTAAGAAGACATTGTTGATGCAATAGTATGACTCCCTTCGTTAGAATGACTTATTATTAGGAAATGTATTTTTTAATTTGTCTGAGCTTGGACTGATAGGAGGCTTAAGTAGTGGCTAGTAAACTCCATGCTAGCGAAGACATGCTGCTAAGCAAAAAGTTTCCACTTCGGTACAATGTTTCGCAATGTAAAATATAAAGGATATCGATCAACATGTGTGGGTATGCAAATTTTTATGGAGAGTTATTTGCAATAGAAAGGTCCAGTCTAATTGGACACATAACAGTATTTGCGTTCGTTGCGAGTTTTATGAGCGATTGCTTTAGGTAGGTGGTTTAAAAAGGACAGATCTAGAAAAATAAGTGTGTTTATGTGCACCTACCATGATCTTTATAGTGTCTCCATTATTAAAATTTTAAAATTTCATTTCAATGTTGTTCAGTCAGTTACTTGTTGATCCTTAAGTTAGGGAGCTAAGTAGGTGAAACCGCAAAGAACAACTGGTAAAATACAAACTTATCACGAGATCAAACTAAGAAGTCTTATAAAAACCTACAATGGCAGAAAATTTACTTGAATACTAAAAATGCAACGTCAAGAAGATTTATTAATAAGGCACTAGAACGCTTTATGGTTATCATTTCATAAAAAAATATTAAAAAGTTTTAAGTCTTGCGCAAAATTTGCTAGCCGTGACAATTTTCTTTGGTCTTGATAAAGGCGCATAGATGGCACTTCTTGAGATCTTTTATTATTTTCATAATTGGAAAGACTCTCCCGAGTCCCTCTTGACCGGTTTCCGCTTGCGACTTAACTGGGGTACTAGTGAGAGTCTTAAAGATTGTATCTATTCCGAGTTTCATATAGCTATAGGTTTCTTTTAAAGTGAATATTTTCACCATCGCTTCAAATTTCGTCGTTCTATCGCATATCGCATTACAGCCGGTCATGAAGAGAGAATGAGTTAAAGGATGCTCTGCAGTTCTGCCAATTCCGATATTACAACGCCCATGACTCGCATCAGCTGTTTCACTTGCACCGCTTTTTCAATAGACTACACAATGTTTTTTTAATAATATATACTTCCAATAGCACATTAAATTTTTTAATTGTCTGGGGTCTGGATTAGTGGGAGGATTCCTGGTGATTTACCACCAAAGACGTACTGTCAAGGAAAAAATTACGTTCCAGTATAATACTGTGTAGAAACCAGACCTCATTAACTCTTACGACGTCAGTACGCTTCTATCTTAGACTATATAATCACTTACCATCAGGTGATATCACAGTGGAGGCCTAACATATCAGTAATAAATAAAACTCTCTCACTCATTTCATCACAATATCTTTAAAACTCTCCAACTGGTGGGGTGTTATTACAGAGGCAATAATATGAAGATAACGAGTCCTTTTAAATAATTCGCCATTGTCTTGAAATGTAGTAAAGCTGCAATTAGCAATGTAAACGGTTACTTTCGCAATGTAGACGGTTACTTTTACAATGTAGAATGAAATTACAGAAAACACCTATGATAATAGTGGCGTTAATAAATAAACAAATTATCTTTTGTTTCCGACAGATAAATATAATGTATTTTTTATGCATAGTAGCATATACTTGTTATTCTCTTGTATAGCATAGTTCTTTTCTATAATACAAATGGTATTATTATATAATTTATGAAAAATATAACACTGTAACATGTGAAATAAAAGAGGAAAACGTAATAAAGTATAATGTGATGAATTGAATGTTTCACTGACCTTTTTAAAGTTGATATTTATAAAGCAAAAACCTGAAACCCTGTTTTTCAAAATTAATCCTCAAGTTACGACATTTTAGTTTTAAATACTCTTTTTTTATTTAGAATAAAATTGTACTCGAGGGAGACATTGACATACCAATGGCGACGCTACTACACGTACCATTTAGTGTGAAAATTAAAAAACGTGACAGCAAACAAATAAATTTTACCAAACTGGCCATTGCGTTATGTTAAAAGAAATTTATTATATTTGTCAGTTTGACGTTGCTACCCTGCTTAAACCTCCTAAAATTTACTTCAGACAATAGAAAATTAATTATTAATTTATTTTAATTATCAGAATTATTCACAATATTGAATTGTTATATCGATTAGTTCATTATTGTCAACTGTGACCAATTACGTGTGGTAATTTGAATAGAGCCGATCAAACTATTTCAATTATCCACAATGTCCTATATGTATTTTAATGTCAACGTTGCTCCAATCCGAGGCTTGGTCTCGCAGGAGACGCCCTTGGAGCTTGTTTGCTGCTCCATGAGAGCTTGCCCTTTTAAGGGCTTGCACTCGAAAAGCGGCGAGGTTGCCTAAGAACTCGTCCTTCTCACCGGTTACGCTGTAAAAGCCAGTAGAGGTAACAGCTAAAAACACTCCAAAAAAAAAAAAAACAGTTTCAAGTCGAGTCGTGCTCGAGCTTTCAGACAGTTCCCATCTATATAAAAGACGCTGATATTCTGTTTGGGGGAGCCTCCCTAAGAGCTCGTCCGTCTCATCGGGTACACTATAAAAGCCAGTAGGGCTAACAGTTAAAGACAGAACAAAAAAAAAAAAGATTTCAAATGAATAGTGCTCGAGCTTTCAGACAGTTCGCGTCTATTTAGAAGGCGCTGATACTCTGTTTGGAGCATTCTGCCTAGAGCTCGTCCTTCTCATCAGTTACACGATAAAAGCCAGTTGGGCTAACAGCTATAGACACTCCGAAAAAAGAGATTTCAAGTCAATAGTGCTCGAGTTTTCAGAGAGTTCGCGTCTATTTAGAAGGCGCCGATACTCTGTTTGGAGGTGGTTCCCTAAGAGCTTGTCCTTCTCATCGGTTACGTTGTAAAAGCCAGTAGGGCTAACAGCCATCAGATTGGAGAAAGTAGATCACTGTATGTCTTTATTTCATTAGTTTGAGACATCGTATCAAAGTGTGATCTCATTTGTTGGTTAAAATAACAGCATATTTACGTCTTAATGGCGGCCTCAATGGCGCAGTAGTTCCACAACAAGCTTTCTTAGAAGAGAGCCGGGGTTTGGTCCCAGTAAACCAAATTTAGCAAATTATATTTTATAATTTGTCTGAGTGTAGACTGGTGTGAGGCATCGGCCGTGAGTAGTTACCACCCGACCAGCAAAGACATGCCACCAAGCAAAGAGATTTGTGTTCCGGCATGAGCAGTATTTGTGTTCCGGCACGAGCTGTATCTATTGTTGTTATAGTTTATTAGTGTGTTTGTTACCGTGAATGTCCAAAACAATCGGACTGATTTTAAAATCATTGAATAACTGATGTTATAAATACTACATTTGATGTCATATGTGAAAGTATTACTTTAAAGCTTGATCATTCGGCACTTGACACTTGAATACTGGCACGAAATTTAGAAGTTACTCTTTGACAACAATTTTTGATATATAAACAATAAATATATGAATTGCAATGAACTGTGAAACATATTTTTATTGTATTGAACATATATAACAGTCATTTACTTTATAAATACATTCAGTGTGAGTGAGTGAGCATAAAACTACATATGCAAAACTTAATTTCAGTCACCTCTGGATTTATTTCGAATATATAAGCAGTTCCGTTGCTAGGATTATATTCGCGAAGCTATTCTAAGAAACAATCTGCATAGAAACGGTTTTCGCATAGCTTTCGAATCCACACTCGAAATAATAACATGAAACATGTGACGTGGGTCAAACTCCAGTATATAAATAAGAAGTGAACAGGTGCAACAAAAGCATGCACTACAATCGCTATATCTTATATATTTTTAACAAGTGCCTCATTGGTCTAGTGGTGAGATTGTTTGACTACAGATCATGAGAACCTGGATTCCTGGAAAAATTATATAGGATGTTCAGTTAGGAAATTCTCAGTATTTACCTGAGATTGGGTAGTTAGCAGTGTACTCCAACTTAGAAAAGTACGTTAAGCTGTAAGTCCTAGGTTTGAGCTGAGCTCAGCCTAGTCATTTTAGATTTCCTGTTCCATTGGACTATGAGAGTGAAGAAATGGAGAGTGCACGATTGTTTGCGTATAAAATGTTTTGACTATTGATGGTTCTGAAATTCGTTGTTATTGAGTAATATAGTGGCAACACTTTAAATTACCAAAACATTAAGCATTATTACGAAATGTTGTACAATACGGGGTAACTTTCACGAACGGAACAATTTTGTGAGGATAGTCTTTCGAGCTGCCTTGTGGAATAGATGTTTTAAAGAGAATTAGTGCTAAATTGCATAAATTGAAGTATAAGTACAATAGTGCAAGTTGTATATATTCAAATAGGGGAGACAATAAAAGTTGTTAGTTAATGTGAGTGGTGCTTTTTATAATAAACATACTATTCAGAGCTATCAGTGTTGTCACCCAGCTTTCTGTAGTCTAACATATGCAGTACTAAAACATCTACAGGGCAAACGGCTAATCTCTGTCTAAAATTGGATGTCGTAGCTGAAATTCGATTAGGAGAAATATTATTTATAGCAAAGCACATTATGTTAATACATAAGTCATGATGACTCAATTGATGGACATGTAGATTTGTGTTAGGAGTAACAAGTTCGAATTCTAGACAGGTACACTTATGCGTTGTTTAAAATTGCTGGATTGGCTTGAAATTAATCCCTAAGTAATTTAATCCCTAATTTTTTTCTTCATTTATTCTGGTTGGCTCATCGCTAATTTCACCTAATGTTGTTATACAGTCTAAGATGGGAGTGCGCTATGTATTTGCTGTTGGTAACTAGCCACGGACGAAACATCCCACCAGCCAGCCATATTAGAAATTACAATTTGCTAAATTGGTTATGATTGGAATCAAATGGATGGTCTTCTGTTAGGGATACTTGTACTCGCAGCAATGCACCAGACAATAACCATAAACTTATCACTTAGTTAAATTGATTGTTATATTCATTATTGTGCTTTTCCTATAATATCTGAGTCAGGTAATCCTCCGCCTCTTTAGAAACCTTTTCTCCTATAAGTGAGGAGGTTCCTGCCGCTTAACTTTTTTACATTATGCAAAATTTTCATGAGAATATTCATAGTACAAATGATGGACTTACAGTGAGTGAGTATGCTGTCTAAATAAGAAGTAGGTCTTACAAGTTGCATCTTTGCGAGATTTTCTTTTGTCTCGTCGAGAACCACTCAACAGATTGTCACGAAATATCCAGCTTTTGATTCATATTTCTCTATGTAAACTGAAACGAGTCATAACTTTTATGTTTTTAATACGTTTCATATGACTTATACGGCCTAGGAGATTAAACAGGCGAAATTTATCACAACTGGAACCACTAAAAAAAATTGTATATTAAAAATGCAAACTGCCTTCTGTTAACGACTCAAAAATCAACCACTAGCGCCATCTGTGTTTGAGCAACAACAACTTTGCTGCTACAACACCGTTTACACGACATGTAACGATGACTAATAATGCCAGATTATTTATTATATACTCGATTTATAAATTTGTAATAAAAATCAATCAGAACATCATCATATTTAAAAAATCCAAACGTACAAACTTTTACATTTGTAACTATGATTTCTTTTCAAATAGCAACGTTAAAGCAATCTGTGTTTTACTATAAGGTTGCTATTTATTGAAATCAGCTGATTTAGAATATTTATTGTCAACTAGGTCCTGTACGCGACTTTGTTTGCTTCAACTTCAGTGTTCATTACCAACGGCATCTGTGTTAAATGTATGCTAACTCAACTGCTACAGCGCCATCTATTGGACCCGTAATGGTTTAATTATATATATATACATATATATATATATGACATAACATAAGATGTTTTGATATGTCGTCGCTTCAACCAATGGACGTCCATTGCTGGACATAGGTCTCACGTAATGATGTCCACAAGGCCCGATCTTGCGCCGCCTGGCTCCAGCGGCTAGCGACGACCCTCTTCCGCCTTGTCCGCCTTGTCCGCCTTGTCTGCCTACACTGTGCCGACTTTAGTTCGACTAAGGATCTTTCCATTTCTGATTCGATCACCACGCTTGGCACGTGAGGTTGGCATTTGGAAAAACGGACTGGGACACGTTTCTCCCTTACACCCCCTTTTTTATATATATAAACAATTTTGGAAATTAAAAGTAATTTTGGTACTAAAATATCAAACAAACGCCATATACGTAACAAGTAACACTGCATACATAAAGCCAGAATGAAGAGAATCTGTTAATCTAGGTATGCTAAATTTCGTAACGAAACATCCAGCTTTACAAACTTTCACATTGATAATACTAGTAGCATATTTCATGAACATTTTATGAATTGGCAACACTGGAGTGGACTATATTTGCTGAGTGCATATAATTTCGCTTCAACGAACCATCATGCATGTGACAAGCTCGTTTTGTTTCAAACTTCACTAAGAGTGAGCATCGCCAACGTTAAACGTGTGTAACATTTATTAGACATGCTTTTAATTATTAGTTTGTATATAAAACTGTTTATTAACCAAATAAAGAACCAAATGCAAGAATAACCTAACTAAATTTATAAAGCCTTAAAGGACCATTCATCATTCATTTCATACTTAATGTTGCTTCTTATTCCAATATTTTGCATATGCAAAGGTACGTGATCGAAGGAATTTACTCTTTCGGTCTTTACGCAAGAGTTACAAAACGTTTAAATGGAATAAAATGAACATATTTGAGATTTCAAAATGTTAAACATTTGAGAAATGATATGTGTGTCAAAGTGCAAGATTAAATATTGCGTAAGAATGGATTTTAACCACCAAGATTGTTTGTTATTGGTGACTACTTGACTGTAATTTCATCTGATGGTAATTGGTGATACATTTTAAGATGCTAACCGGGTAAGATGGTACATGTAATAGTGTAATATCGCCAACCTGTCTGTCTTTTATATGTTATTCTTCGGAGAATGTTTCCAAAATCTACATAATTCAATACCAGCAACACCGTTTTACTGTGGCTGCGTCAGCATTTCTTCTATTAACGTGAAGATCTGCCATTTATTTACACGAAACGGTTTGAAACCTCTTTCCTGATCCGTACTGTAAAAGCGTGGAGTACTCTGTCCTGTTCTGTGTTTCCCGAATCCTTCAACCCAAATCATTTCAAGTAAAGGGTACCTTTTAGGCGATCGCGTATTATCTTTAAGCGTAAATCCAGCGTAAACCTAGTTTCAACACAGATAGCACATTATTGCTGTCACAGTGCTAACTAATGACGACCAAAGAGTCCCACTAGTCTAGATCAAGTCAAATTAGAAAATACTATTTACCGAATTTGACCAGCCGGGAATCCAACCCATGATCTCTGCTAACGATTACTCCTACAATTGTGATAGTGTTGTCTTTAAAGATAAAACAAGTACAGATCTCTGAATCCGCCTATTAGAGGACATTTAAGTATTTAATGAATGGCTTCTAACAATCTAAAAGAAATTGTAATTCAAAATGGTACAACAAATATTTCGTTTTAATTATCTCATTCTAAGTAAATCCTCGTAAGTTCTTCATATTTTATTGTGGATTTATGTAATATCAATGATTCAAAACTAACGTTAGAAACTTGAAGTACACGATATATGTAAAACTGAAAAGGGTTATAATTATTCATATTTGTTATGCGATTCGCATCTCTTACTATATCCCGATTTCGTGTTTAATATTGCATAGCGACAGTTAATTACAGCTGATGCAAATGCAAATGGGTCACGTTAAATAAGTAAGATAAAACATCTGCGATAAATATAGCTGAGATAACAATTTTAATACAAAGATCGTTTCAAATTAAATGAAGAAGTAGTTCGTATAGAGTTTTAAAAAGTTGTAAACGAGCTCAGTCTTAGAACTCTTTGCGGAAACTTTTACTATGCCGAGACGTAATAAATGCCACGATCAGTGGAATTGTACGGAATGAAACTGATTTTTATTATTGTCCTGTTGCACGATTTTGAACCCTTATGTATGTTTCAACATATATAGAGACGAACGGTTTACTGACCATCTAAAACATACCTTTCTGGATAAGAAAGAGTTCAAGGAACCGCCATATCTTTATCGCTTGGAGTGGTTTCTCTGTAACCCGATTTTCTACCTTAAGTTGCTTTTGTCATTTGTAAAGTTTATCAAATATGGCCTTATCAATGCGTAGTATTCAAAAAACCTGTATATCTTCTTTAGTGCATTTGGAATTTACTCTTTTTGAAATGTTTTCTACTGTTGTATCAAATCTGTGATATCTCAAGGGTGTTAACTCTCCCTTATTGAGGTTTCTCTACCTCTTACTAAGGCAATAGAGGCTAAAATTGAACAGACCAAGGATAAATTCTCTCTTATCCAGGCTTTATTTTATATACTAGTTAATCCACGCAACTCCGTCTGCGTATATTTAAATGTGGGGCTTCTATTTGATGCGTTCGTTTACCTTAATTTACAGCAGAAGTACTTACTTCTCTCAGTTTAAAAAGAATTTCATTTATTATACTATTTGTAATAAAAATTATTCAACTTGGCCCAAGTTACACGCAGTATAGAAAATTTCATTTACACCGGTTATGTAGTTTTTTCATTGCACTTTTATTAAATCCATGGATCGTTAATTAGGAATTCTTCGTTTAATTAAGATATCAAATGGCGCCGTATTTAAGTCCCATATATTATAAAAACAGAACAACTTTTAATATCTCCACTATTTAAATACACACAATTTGCATTATACCACTTTTTATTACACTATTTGAATTTATACAATGTAGCAGTATGTCTCTTTAAAATAACTACACCACAAAGCAGCTGCAAAGACCATATTCACAGAATTGTTCCGATCGTTAAAGTTGCCTCGTGTTACATATCATTTCGTAATAATGCATAAAGTTTTTTGTAGTTTTTAAGTGTTGCCACTATATTACTCAATAACTAACAACATTTTGGAGCTCACGCAATTATCTATAGTCTAACACATATCTAAGTAAAGACAGACGAAGTTACGCGGGTTACCTAGTATTTGCTTGGTTATAATGTTGACATAAATGATAGTTTTATTAAAAGTTTGAAAATGTCCAGTTTTATAGCTCGCTCGGAAACTTTTAACTATTCTGAGAAGCAATAAATGGCACGATCAAGGAAAGCCATTCGTAAAAGAAACCGATTTTTATAACTAACTGAATACAATCAAGTTACCAATGTTGTATTATTCAATCTCAAATACAATCAAATTGGTACGTTAAATTTTCATCTTCCAACAAACAAAATTTCTACCTGCTTTTATACACGAATCTCGAATCTCGGAAATTCTATAACGCTGCAATACAGATAGAAAGTAGTACATTGTAAAATGTAAAAGCCTGGTCTGTACGGCCTAATAATACGAATGGGTTCCCAAACAGAGGTCCTGGACTCAATTCCCAGCAGGTAAATTTTATTTTTGAATTTGTTTAAACAAGCGAAGCTTTAAGTTTTGATTACTTATTTACAAGTAAAACCTCTATCGAGAAAAAAATATATGGCAATTTTAAATCATTAAAACGGGTTCATAAGTGGATAATAAATTTAAGCCAACAGAACATTTTGTTGCGGATGAGAGCACCGAGTCTAGCGCGTCGCCGGCGGTGAGTCCTGATTAGTCAAACGCCGGCGACTCCTCCCTCTCCTACCACAGCATTCGCGATCCCTCTCTCCTGCTCGGCACGCTGTAAGTAGGTGCCGAGTAGGAGAGTTGTATAAAAGGCCTCTCCCAGAGTTTGTATGTCACATTTCATATTAGACTCGCGAACGGAATAGATCCCAGTACTAAGCGTGATCGGGCCTTGTGGCGGTGATTACGTGAGACCTATGTCCAGCAGTGGACGTCCATCGGTTGAAGCGACGACGACGACGATGACTAAGCGTGACTTGTGAACATTAAACCAGAACTCTGGAGAACTTAGAAGTGAACTGGAACCGAACCCGAAGATCCAAGCCTGAACAACTGACGACCGAAGCTTAAAGACGCGAACAATCAAAAATTGAAGACCAATCCAACTGAAACCCGAGGAGCGAAGCTCTAAGGACAGTCCACTGAACTCGGAGGGATTTGCTTGAACCTGAATCTCTCCTCTAGACATTCTATTAGTTGAAACTCCCAAAAAAAATTATCTTTTGCAGTCTAAATTTAAAATCAATAGAATAGCATAGTAAAGTAAGGAGCAGCCCTCCTGACTCATAAGAGAGACTTCCGCCAAATACTGAGAATTTCTTAACATAAAGTTGTCATATTGTAGACGTAAGAATCTCTTTTGAACTGCCAATTCTACCCGTTAGTAATGAATCTAACACTTGTTGATTCTACTGAGAAAATACCAGCAGGAAAGCCTGTAGTTAGCGAACCAATTACAATATTTGCGTTTTGGTACGATGCTGTGTAGAAAACTACCTTAAACGTATATCATCACTTATTATCAGACAAGATTACACTCAAGCCTTTCAATTTAACCTTTCATAAAGAATATATACACGTTACTTACATACAAATATACAATACTAATTTTATAAAGCTGAAGAGTTTGTTTGCTTAAACGACCTTATATCCGAAACTACTGGTCCGATTTCATTAAATCTTCCAGTTTTATATAGCTTATTTATCTATAAAGGCTATAGCCTTATCAATATTATGTATACATAATCATGCTAAAATCTATAGGAGAGATGCCCCAATGAAGAATGTTTCGGGTTCTTTTTCCGTTTGTAAGCTTCCGCTGTGTAAACGGTTATAGTTTCGCAAAAATCGTATATTATAACATTGTTCCCCTTTAAACGTTCTGAAAAAAAGTCCGCAACAGTATATATCTATCTTTTAAAGTTAGCTCATTATAACCTTTTTTTATGTTAATAAAATTTGTCCTTTCTTTGTCTCTTTTATGGTGGACGGTGTTGCGCGAATAAGCTAAAATTTTCCTAATTCGCTGAAATACTGTAAGCAAATATAATTATTTAGACTTAAATAACAAAATTAATTAAATGTATCGGTAAATATGGAAGAGGAATGGGGAAGCCTTGGAAAAACCAAAACACTGTACTGGAGTCGAGCAAATACGATTTTCGGCAACATAAAAGTGACCATGGCAAAGCAAAACCTTACAAAGTCGCCACTGGCACAAAGCGGCTTGGATCAGAGCCCTCGTTTAAACGCAATTTGCTAGAGCCTATTTAATTTTCATCCACCGACGTTTCATACTTTAATTAACCAGGTTGTTTGTTCAAACGTTTTGAGTTTGCAAGAAATTGATACTAATAAAAGTGCTGTTACAGTTCCGTTATCAATTGTTTTGGAGCTTTCATTTGAGTTTTGTTTTATTCAAGGTTAGTAAAATTTATAATTAGCAAACATATTATCATAAGACGTTCTTTGTTTTATATCAAATCAAAAGTTCGATATCCCAGTAGGCTTTTAAAGCACTTTTGAATTGTTAAATACAATAATTTCCAGATCATCGATCATTAATATAACTATACGACTTCAATTGAAAGTTCTCTGACACCTTTTAGTGAGAATTATTTTGAAGTGAAACTTCTTTAGGCGCACGAGGGGTACAATTTGAACGGATGAAACGTGTGATTAGCGCCACGAAGATGTGCAGCGTTTTGTATGCTAATTTGTTTGTAGGTTAGGTAGTTTTAATATTTTCAAATAACATCTGCCATTTTAATTTTCGACTCGTCATTTCATAAGTATATTAAATATACTATTTTTCATAAAATATAAAATAATAGTATTTCATTTTTTTCTTTTTTATATTAGTGTAAAATTTAAAATTTTAATTTAATTTTTGAGTACGTTTCATTTAATTTTCCATGAACATTGTTTGGGTAGGTACTTGTCCCTAAAATACGGGTTTTCCTAGTTTAGGGGTCAGGTCATGTCACAGAAAAAACGTATTAATTGTATAAATAAATATTTCATTTCATAAATTCTCTTTTCTAAATTTTAAATTTAAAAACAAAATTTAATTAATAGTTTCTAATATTGACAAAAAACGTGGCATTTTTATTTGTAAATTGTTATTTGAGATTTCTATAAATAATTTGTATTGATTTTCGACACTTTTAATATTTTAATGACAATTAAATTCATAACATATCTTCTACTTCCTCTAAGTCTCGGAAATCTAATGTTTTACATTTGTATAAATATAAACAAGACTTAAAAAATAGTTTGCCAAAGAAGTTTCACCTCAGACCAGTGTACTTTGTACGTTTGCACTTTTAATTTTTTTTATTAAAATCATAACATTATTTTGTCAATTCATATTACTTAAGTTAGAGCATACACTCGCAAGTATTTTTATCTTGTAAGTTTAAGTAATCTTTGCAACAAAATGATGAATTTTGCTTAAGAAAGTGCTTTTATTTAATATATTTATAAAGGTAAAGAATTTGGAAAAGAAAAAATGACAGTATATATATCCTTTCATATTGAACGTATTAATTATTTTACCTTGTAATAAAATATTAACTATACAAGTAAAAAATATATGTTGCTACTGTAACATTGAGAGCTTATTACAAGATAACGTCTACACAACACAACAAAGAATGTTTATCTGTTTATATGTAACTTCGAAACAGCTGCACTGATTTATATAATGCTTGCACTGGCAGATAGCTAATGGAATTTTATAGCAAATATTCAACGAAGGAGAAGAGAACAGAGTATTAAAAGTTGATAAATAATATCATATACAATAAGAGCTAAGTGTGGTAGGTTTGCAAGTGTACTATTATATATAAATAAATTATATAAGATTTGTTGCTTGTTCTAGTCTAAAAAATATACCCGACTGAATTTTTTATGGGCTCTTCTTAATATAGGGCGCGAAGAAACCCACAAAATTTTAAATTATAAGTCGTTTTTTAATACCATTATCGTATATTGAAATTAATGTATGGAAAAGCCTATATTCGATTCAAAAGTGCTGTAAGGGCCTCCTTAAATACAGTATTTTTGAATTTTAATATACTCGTATTCAATTATCAATAAAAACGTGTTTTATGTTATGTAAAATATAAATAATATTAAAGATCTATAGCCATCATGACTTAGTGGTGAGACGTCTAGATTCATGTTAAAAGAAGTTGCAGATTCAAATCCTGTGCAGGTACTTCTTGAGTTTCTCATTATAAAATGAAACATACGTGCCTGAATTTGCATTTCAATCCTGAATCTCGTGGTTGATATATAATCTAAAACCTTTTTCTTCTACGAGGAAGGAAGCCCCAGCAGTGGGACGATAATAAGCTGCTACTTATCTTACCTCCGAATCCAACTCGGTTGGGCAGCGTTCGGGTAGCTACCCCAGATATTTTCGTCCGATACCCATCAGTGCCTGAAGACCAAAGTCTTCGAACAATACGTGTTGCCAGTGATGACGTACGGCTCCAAAATGTGGTCGGCACCGATATAGCATACAAAACGCGAATCTGAATTGGCAATGGGTGGGGCACATAGTCTGAAGGACCGATGGACGTTGGGGGCCGAAGATGCTGGAGTGATGACCCCGCACCGGACGGCGCAGTCTAGACAGACCCCCCACAAGGTGGACCGATGATATAAAGAGGGCCACCGGTAGCCGCTGGAGCCAAGCGGCAGAAGATCGGGCCTTAAGGACATCATTACGTGAGACCTATGTCCAGCAGTGGACGTCCATCGGTTGAACCGACGACGATGACTGACCTTATATAATTAATAATCTAAATTTATTTTGGTGACGTGAAATATTTCTCTGTTATTTTTAAACTAATTCATCGTCTAATTATTTGCGTTCGCAAAAGAAACAAAGCAAGAACTGATACGTGGCTGAAGTTGCATTGAGTGTCTCATTCCTAGTGTATTCAATACATACACTGACGATAAGTACAACGACATAGAGATGTACACATGCACGAACTATCGATATTTCCTTTAAATTCCGGTAAAGCCAATATTTTTAAAGTGAGACTTCTTATGGTAGTGAAAAAAATAATACAAATTCCTTATAAAAAGAATTAAAGATAAAATTATGTATTATAGAATTAAATACAATTTAAGCCAAAAAGAATTAATTTCCGCCACGAAAACACTTTTACACGCACACTTTTAAAGTAAAACGTTTTTTTACAATTATTTATCCATCAATCGAATGTCGGATTCAATGCCGGCCGTGGATTAGGTTGAATTGAAACTGCGTAGCCAAATCCAATATGGCCGTGGCCATAGCTTCCGTCAGATGTTACACTTGCTTTGTAGTTTCAAAAAGCCACATGACCTTTCTTTATATTACTTGCTTCATCATTACTTATTAACTTTTGTTAATACTGAAATTAAAGAGATCAGGAAAAGAGTCCATCGTCTCATACTAAAAACTAATATATAGTAGAGGTTCTGGGTTCGATGCCCGTAGGGCGAGTTAAGACAATTGTATTCTCTAATTTGTTTAAGTCTCGACTGGTATGATACTGCGGCTGTTGTACTCAAGAGCTAACCTCTCAATAATTAAAGAGTGAATACTATATGTATTCACTCTTTAATTATTGAGAGGTTAGCTCTTCAAAATCAAAATATTCTTTTATTAAAAACACTTTTGGATCGTCAGTAGTCTGTCCGTTGGTAATAAATCTACCACTGGTTCGGAAAGTTGAATCCGCTGAGAAGAAACTGGCAAGGAACTCAACGGATACTCTTTTAAAGATATATGTGCCTTTTGTAAAAGGATGTTTTTGACATATTTCTTAAAATTATGCGGAGACAAATCTAAAATGACTGCGGTATCTAATTAAAATGCGTATGCTCATATGATTTTTGAACCTGCTTCATTCTAAAATGTGAAATTACAAGTTTGTTTTTATTTCTTGTATTAAAATTGTGAATTTCATTTTTTCATTGTATAAGTGAGTGTTATTACGGATATAGAAGGTATTTTTTCCTGACTTATTTGCAATCGTATACCATATTTATAATTAAAACACTTCAAAAATGTACTAAGTAAGTTTATTATACAGCGTTATCGATATTCGTGTGTTGACATCACCAAGTTTTATGTGTGGAGCAAAAAGAACACGTTGGCGTGTGCCCAACCATCTGTACAGCGGCTTGTTTCATATGTCACATTAATTAAGCATCAGATAAAATCTGTGCGCTCTTAGATAAGCCTTCAAATATACGAAATGTAATATTTGGAGTAATAACGCGCAGGTGTTTTGTAACTTCATGCTTAAAATAAGGTAGTAATCGCTAGACTTGGGTTCCATTCCCGACAGTACAAATTTAAGAACTTGTATTTTAAAGTAACACTTGTTTATATCACCCCAAAATTATTCGTCTATCTATAGCATGTTACATTACAGTTGGGCGTAGCGTGGAGTAAAGCGAAAAGCACTCCACAGAGCAAACAAGGTCCATACAGCAGCGTCCATGGCTTGCATCAGATGACCGTTTAGAATCTAAATTCTTACTAATTCATGCAAATATAAAAAGTTTCAATTACGTCTGAGATTTCGTGGTCGACTAGTTCACCCCGGCTAAGACGTGCCCCCAAGTAAGAGATTTGATTTGACACTGTGTAGAAACCATAAGAGAGATATTATCTCTTATCAGATTAGCCCAATTCTATCTCAGAATATATCACTAACAATCAAGTGAGATTCCAATTAAGTGCTAACCTTTCAGCAATAAGAAACAGGGCGTGTATACAAAGTACACGTGTCAGAAGTGAAACTTCTTTGGCAAACTAATTTTTAAGTCTTTCCTATTTATAAAAATCTAAAACGATAGATTTCCAAGACTTAGATGGAGGGTAAAAGGAAGATATGTTAGGAATTAAATAAATTTAATTGTCATTAAAATATTATCAACGTCGAAAATAATTTATTGAAATCTGAAATAACGAATTGTTAATAAAATATTAGATATTATTAATTAAATTTTCTTTTTGGATTTAGAAAGCGATTTTATAAAATGTTTTTATTTGTTATTTTACGAAAAATAGTAAACTAAATTGTTACCACATGTTATTGGTCCATATTACAATAAACCTTCAAACGGATAAACATAAATCCCTCAATTTTGCTTAGATACGCCTAAAGAAGTTTCACTTCAAAAAGGAAGTAGGATTTATAACAAAAATACTCAATTTATGTAATGTGCCTGATTTTGTCCTTGAAATGAGTTAAATGATATGAGCGTTCAATATATTGTACGTTTATAAAAATATTGACACTCAAGAAAAAAGATTACACCTCACATAACATAAGAAACAAAAAAATATTATAAATTGTATACCTCACTCATTTAAGGGTAATAAGTTACTTTAACAAACTCTCAGAAGACGTTAGAGATGTTACTCGATAAATAAATTCAAATCTTTTATTAAAAGAAAATTTCTTGAATTATCATAATATTGAAAGATTATTTAAACGAAAAACATGATAGCGAATAAATTGCTCTAATCTTTAATATATGAAATAAATACACGAATGAATATATTTTGGGCTCTTCTCAGGATTGATGTAATGGAACTCGTAATTTCAGATTGTATATCACTCTTTAATATCATCAGTTAACACATTGAAATTAATGTACAAAAATCTATATTTGACTGTAAAGACAGATTCCGATATCCCGATCGTAAAAATTCTTTCTTTAATAAGTGTTTGCGTGATGGCTATTAAAATTTTTAATAAATTACCAAATGATATAAGGGAATATGCCTCACAATTCAAAAAATGTATAAAATTTTAAAATTCTGTTAAATCGTTTTTTTTTAAAATTTTTTAGATCAATCACAGAATGTCAATCGTACAGATGTGTAAAACAATTTGTATTGCTTAAAACTATGTAACATTCCAAAAACGCACTTAATATTTGGGAAACTACTCCGACATATATATTTTAAATGAGAAAAAATGAAAACTAAACACTAAAAACACCTAAAAAGAAAATTGAATAAAGTATTTAACCTAATGTTCAGTAGAATAAAGTTTTTTTTAATGATTTACCAAAAAAAAGTAAGGCTGTCACCAAAGATGTCTAGATTATTATAAAGTTGTGTCATATAATAAATAGGATGTGTGCTGTTTTCCTTATTTGACAAAAAATTACAAAAAAATATCTAAAATTATGCTGCTCCTATTTCTAACTATTATATTGACGTTACCTAAAAGAGTAGTATCAATCAACAAATAATTGCGTAATTTTGACTGAAACTTATAGGTTAGAGTTCTTTTCTTATCAATAAAACTTTCTACTCCGTTGACGACAATTTAAAGGGAATCTAGCAATAAGTAATAATAAGTAACTATATTTAATAAGAGATAATATAATATAATGTATAAGTTCACGTTAATAACGTAACTTAATTAATGGTAGTAGTAATTTAATTTATAACCCTGTAATTTAGGAAACTTAAATGAGTAGAACATGAGGGCTTTGTATATCATATTCAGCGAATAAATGTTTTGATTTTGATTTTGACCGTATAAAATTTCTGGAAAGGTTAATTGAATAAAGTCATTTAGAATTTGAATATATAAAATTTGTTTTGATAATTTTCATAAGGAACACTAAAAAGGTTTCTTTCAATATACGTTTCCTAGTAAACTAGGCTGCGTTTTCTTTGGCGGCGTCCTAGGAAGCATCGTCGTAGGTAAACAGCACGTTACGATTTATGCACAGTTTGAGCGGCTTTTGCTCTTTGTTTCGAGTAATGACCCCGCTTTCATCACGGCCTCAATGGCGCTCGAAAAGAATTCAGATACTGGTCTTCGTAAGACTGTCTCAAGATTGATACGTCTACGTTTAGTGCTTGATGTTATGTCAAAGTTGGCACGGATTTTATGTAGAAAATATTGCGTTAAAGTGAATGCTGCACTGTAACGTGATAGAAAGTGATTCAACGGTACGAAAAGGCTTAAAACCCAATAGCGGTAAATTATCTCTTACAAGTATAGCTCGCTTTCTTTCAATACTACATCATTCATGACTTACCAACAGGTGACATTACAGCCAAGTGCTTAGTTATCTGATAGCAAATAAAGCTTATTAGACTTAAGTGGTATTTCAGTAGAGTGTTTTTCTTTCTTGAGAATGCATATCTAGAATGCAATTGTGCGACTTTCTCATGATAATCTATCTTACTTGGTACTTCTCAATATTGGGTTAGTCATAACTTGTTTTTTTTTTTTCACAGGTAAGCAATTGACTTCGATATTACCTAACGGTATGTGATGATACGATGGCAGCTAACCTTTCGCTCTTATGGTTTTCAGACAGCTTACGGGAACACAAATTTCTTACTAAGCACGTCTTTGCTGGAAGCGTCGTAACTATCCATGACCGAACTCAGAAGAATTAGAAAATGCAACATTCTATAATTGCCATGTCGAGAATCATACTCAGGACCTCAGCATTTGAAGTAAATAAACCCAACATTACGCCAGAGTGTATACTGAAAGATTATAACTTAAATGATATCATGTTGTAGATCATATGCAATCTTAGTTTGAAATACATAATTTTATTAATCTATAAATGACAGAAGTAAATTATACAAAATATGAACGTCTAAATCACTCCCATCTTCAATGCAACGAGGCACCAAATAAAATAACGTCTCTGAATGTTGTTCACGATTTTACAACTGATATAAAATTAGATCACGAAAGACTAATTCATCGTATAACTCAGCCTGTAGTGTACACAGTACGTGAGAGATAGAAGGGGCTTGTAACGTCACTCTTGCCCGTTCCCACTGTAATGACCCTATAACGGCCCGCATTATTATTTATGTTGTGTAGCTGAGAACGGCATAATAGTACAATAAGAATGAAATAAATTCTCGCAAAGTTTGAGCTCTTAACTCCGCGAATACAGCGATAGCGTTTATTGTACCGCGTCTGTGAATTTGGTAAATAACTTGCAATGCGTTTAGAACACTTCATTTGGCTTGTTGCGAACGTTTAAAATTTGATTTAGATTTCCATTTCGAACAATTGGATTCCACTTTGATTGGATTGAATTTTGATTTAAATATATTTTTTTCAAATATTGAAAAGTTTTATTTGTTGGATTCCCAAGGAGGAATTTTAGCGTACATATTTTTCTTTGTTTAGAAATCTATTATAGCCTCTAGTTTCTAGCTGTATATTGCAGATGCAACATCCATCCATCTGCAGATACTGGATATCAGTCGATTAAGGGAAAGTCAAATCTCATGAGCATTGTTATCCAGGGTCTCGCCTATTCCCGAATTTGCGTCTGTCCCAACCATGAGGCGCCATTTTGTCTTATTCAGTAAGTCTGCTTTCTCTAAATCTACTTCTACCCGTTTGGACCTATGGTTTCCTTGATTTGTTTTCTTAATAGACTATAAAGGCCGAAACTCATCTCATATTGGATTCAACTTTGATTTACATCTCAATATTTTTTTTATTATTACATACTTCAATGGGGATCTTGTTTTATCAACTTTTATCTATTTTTCATGCGAAATCTTTCGTTTAAAATTGATGTCTATAGCAAAAGAGGACTATTTTTATCTGAAGTTATCTAAAATCTTAATAAAACTTTCAGTACAGTTTTATCAAAAGCTTTAACTTTAACAATAATATCAACAAGTTTTAATTCACATATGTAAATAGGTACCGTACGTATTTAAAAATTTTTATCAACATACATAAAAACATTACAAATTCTTTGTCTTATAGCTGTATTATTCAAATTTAATTGATAATTAGTTGATTTATTACATTCATTAACAATGCAAACTGTTATGAAATTATCCATCAATCAAATCATTAAATAGGTTTTGTTGAATACAAAGGGAACGCAACTTTAAACGTGTTACGTTGTTAAAACGTTTCATTTTTCAAACTCGCCTTTCACGTTGAAACAATAACAAGCTGACTTAACTTTTTCAATGCAAACAATAGATTTAGGTCGATAGGTCTTTTTATTGGTTCGGTCAGATGGCGTAGGCAAGCGACGTTACTTTATCGTTGGCCAGTGACCGATTCGTACCATCAATATAGGGTCACCATACTTAAAGAAGATTATTTCAGCGATAAAAATATTTGAACTTAATCTAGTTGCACACAGAACCAAAATGTTATGCACTGTTATTTACAAAAGGTATATTTAAAAGAGTAACTACTGTTGTAGTCTTCATATTTAAACATATTATTTACGGGTACATTGCTCGATATTTCCGACCAATTACATGGGATGAGACGCGACATGATAAGTATTTGTAAATACTATTATAAATATTTGGATATACCTTGAAACTTTTAGTTTAAAATGTTTAATTACTATTTCTTGCCGGTTTCGTTTTCCACTGAAAACAATTATCTGTGGAGAAAACTACTATAGTTTTGGTAGGGACAACTGTCGATTCAAAGGAACTTTTAATCATACTTCTTTGAAAAACAATATAGTGACGAAACCTACGTATTTATGGCCTATGTATTGAAAGTCAATTTGCATGTTAGATATTTTGGATCTTTTGAAACTTTTAGCCTTTATTGTTGTTTTTTTTATATAAACTTAAACTATATTGTCGGCAATCAGTTATTCCTTTCTCACATCTTATCTTACGACAGAGGCTTCCTCTTATACCTATCATTTACTCTACACAGCCATTTGATACTGCTACTTTTTTCTTCCCATCGCTTTACTGGTTTTCCCTTACTTCTTTCGCAATCCCTGGGGTACCATTCAGTTATTATTTTCGTCCATTTTTCATTCTTTTCTCTCATCATGTGTCCCGTCTATAATTATTTTATTTTCTGCAAACTGATTTTACTTTTCTGATTGTTTACATCATTTTGAATTTACGCCCATACGTATTAAATTCTTAATTAAATGTAACTTTCCTAATTTTTTACAACTATATTTGATTTACTATAAAGATTTTATACACAGGGCCGTCGATTATAAGATGATTTTAAATATAGTTATGTTATAGTTTTTAATACAATATAAGCCAAAGAAGTTTTACTTATTTATGAAAATTCGTAGACTTTTTAAATAGATTTATACAGAAAATATCCTTTTTAAGAGCTATTGATGGTAGCCCTAGTTAGATCTCGTGTTGCTTGGTCCACCGCAAATAGGGTCCTTGGACTGGAATACAGGGTTTAGGCAAAACATTCGCTTTTTCGTGCATTCGCATTTTGTGTTTTGTTTTAGTTCACATTTAGAGTAGTGTTTTCTATTATGTATGTTTTGCTAAAAGGTAAAATACAGTTTTAAATTAGCATTTAAAATCAACTCGCGTTCGCAAATGTGCCAAAATAAATTGGCATCCAATTTTTAAATGATAAATCTGCAATCAACAGCGGAACTAATTATTATTATTTAGAGGAGTGTGTATGAATATTTTAGTTCAGTAAATTACTAAACTTGATTGTTATTCTTGTAGTATGCCTATATCACTGCTTTATTCCGATATTTTTGTGATATTCTCTTACCAAAATTTAAAGGTAAAAAAGTACGAACAATATAAACATAATAATATTTGTATTTATAGTGAATTTACTAATTCTTACCCGAATATTCAGTATATATGCAGTTAGTTGGAAAACTGATACTGTTTGCAAAAAAAGTATACATCTGCCTGTCTCTTTAACGATTATTAAAAATTAATACGTATGTAATGCAGTGTCCATTCTGGCAACATAAGTATAAATATTTTAATAAATTCAAGCCCTTTATTAAAAGAATACTAAATGTATATAACCATATTTTGATAGATTACAAAGACATTAAAATAAACGTGATGGTGGATGAATTGCTGTAATCTAAATAAAATAAATTAAAATTATATTGCAATGATGATGGTACAAAGAGGATATCCAAATGAGTTGGAAGTAATTAGTGAAAAACCTATATCTAAGTGTTCAAAAGTGCTGTGAAAGTCTACTTTAATAAAGAATTCTTGGATTTGAATTTAATTTCCAATACTGGATGAGTTTTGTGGACATTATCTTTAAAAAATACAATACAATCAATATTTTCGAATGGTTCCTTAATACGATTAATTTGAAAAGATAATCATCCGTTAAGTTTAAAAGTTTAATATAGATTAATTGCTTTAACATTTCTATAACAAGATGTACGTTAAAGTTTTTAAGTCTTAACTAGAGTTATAGTAAATAACAACAATAGTGTCTTTAGTTTCAATGATAATTTCACCTTTATTTTGACATTATGTTATATGTTATTTCGTTATTTAAATACTTGATATTGGTAAAGCGTTTCAAAAGCGCTCGAGTTCGATAGAAAACTCATCAAGTTATTTTATTGAATTTCTTCCAACAAATAAAACAAGCTTCACCGGGGACACGTGGAGCTATGATAGAACCCATAACGTCATGAATATCAGATGAACTTGGGTCATGACAATATTGCGAACCTACTTCATTACCACTCGTTATTGGAAACTCAATAAGCCTGGTATAAATGCATTTTTCTTTTGCCTCCCGTTATTCCCACGGGCGGAAATATTCCTGCTTGGTTGTCTGCTTATTTTATTGCGATGGTGGATAAATATTGAAACTGTAATACTATTTCATTGTATTAACGCAAATATATTTAGGAGGATGGAATGTATTTACAAGGACAACTATATTTTATGGATTACTGCAAATTACGAAATAACTCGTAAATAGGTAAACATTAGGCGGCTTCGCTGTCGCAGTGGTGTGAGTACTTGCTTTACATGCAGAGGTCCCGCGTTCGATCCTCGGTAGGACGTATTTAGGAAATCGTCTTTTCTTATTTATCTGAGTATGGTCTGGTGGTAGGCATCGGCCGTGGTTAGTTACCACACTACCAGCAAAAACGTACCGCCTAAACAAAGAGATTTGTGCCTCTTACCCAGATTAGCTCGCTTCCATTTTAGACTGTATCATCACTTACCATTAGGGGAGATCACAGTCAAGTGCTAAACTGTCAGCAATAAAAAAAAACAAGCAGGGAAAAGATTAATCTTTGAAGTACATTATGTCGTTGCTTAGATCAATAATCTTAAATTGCAAACTTTTATTTAAGGACACAATAGATAAAGTCTGTATATAGCCCAGAATATTCTATATATTTTGTGTTAAAAACTCATAAAAACATACACTCGGTAAAATGACGTATCTTCTTTCTTGTATAAACGGTTCTCCTATAAAATTACCTATTTTAAATTATGTCACTATTCTATCAAAGTAGCCATATGGGAGAATTAGAACTCTGATAAAAGTTTTTTTTTTATTCGCTTTGAAAATAGCAAATGAAGATTTTTATGGTAACCGAAACCAGCATACGATAAATAATCTTGAAAATGTTCATGAAAAGCAAGTAGGTAATGCTAATAAAAGTATTTTTATTTATTCATTCACTTTATTGTACACCACTGTTTCATAAGAACTTAAATAATACTTATACTAAGAAGCAGCTTGACAAAAGGCGGTCTTATCGCTTATAGCGATCTCTTCCAGACAACCCCAAGAGCAAAGAAAGACAGTAAACGGAAAGGTAGGCGATCTACGTAAACGTTTTTACTATCATATACTACATATAAATAAATTTATAAGGATACATAAACTACAGACAGTGACAGTATAGAGGACAGTGTAAGGTAATGGGATTTTACTTAGTTTTTATATTTAACTACTGTAGTTGCGCGTCGAATTTGGAGAGGAAGTGCATTCCAAAGTCGAGTAGCCTCCGCTGTAAAGGATTTGCAAAAGAAATTAGAATGGCATCTAGGAGGTCTTAATAATAAATTACTGTTTGAGCGTAAAGGCATCTTGTGAACATGGTTTGAACCACGCGAACTTACATAAATGATTTTTTTTTTAAATATTTGGGTGTATGAGGATTGAAGAAGACACAGTACAGAAGCGAAACAATGTGTAGATTCCGGCGAAAACGGATGGGCAACCACTTGAGTTTTGATCAAATATGCGTAGACCAAATATGAACCTAATTACTAAAAGTAAATTACTAAATCTTAACAGCAAACTCAAGTAGACTGTAGCTAAAACTACCTTTTTTGTATTTTTGTGGTGTATCATAAAGTAATATCTATCTAATCTAACAACTCAAAATTATAGTGGAAAATATTTTGAAGTATTAATAAGATTAAAATAAAGTAAATTAATAACATGCATGTTTCTCCTATTACTTATGAGAAGCTTATTAAATCATACCCGTAATTACGAATATGTAAGAGATAATTTTTAGTACATAAATAAATGTGAGTTAATATTGAAACAGTTAATCTTTATCAAACCGTATGCAAATTTAACTTACGGTTATCATTTATAATTATACTTAAGTGCATTGAAAAACGTTACTTCGAAAATAGGATTGATTTGTACTTTTAAATACGAAAACGAACGAACATTCTAAAACGTTCAGTATTTTCAATTGAAATTTAAAACCAAGTATTCAATATATTTAAAGCACAGTTGAATCGTCAAATATAGGTTTTTCCAGCTATTATGTCCAATGTACGACTGATGTTGTGAATTTACAATTACAAGAGTTTCCTGTCCTGAGAAAACCCGCAAAAAACTTAGTCGCGTATCGTTTAAATATTATAATTAAATATTAAAATAAGTACTCTTATAACGTGCAGAAAACTTAGTGAAGCGATAAAAATATACCGAGGACTTGTTACAAGAACCGCTTAAGGCATTTTGCACCGATAACTTCGATCCCCGACAAGAGAAAATTAGCTAGCAATTTTAATACGAAGTAAAAATCGAATAAAAAAGGCACGCTAGCCATTAGAGGGCCTTAACGACTTCGATCAGATGAATAAATGATTGAATTTTCAATTAAGATTAGAGAGAAACCCGATAGAAACTTCGTTGACAATTGTCGGTGGCCGTGGGCGCGAGCGATAAGTGTTTCAGAGAAACTTCGCGAAGTTTCTATAAAAAAAAAGAAATGTCCATGATTTCTTAAAAGGTTCTATATACTTTTCACCTTTATTTATTTCTTATAAACAAAACTGCAACATTTAGTTAATGTCTATAGGGGCGCGTGTGATGCCTGTCGTGGCGAAGCGTCGTCACGTTGCTTCTCGTTTCGTGCAATTCGGTGATATCTCTCGCCACATCTAACTATTGCGTCTCGGTCTTTGCTGGTAGGGCAGTACCGGCCCCAGCCAGTTAAGACTGAAACAAATTAGAAAATGTTAATTCCTAAATTTACCTTATCGGAAAACAAACTCTCTCACTCATTCACTTCAACCGATAGACGTCCACTGCTGGACATAGAGGTCTCACCTACTGATGCCCACTGTCGACCCTCCTTATGTCATCAGTCCACCTTGTGGAGGGTCTCCCTACACTGCGGGGTCGCCATTCCAGCACCTTCGAACCCCAACATCCATTGGTTCGTTGGACTATGTGACCCGCTCATTGCCACTTCAGTTTCGTGATTCTTAGGCCTATGTCGGTGACTTTGGTCCTTCTACGGAGCTTCTCATTTCTGATTTGATCCTGTAGATAAACTCTAAGCATAGCCCTTTCCATCGTACGCTGTGTGACTTTGAGCTTTCGAGCCTATAGTCAGCGACCACGTTTCAGTTCCGTAGGTGAAACGAACCCAGACCGTCAAAATTTTAAAATATCCAGTAAAGATTACTATATAAAAAGAACATGTTGGATACCAAACATTTTAAATAGAAAGTAGGCTTTTACTCTTAATGTGAGCTTTCTATAGACGGGTTTTATTATTAGCAATATAAAAATTTAAGTAATGATTTAATGTTTGTTATCAACAATAAGTGCCGTCTATAAAAAGTAAAAAAAAGGAACATATGTTAGGAATTTAATGAATTTAATTGTCATTAAAATATTAAAAGTGTCGAAAATTAATTGAAATCTCAAATTACGAATGGTAAATAAAATTAAAACGTTTTTTTTGTCAATATTAGAAATTATTAATTAAATTTTGTTTTTGGATTGAAAATTAAGATAAGATTATGAAATATTTTTATTTTATATTTTATGGAAAATATTATATAAAATTGTAAAATTATTTGTAAATTTTAAAACTACCTAACCTTCAAACGAATTAGCATAAAACACTGCAAATCTTCGTGACGCTCATCACGCGTTTCATCCGGAAATAATTATCCTCATGTGCCTTAAGAAGTTTAACTTCAAAATTTTTAATACAAGAAAGAGTTTATTGTGGGTTCTTCTTAGAACAATATGCAAAGAAACTTAGGATTTGAAGTCGCTATTTAATGTCATTACATTAGTAAATTGGAAATAACATGAAATTGACTTGTATTTACTTATTCAAAAGCGCTTGGGAAGTCTACTTGAATATAGATTTTTTGATAATATAGATAAAAAGAACACTTGGCTGACTTCGTTGTGGCATCTTCTCAGATAAAGGCGGGAATAAACACAAGAATTTACTTAGACATTGCTGTAAATTGGAAAACACATATGAAAAAATTACTGTAGTTGATGAATCGTGCTATAAAAGATTTGATTTCATTTAACAGAAGTTTAATGAAGGTTTTGATATTAATGCTGTGCTTTTAAAAGTGTTATAAAATGTAAAAAATGTTGCATATCCTTAGAATTAAAACTACACTGTTAAAACGAATAAGATCACATAAATTTCGAAAGCAGTCATTTCTTGAAGCACGTGCGTTGTCGGAAACAACTGCTCCTTGAATTGTGTTGCAGTTGAAAATTTAAATTTACCCTCACTTTATTGCTTAATGCTCGTAAAAATCGTAATATATTTTGCTGGTAAAGTGTAATTTAATTTAAAATATCCTTTAGTTAGTTTAACTTTGAAATAATAATGTAAGGTTTAAGAAACCGTCTTGATAGCCTATTGAAAACTGTTATGCTTTCATTTAAAAAGAAACAGAATATACATATTATATTAACACACGCCCTCATTTTTGTCGGTTTTTTGTGGAGTGGTGGAGTGAAATTGAATAATTAAGTGGGACTAACAGATATGTAAAAGATGATGATTATAGATGAAACTGAAACTGCTTCATTGGCCTAGTGGTTAGCATGTTCGACTACAGATATGAGGTGCTGGGTTCGAGTCCCGGATCGGGCCAATTCAAAAATCAATATTGAGTTTTCTATTAAGATTTTCTCAATATTTGCCCGAAGTTGGGAAGTTGGCGGTGTGATCCACCCCCGTGCCTCGGAGAGCACGTTAAGCCGTCGGTCCTGCGCCTGATCTCTCTCCGGTCGTGTCGGATTCCCGTCACATCGGACTATGAGAGTGAAGGAATAGAGAGTGCACTTGTGTACTATGCCTGCCAATCCGCAGTGGAGCAGCGTGGTGGGTCTATGCTCTAAAAACCCTCGCTCCTCGGAGTGAAGAGGCCTGTGCCCAGTTGGGGGACGTTAATGGGCTCCTACTTACTTTACTTATAGATGGAAGTAAATTGTTAAAATAGAGTCTTCTATTAAAGCTTCTTCACAAATCGGTTTTTTGAATAATTTATATTATGCATTGGCTTTTAAGCGCAGTCCAAGGGATTTTGAAAGATTCGTGACATCCAGTCATTCTTTATAATAATGCTAGTTTTATTAAGGTTACGCTGTATATATAATATGATTACGAAAAAGAATCTCTTATACAAAGCCCTTTCGTTTCTTTGTAGGAATAGATTTCATCATTGATCTTCGCGAGATCGGGAACTATAGTTGAAAATATAAATTAATATGAAGTGAAGATTTGTGAGGCTACTTTGCTAAGCACAGGCCTTCTTTCTAATAGGAGACAGGGTTTGGAGAGCATAGACCTAACGTTCTGTCCCACTGCGGGTTGACAGGTTACACAACTCCAGAATTACTCCCGTGATATTCTCAGGACATTTTCCTTTGCTAAAAAGGAAAATGTTGGACTAGGAAAATCAATCATGGTATAATATAATAAAGAATGGTGCCTATTCAGGATATCTGTTATTTCGCTGAGGGGGCACATGAGAGGCAGAGGGAGGACTCTTTAGACGGTCTTCTTCTCCGGCGCAGGTGATTGGATGGTAGGAGGCATAAATTTACGTTTCTCTTGCCCCCTTCTTAAGTTTCTCAGCGGGAGTATTCCGGAGTGCCAGGACTGATTGTGTCAACCTATCCTTTTAGTGATGTATTCTGGGTTTTAGTGGTGTTCTGGTCTACTGCATGTCTCACATTCCCGTTTTTGTTTCTGTCTGAACGGGGTGCGTAAAGGCATTCCCCAGCGTGATAATAAAGGGTTCGAACCCCTGATTCTGATAAACGAGAAAACACACGCCTTGCCACTAGGCCATCACTGCTTTTCCATATTAAAAGTAGTAGCTTGTATAAAAGAAATCTGAAATTAAGGTTGAAATAACCTAAACAAAACAACTTCAGACTCTGTCATAATTAAAATTATAAAGTCCTAGTGGCTGATTTAAAAGTTCGAGCTATTCAACAGGTATAATAAAATAAAATCCCCATCCGAGAGTTGTTTCGTAAAAACAGTAAACTGACGAGCGGGAATCTCTTCACGGGACCGCGTTCAACATAAAACTAAGAACTATTTTTAGTTTAACTCAATTACTTGTGTTTTATTTTAATTTCAAAATAAACAAAGCAACTCTGTCGTTGCAGTTAGTTTTATTAGAATGCCTTCATATTTTTCATGCTTTCTTCGCAATTGTTTTTCGCATCTATATTTTCATTGAGGCACAAGTTAAGAATATATTATTATATGTTGATAAGTAATGTGATATAGCGTAAGATCAAAAGTAAATACACATTTATCTTCTAATTGGTACTAAATCATAACTGAATAACAAATACATAGCTATTACACAAAAGGCAGAGTAAAGGAGGCGGTCTTATCGCTTGGTAGCGATCTTTCCAGGCAACCTTTGGTAAAGGAGTAGTAATAACAGATTTTAATGGGTGCTGTATTTCCATATACATACAAATATCCACATCATACATATATACTGTCTCATAAATGGACTAATAAATACAATATATATTATAAAATAAGTAGTATATAGCTGCAGTAGAAAGCGTTATTTTATGGAGTTCTGGTTTGGGGGTGACGAGTCAATTTTTTGCTGGGATACGATTTATACTCGCCAGTTGAAGTATAGATCTCCACCTGGTGGTGTAGGACAAGGCTGGATGTACAAGGATACCCACTAATACCCTTTTTTACTGGGTGTTGGGGCCAGATGATCGTTGAGATATTCGGATCCGGTACCCCCTTAATCAATATTTAGATATAGATTAATTGACTGCCTCATTGGTCTAGTGGTTAGCATGTTCGACTACAGACATGAGGTCCTGGGTTCGAGTCCCGGGTCGGACCAGTTCGAAATCGATATTGAGTTTTCTATTAAGATTTTCTCAATATTTGCCCGAAGTTGGGAAGTTGGCGGTGTGATTCACCCCCGTGCCTCGGAGAGCACGTTAAGCCGTCGGTCCTGCGCCTGATCTCTCTCCGGTCGTGTCGGATTCCCGTCACATCGGACTATGAGAGTGAAGGAATAGAGAGTGCACTTGTGTACTATGCCTGCCAATCCGCAGTGGAGCAGCGTGGTGGGTCTATGCTCTAAAAACCCTCTCTCACATGAGCGAGGAGGCCTGTGCCCAGCAGTGGGACGTTAATGGGCTGCTACTTACCTTACCTTTTTTACCCCCTTAATCCCTTTCCTCTATAGTGTTTCGTGTTACGTGAAGACAGCCTCAAAGGAAGCAACTGCCCTCTAATCTGACTCATTACCGAGCATAGCACCCACAATTTATGGGAATAAAAAGACGGAGGTTTTTTATCAACTTAAGCCACTACCAGACCTACACAAATTTGACTTGGTTAAATTTTTCTCGAGTCGTTGGTAGTTATATTTGTAAGTTTGTCAAAATATAACAGGGATACTCTAATTTTTCTTGTTAAAAAGTTAACAATAGCTGCTACATACGATACAGTAGTAAGGCGGATGTTTGTGGTGCGTCGACAGTACGACATGTGATTTATGTCGAATTGTATACTGAGTTACAACGTGAATTGTCCCTAAACCATGACAATATCTTTGATCTCACGCCAGGAAATACATAAGCGAAAAGTTTTATAATCACGTTTTAAATACACAATTTTGTAACAATGTAGCTGAATTTTCACTATTCACTATAATATCATTAATTATAATAGGGCAAGGTAAAGTAAAATAAGTATGCTGCAGATTTTCAACGTGTCACTTGAATTTTAAGTCGTTCTTTACAATTACTAGTTATACTTTGAAAATGTGGTAATAAAATACCCGATTCTACGGTTCCGGTAAAAGTCCACTTTATTAATGATTTTAATTTAATTTCATTTATACACTGTGATTGTTAAACTAGGTATTGTAGAAAAAAACATGGTCAAGTAACGATGCATGTGGGCTATGTGTACTTTTTTGTTCGCTAAATGCATTTACGAACCTCTGCTAAAAGTTATAAATACAACCAGGTGTGTGGGACTCGCTGCAGAATAGCACCCACTTAAACACACTTAAACTCAGCGGGATTTATAGCATCCTGAACTGTGGCACTAGAGGATCGATGGGGACAGTACTCTCTAAGGCCCTGAACATCAGCAATCCTGTTAGTTTAGGAAGTCAGAAGACGTACAAAAGCACGTCTCTTGCGCCCTACTCTTCTGCTTCTAGCTCACCCACGCTCTCTCACTCCCTGAAGTCTAGTTCTTTAAGATTAAGGCCTCAGAGGAAGAGGCGACTGCCCTGCAATATTGGCCTTGGCTGCTATTGCCGAGCGCCTTGGTAAACGAAAAATTTAATGAGATGTATTAAATTCCACTTTAATATAAATTTATTTAGGTTCATGAGGGTAAATTTTTTACGCATGAAACGCGTGCACGAAGATGGGCAGCGTTTTTTATGCTAATACGCTTGAAGGTTTGGTAGTTATAATATTTATAAATGACATGTGGCATTTTAATTCGCCACTCGTCGTTTAATAATTGAATATAAAATAAAAATATTTCATAAATTCTCCTTTTTGAATTTTCAATTAAAAAAACAAAATTTAATTAATCATTTCTTACATTGATAAAATAAACATGACATTTTTATTTACAATTCGTCATTGGAGATTTCGACTTCCTGTTTCCGTCCAAGTCTCGGAAATCTTAAGTTTTAGATTTGTATAAATAAACAAGACTTAAAAGTTGTGTGCCAAAGAAGTTTCACTTTTGACATGTGTACTTTGTACGCACGCACCTTAATTTTTTTTAATATAATGGATTTAGAGTTAAGCTAACGACAAAAGAATAGAAATTTTGTCGATGTTTGACTGGCGAGTTGTTTATTTTTAACCGTTAATGAGGTATTTTTAGTCCAAGCGAGGGTTAACATATACTGACAGACGTATGGATAACTGATGAAAGACGAATTGACGATCTTACAAAAATACTGTATGGTTTTTTTTGTGTTATGTATCATACAAAGTTTTGACGGCCTTCGGAGGCTTCGGCCGTGGCTAGTTACCACCTTACCAGCAAAAACGTACCGCCAAACAAAGAAATTTGTGTTCCGGTACGATGTTTTGTAGAAACCGTAAGGGGTATATCGCCTCTTAACAGATTAACGCGCTTCCATCTTAGACTGTATCATCATTTACCATCAGGTGAGATCACAGTCAAGCGCTAATCTGTCAGCAATAAAAAAAAATCGACATCGTTTTTTACATTAATAAATCAAGCAAAACAGTTTATCAAATCTTATTAGGATAGCCAGTTTTTCCTCAGGCAGAATACATTAATTTAATTGTAAGTATGATAATTAAACAAATAGAAAACTATTTCGTTGTAAAGTAATGGCGACATCTGCCAGTAAACGCAACATGAGAATAATCCTTCTTGTTATTGAAATGAAGGAAAACGCCATCTAGTATTTGGTCGTAAACCTACTTCGTCAACTGCAACAAGTGCAAATGCATCTGGGTCACGATTATTTTAATGGTATTCCGAAATTTTATTACGAAAACTATGAATAATATTGGCTAAATTAAATATATGTATAGCTTTTTGATTTTTCAATCAAAAATTGTATAAATCTTTATATACATTCAAATTAAATAATTCAAAGTGCGTGTGTATAAAGTACACATAACAGAAGTGAAACTTCTTTGGCAAACTAATAAAAAAAATGGGAATTCTGGATTTCATCAAAATTGTTTAAAGGCAAATATTATGCTTTCATTCAGCCAAACATCCCAAGGCGACCCTAGTTTTTTCTTCATAGATATGCAAATCGATAAGTATCATCAACTATCTCAAGAATTCTTAATATATAAAACTGCCTCATTGGTCTAGTGGTAAGCATGTTCGACTACAGACATGAGGTCCTGGGTTCGAGTCCCGGGTCGGGCCAATTCAAAAATTATTACGATTTTCTCAATATTTGCCCGAAGTTGGGAAGTTGGCGGTGTGATCCACCCCCGTGCCTCGGAGAGCACGTTAAGCCGTCGGTCCTGCGCCTGATCTCTCTCCGGTCGTGTCGGATTCCCGTCACATCGGACTATGAGAGTGAAGGAATAGAGAGTGCACTTGTGTAC
>JACTOM010000925.1:2548432-2827392 GCA_015832385.1 Elymnias hypermnestra
AAGTAAAATCTACAGTATTCCTAGGTATAACATTAGATTCTGGGCTTCAGTGGGGCGCCCATATTAAGACTCTGGCAAGTAAACTTAGTTCCGCTGCATTCGCAATTAGAAAAGTTAGACAATACACTGATGTTGAAACTGCTAAAATGGTGTATTTCGCTTACTTTCATAGCATTATGTCTTACGGCATACTGTTATGGGGTAGGGCGGCGGACATTGAAACTATATTTATTTTACAAAAAAGAGCAATACGAGCCATATATCAATTAGGATCTCGTGTTTCTCTAAGAGATAAATTTAAAGAAACATCAATTCTCACAGTACCGTCGCAATATATATTAAATAATATCTTATTTATCCGTGATAATATACATTTATTCAGCAAGAAAAGTGAAATACACAATTTTAATACGAGAAATAAAAACAAACTTGTAATTCCATATTTTAGAGTGAAGAAAGTTCAGAAATTATTTGTCGCGTTGAGCATACGCATTTTTAATAAGATACCTCAATCAGTTTTGGATTAGCCTCCGCATAGTTTTAAAAAATAAGTCAAAAACATCCTTTTACAAAAGGCATATTATTATATTGAGGATTATTTAAGCGATAGAAATGTTTGGATTTAATTCCGGTTGCTCACAGAAGCAATATATTACACATTGTAGCATTCAAAACTATCTTTAAAAGAGTAACCGTTGAGTTTCTTGCTGGTTTCTTCTCAGCGGATTCTACTTTCCGAACCGGTGGTAGATTTGTTACCAACGGACAGACTACTGACGATTCAAAAGTGCTTTTTGAGGCTACTTGAATAAAGAATATTTTGATTTGATTCGATTTGATTTATTGCGTCTTGGTCATTTGTGCTCTCCCCTCCACCTAACAAAACTTAGGATTAGGGACAATTCTATTTGTGAATGTGGTTTAGACGAAGGCACTATTTCCCACATCTATTTTAACTGCCATAAAATTTCACATCCTATTTATTACATCATCCCTCAGAGCTCCTTTTCTTTTAAATGTTGAGTATTTGTTAACCCTTATATATAGTCCCTATTGTAAACATCTTTGTAAATTTATTGAATATAATAGATTTAGTGGTAAATGTTTTGTAAGAAGTGTTCAACTTGTGTTGTATTGTGTTGTTCCTAACCCCTAATTTTTTAGTGGTGGTGGTAAATGACTCAACTATTTGTAGATTATTCTGCAATTAACGTGGCACTGGCGAAATTCTGTGTTGCTTGTCACACCTGAAAGCCATTTACTAAAAGAAGAAGATGAAACTAATTTTCAAGTCTTGTTTATGTTTATACAAATCTAAAACTTTAGAATTCCGAGATTTAGAGGGAGGGAAAAAGGAAGATATGTTAGGAATTTAATGTATTGAATTGTCATTAGAAGTGTCGAAATTTATTGAAATCTCAAATGACGAATTGTAATTTAAAATGCCACATGTTATTTGTAAATATTAAAACTACCTAACCTTTAAACGAATAAGCATAAAAAACGCTGCACATCTTCATGACCCTCATGCGTCTAAAGATGTTTCACTTCAAAAATTTGCAAACAAGCTTTTACAGCAATTTTGAATCAAATGATGATATTAGAGAACCACTTAAAATCTAACGTTACGAGGCTTATTTCACGCCTTGTTCTGAGAAGGATCCACAACAAATTCAGTCGGTTGTACTCTACTCTATTAAGATTAAAGCAACTCTTTCAATTAGTCCTGGAACTCCGTCTCCTGGAAATTTGTTGTAGAAACGTATACCAATACCCTTAAAAGTTAGTTTCATGTAACCTACCAGAATTTATAACAATGATAGAATGTACAAATTATGTGTTTAATAACCATTAGACACAATTTCGTTGTTAGAAAAGTAAGACAAGATGTTGAAACTGCCAAAATTGTGAATTTCGCTTATACTAATAGTATTATGTCTTTAGGCAAACTCTTGTCTTATGGGGTAAGACGGCGCATATTGAAACTATATTTATTTTACAAAAAAGAGCAATTCGTGCCATATATCAATTGGGATCTCACGTGTCCTTAAGAGAAAAATTCAAAGAAACATCAATTCTCAGTACCGTACCGTCCCAATATATATTGAATAACATTTTATATATCTGTAACAATATCAATTTGTACAGCAAAATGAGCGAAACACACAATTTTTAAACTAGAAATAAAAACTAAACTTGTATTGCCTTATTTTAGAGTGAAGAAAGTTTAAAAGTCATTTTTCGGGTTGAGCAATCGCATTTTTAATAAGATACCCGAATCACTGTATAATTTTGATAAATTCCTTTTGTGTGCTTGAAATTGAAACATGGTGATATAATCGTCGATCAAGGAAATCATTCTGAGGTAACCAGCATGTCTCGAGAACAATTTTGGGATAGTTGCAGTCTCCTAACCCACAATGAAGAGGCGTGGTCGATTTATGGTTTAAAAATCCTCCTCATATGAGTAAAGAGCTCTGTATCCAACAGCTAGATCTCAGATATCTATTAGTGTAACAAAACGTAGTGCTTTCAAGTACACCAACCAATTACCTTGTAAAAAGCCCCAGGAAATCCATTACAATGAGGAACTGGAATGGATCCATCACCATTTGTAAGCGATAACGGCGATATACTCGAATACCAAGAGGAAGCTCAACAATTCACACTTTTTCCCCTTCAAACATATTTTGAAGTTGATGGTTTTTTTATTAAAAGTTTTTACGGGCTACTTCGTGTTTGTTATCCAGCGTGGATGTTATTACTTTACTCAACGTATTAAAAGCAAACAGAAACAAATGGTTTCTTTTGTTTTTAATGGATTCAGTCGTTTTTATCTAACAAAAAAGCAGCACAATTGTTAAATCGAATCGATATGTAAACAAACAGACGGTATCCGTTCAATCATTCCTGGACTCAAAGCCTAGTTTTATCGTTCCTGATTGTTTGCAACCGTGTAATTTGTACCGAATTTGATCAAACCTACACTAGTTTCATTTAATTAACTGTTTGGTTATCCGGTGTGCTGATTTACAATATAATTTTACAAACAATAGCAATGTGTAATTATTAGTTTAGCTTTTAGATAAACGATAGTTGACGTTTGTCATTTAATTATAACCGCAATAAGTCAACCGTGATTTCCCATTTTACGTGGAAACAATATACATTAATTTAAAGAAGAATATTTGGGTCCTGAAATTTAACATTAAGCGATAATTAATATAGAGGCTAAGGAAAGAACAGTTCTGAATTAAATAAGTGAAAATATAAACTTATTTTTAATGAAAACAAGTAACTTTTGGTAACATTAAATAACACCAAACCGCTCTAGATGCAGAAAAAACAATAGTATAAAAGAATACTGTGATAACTGTATATTTGATAAGAAATATTTTAACCGTAGATGAGTAATGTACTCGCCATTGATGTTGATGCCCAGTCCGTTCCACTTCATAAGCTTAAACAGGTCCTCCAACGCCGCAGTAAAGAGCTTCGGTGAGATAACATCTCCCTGTCGCACTCCACGCTGCAGTTGGATAGACTCTGTGCTTTGGTCCTGTATACGGACTGACATAGTGGCGTTTTCGTACAAAGACTTCAACACATGTATGTACCGGTGGTCAATTCGGCATATCTGCAAAGGTCTCAACACGGCCCATGTTTCCACCGAATTGAAGGCTTTCTCATAGTCCACGAACGCCATGCAAAGTGGCCGATTATACTCCTCGGTCTTCTGTATAATCTGCCGCAGCGTAAAGATGTGGTCTATGGTACTAAAGCCTTTTCGGAATCCGGCTTGTTCGGGGGGCTGGAAGTCGTCAAACTTGCGAGCGAGACGATTCGTAATGACCCTCGAGAACAGCTTATAGACATGACTTAGCAGCGCAATAGGTCTATAGTTCTTCAATAAGGTGTTGTCACCTTTCTTGAAGAACAGAACTACCACGCTCCTATGCCACGCCTTTGGCACCGTACCTTCCAGGATGACGGAATTGAACATTCGCTGAAGGACTTTTAGAATGGGTTTTCCACCCGCCTTCAGGAGTTCCGCTGTGATTCCGTCATCACCAGGTGCCTTGCTGTTCTTCATCTGTTTAAGGGCCATACTAATCTCGTACAAGCTGACGTCCGGGATATCTTCGGTATAATGTCGAGTAAGTTTGGCACGAGGATCTTTAGCCAAACTATCAATAGGCTTGCAGGTCGATGTGTATAACTGCCCATAGAAACTCTCAACCTCCCTCCGAATCTCAGGTCCAGATGCAATGAGTTCGCCGTTATGAGTCCTCAGCCGCGTCAACTGGCTCTGACCGATAGACAGATCTTTTGCGAACACTTTAGTGCCTTTGTTGCGTTCGATGGTATCTCGTATACGCTCGGCATTAAAGTGTCGCACATCACGCTTTTGCGATTTAGAGATCTGTCTATTGATCTGCCGGTATGCGGACGCGTCTGCTGCAGACTGCAAGCTCATTGCATGTCTCTGTTCCATGAGATTAAGAGTATGGTCTGAGAATCTCTTGGTTTTCTTTCTACGGGGTTTATAGAATTTCATCCCAACCGTATGGACAGTTTCCACTAGCCTATTGTTTAGCTTGTCCACGGATTCGCAATTCTCGAGGCAAGCGAAGCGATTTTGCAGCTCTCGGGAGAAGCTCTCGGGGTCTTGGATATGAGCGCGAGTGGGTCGGAGCGTTGACTTCACCAGTCTGTTCCGTTCACGGTCAATATTCAAGTTGCCTCTTACCCTACGGTGATCGCTCCCAGTTTTCACTCTATTGATCACAGAGACATCATTGAATATATTTCGCTTCGTAGACATGATGAAGTCAATCTCGTTTCTCGTGGAACCATCGGGACTAAGCCGAGTCCACTTTCGATTTGGCCGTTTCCTGAAAAAGGAGTTCATCATGTAGAGGCCCTCCCTTTCCATGAAATCGGCCAGCATTTGACCTCTCTGTTGCCGTTGCCCGTATCCAAATTGTCCCCCTCTCAACTCTGCCCCACTTCGTTCGCCGAGTTTTGCGTTGAAATCTCCCATTACAATATTGTAGTGCGCCCTAGAGGTATGTATGGCTCTTGATATATCCTCATACATAACCTCTACATCATCATCGGGATGCGATGATGTGGGTGCGTAAACCTGTATGACCTTCAACGAATACCGTTTGGTAAATCTGAGTATAAGGTACGCTACCCTACTGGACACACTGTTTACTTGGTCAATATTGTTAACGAGAGATTTGATGTTTCTCAGCTCGAAGACTTTTTCGTCGGTCCTCAATGTGCGTGCGTTGTATGTTGCCAGGTCAAGTCGTCGGGGTTGGCAGCAGAATCTCTTACGGAGATTCTTAGCACCCCCTGCCCCGCCGTTACCGAAACCGCTTCTTAATACTATGAAGCTTAAAACAAAATAGATTACTGGCGGTTTTTTTGTTGCTGACAGCTCAGCGCTTGACTGTTGATCTCATCTGATGACACAGTCTAAGATGGAAGCGCGCTAATCTGGGTAAGAGGTGATATACACCTAACGGTATCTACACAGCATCGTACTGGAACACAAATCTCTTTTTTTTGGCGGTACGTCTTTGCTGTTATGGTGGTAACTAGTTACGGCCGAAGCCTCCCACCAGGCCAGACTCATTCAAATCAGAAAATAAATTGCTATGGCTATGGCATAAGGCTGTTCCATAACGCGTGGTATTAAGCGTGTGCGTTGGTGTATGTGGATTTATGTGGATGCGTGTGTATGTGTGTGTGTGTGTGTATGTGTGTGTGTGTGTGTGTATCTGTAAGCGCGTGAGTATAAAATCAGTATATTTATGGGAATGTATATAAGTAGCATTTAATAATTTATAAATTACAAGAAGTTTTTCAGTCTCTTGAAAGAAAGAAAGAAATAGAACATTTATTCTTTACACACATTTACATTTATATTTTACAATTTTTGCTTAGGTATAAATTTGTGTAGCGGTGTGATTCAGAAAAGGTGACCCCACTCAGACTAACATGGGATTAATCAATCACAATGCTGATTTTCAGTGGCCACCGTTCATTGCACGAAAAATTTTAATGGCAGTACTTGTAAAGCCATTCTTTATGTTTGTTTTTGAATATTCATCAACATTTGCGATGCTTGATCTTATAATGCTACAAACTAATATTGACTATGACCAGGACTCTAAGCCAGTATTTCTGGGCATAACTAACTGAACTAGACTATTGAGAGAGTCTTAATGGATGATAACTAGGTACAATTGAAACTTCTCACCAGTCCAGATAAAAATATATTAGAAAATATAACTTCCTAAATTTGACCTGCTTCCTATCGAACCCAGAACTTCTGCAAACGAAGCTTTTACGCCAATGAGGCCGTCAAAATCGAGAACGCGTGCCAATAATTAGTCAACGTTAACTCGCGTTTGATAATCTGGCGAACATATGGCGAAGCGGACGCTAAAATTTTATCGCATGTTAACATCAATCCGAATTCCAACTCGTTCGTTACAATTAATAACATTTTTTTCTAAACGCTCACAAAAATATATAAATTATCCTCTCAAAAAATGTGATTTAAAAACAGAAGAGGCATTATTTTTACAAATCGCCCCCGAAACGTGTCAGAAATGTATCACAACGCTTTTCACGTTGAAATCCCGATTAACTATGAGTTGGGAGTATTTGGCGTTTATATCTATTTGATGAATTCGGATGAAAATATATTCTTTCTAAATGCGAAAAGCGGTTACGACTATTAATAATGTCATGCTTTTGCGATTTGCCTGAAAATAAGCTATTTGTTATGATTGATGTTGCTTCAGATAATTTAACAGTCTCTTGATAGTAGTTGTTTATCAACACTAATCAGTTAATGTCAAAATAGCAACCTTTAACTAAATGATGGCCTAGCTAGTAACAGTGATATAATTAGAAGGGGTCCCTGGTTTGATTTTCTGACAGGGAAAATATAGGAAATTGAAAATTCTAAATTGTCCATTTACCATTTTATCAGCAAGGTGCGTCTGTTACGAACACGGGGAAAAACGGACGGTTATTTATTATTTATACCTAAACTTTGTCAGGAGAATAAAGTTCAGAAATCATTTGTCGGGTTGAGCATACGCATTTGTAATAAGACACCCCCTTTTGGATTTGCCTCTACATAATTTTAAGAAGTATGTTATAAACATCCTTTTACAAAAGTCATATTAACACGTTAAAGAATCTTTTGCCGATGCCAGTTTCTTCTCAGTGGAATCAACTTTCCGAATTGAATCAAATTCCGATGAATTAAAAGTGCTTTTTGAGCCTACTTGAATTAAAAGTCTTTTTGCTTTTTTTAAATTGCTGACAGGTTAGCATTTGACTATGATCACACCTGATGGTAAGTTATGTTACAATCTAAGATAGAAGCGTGCTAATCTGGTAAGAGGCAGGTAACACAAATCTCTTTGCTTGATGGTACGTCTTTGCTGGTAACTAGCCAAAGCCAACCAATAGGTCAGACTCGGACGAATTAGAAATTACCTAACGGGGATTGAATCTGAAGAATATCTGGTAGCAAAGCGATTACTCCCACCACTGCCTTAGCGAAGTCGTCGAAATTGTCATTGTTGGGAGGAATATGAGTTTTTGACATAAGTCCATAATAAATTAAAATTTTAAAAATAGAAGAACTGGCTTCAGAACAAACTATTCCAAATATATTAATATGCTCTAAAAAGTAAAAAATAATTCCGTATCCTCTTTTAGAGTCCTTCTTATTCTTACATTTTGAGTTGGTGACAGATTTCTGACGAGTATCGTGAATTTGCTTTGCAGTTCCGTTACTTTGTCATGGATTCCATGATCAAAAACTAACCAAACTATCATCAAACAACCCTCGACGTATATCATTTCCAATAAAAAACGAGTCATCGAAATCGGTTGGCGTGATCTAGAGTTATTCGTCCATTTGTCGCGCAAATTTTTAGTGCAAATTTAAGACATACAGTTTTCTCATGGATGCCATCATCAGAACTGGACAAAAAAAATGGGACCATACGTTTAGCATCAACTTTAACATAAATAAAGAATCATTGAGATCGGTTCACCCAGTGGTGAAAGTTATGGGGTAACAAACATAAAATGTCGGTAAAGTCGGTTAAAAAATGTGAGACTGTTCAAATTTTGAATATTTTTGAATGTGTGGTATTTAAAAAAAATGTCTATACGAAATTCTGTTTAATTAATATATGGAACATAAAGCAAAATCATATGATTTTGCAACGCAGTGCGGCGCGAGCGTTCTGAGACTGCCATTTATTGCGGTCAATTTGGCGTAATGTAATCAATTGCCAAACCAATAAAATAAATCAGACGGGACAGTTTTAATTGATACCGTTCACTATTAACTGCAAACACCCGAGTGCACTTACAGCAGGGATCCAAAGAACTACGGCAACTAGTTGCGCTATTGAAGACCTCTCTGGTAATGAACTAAACCCATTTCACATTCATTTAAGGTAGCACTTTTAGTTACCTTTGTCGAAATTTCAAATATTTTTATTTACTTTTTCAATTTCAAATTGGATATACACAATAAACAAATTGAAACACTTTAATTATTCAAAAGCCTACCTTTAATATTAATGATATAAAAGTAAGTAAGTAGCAGCCCATTAACGTCCCACTACTGGGCACAGGCCTCCTCACTCCGAGGAGCGAGGGTTTTTAGAGCATAGACCCACCACTGCTCCACTGCGGATTGGTAGGCATAGTACTCAAGTGTGCACTCTCTATTCCTTCACTCTCATAGTCCGATGTGACGGGAATCCGACACTCGCGGAGAGAGATCAGGCGCAGGACTGACGGCATAACGTGCTCTCGGAGGCACGGGGTTGGATCACACCGCCAACTTGCCAACTTCGGGCAAATATTGAGAAAATGTTAATAGAAAACTCAATATTCATTTTTTAATTGGCCCGACCCAGGCCTCGAACCCAGGACCTCATGTCTGTAGTCGAACATGCTAACCACTAGACCAAAGAGGCAGTTATTAATGATATATTATAATGAAATCAGATTAATACGTATATGTTTATTCAAGTGGGCCTATTATTATGGCACTTTTCGTCAAATATATTTTTTTTTCATACACCAATGTACGTCTGATGATGGTATTAAAGAACGGCTTAAAATCTAAAGTTACGATGGTTCCTTCGCGCCCTGTCCTGCGAAGAGCCCACAACAAACTCAGTCAGGTATTTAGTATTTATTTTACCATCATTAGTTTAATATATTCAATTCAAATTAGAGGAATTCGTTTACTCCTACGCGTTTCTATCGTCTAAGTAATCTTGCAACTTATAATATGATTTTTCAATCAACTTTCTTTGAACAAAGACTTTGAATTTATAAAGTGACATCGTTAGAACGTCTTGTGGAAGTGGGAGTCTTAAAAGAGTTGTTAATTGTAGCCTACTCGAATTTATAACAATTTTATATTTATTTGTTATATTAGATACACTCACTCTTTTTATTAAAAGAGTCAATATTTTTATGTACGTACAACAAGCTTTCTAATATATATAGGCAGTGGATTGTCATTATGTTTACTGCTCTGAATTTTCTTCTTAGCGACTCTCTTGGAATGATATTGTATTTGAATAACGATAGATAGATAGATTATAATATTTCATTAGTACAAAAGATAGTACAGCAATAATAATTTATACGTAGACTTTTGTAACTTTAAAATGTTTTTATTTCTTAAAATAGCTGCAGTTATTAGTAGTGTTATTATTTTATACCATTAGGCGTACAAATTATTATTATTTAAAGTATATATTAATAATTATTTACCATGACAGCGACGACTACAAATATTATAAATGCGAAAGTAACTCTGTCTGTCGTGTTTTCACGCCAAAACTATTGAACAGATTAAATAAGATTTGATAAACTGATAGTCTATAGTCTAAGAAAGGATATAGACTACTTTTCAATGCGAGAACAGGGTTAGAAGGGATGTAAGTAGTCACATTTTTAAAGCTAGAAGCTTGAAACTTATTTTATAGCTTGTTGATTCATTATAAATAGATATGACTGTCAAAGTTTATGAAAGCTTTACCCTCAAAGGTGTAATTTAACAATCTTTACTAATACTATAAATGTAAAAGTAACTCTGTCTGTGTCTCACTTTCACGCCAAAACTACTGAACCGATTTAAATGAAATTTGTTATAGGGATAGTCTACAGCTTCAGAAAGGTCAATAAGTTATTTGTAGTGAAACACTGCTTATAGCTCATTGAAGTATTTATACGTATGTGTCTCATTTGTAATATAAATTTTTAAAAATGCTACCCAAATATGCTATTCCACGCGGACGAAGTCGCAAGCACAGCTAGTCATTTATTAAGTAGAAGCCTATTAATGTCCCACAGCTGGGTATAGGTATAGAATAGCGTGAGTAAATCTTACAATTGAAGAGAACAATCTATCATGAAAGTTTTTTGTAAAGGTAATGTTAGTGGTGCCTGAACAGGATTCGATCCTGTGGTTCAATTGAACGAGATTCCTACCATGTCTTCATGAAACTCATGGTTTCGACCAATAATACCTACGAATAATATGTAAATATAACGATTTCTCATCAATTTATGTACACACGCCTTTAGTTCCAATCACGTGAGTATTTGAAAAGCTTAAGTTTTGGATTTGTCTGAAAAATAAATTGCGTTTGTACAAAATCATCGAGCATTTGAGTTTGAAATATTTTTATTACACAAATTCGCTTTTTAATAACGAATGCGACTAACTACAAAATTTCCCTTTGTGAGCTTTCAGTCTCCAAATTTCGAAAACTATGTTAATATTTCACAACCATTCCAAGCAGATTATATAAATGTAATTTGTAATATGCAAGCTTTACGTCAAATATGTTGCTAGTGAATTTGTTTATTTCATGAGAAAATTTTTCACAAATTTCTGTATGATTTCATCATTTTATTAAAAGCTTTTAGACAGATTAAATTAACACAACTTTAGCTGTTTAATTATTAGTTATTTATTTGATTTGTAAAATCATATTTTATCTGTTATATATTTGAAGTGTATGTATCTGTTAAAGAGTGCCACATAAAAATAGTGAAAAAATATGGTATAAGCTATTTTTGTGGTCGATTTGCTTCAAAGATGGCTTAAGAAACAACATTATTAGGAGAAATCCGAAAAAGGAAAACCCAAGCTTGAAAAAAGTCTAATCCTCTTTATTATAAAGCAATTTTAAGTTTGAACATTCTTAATTCAGGTATGTTTTACAGCACTTTTGAATCGATCTCCAAACAGGTTTTTCCACGTATTATTTCCACTTAGCTATTGATGACGACATTAAATCAAACGCCTAAAAATCTAATATTACGAAGCTTCCCAAAAGTCCTGTCCTAAAAACTTCTGTTCATTATAATTTTTTGCATTAATGAACTTATGAATTTTAAATAAATAGATAATAAGATACCTCTTACCATACATACATACATACATAGCATCACGCCTCATTCCAATAGGGGTAGGCAGAGACAACATCCTTCCACTTGCCACGATCCTTGCATATCTCCTTCGCTTCTTTCAATCTCATTAAACCTTTCATACAAGTTCGTCGGTTTAGAGTACTCTTGACCTGGCCGTTATTTAAAATGTCCTGGATTTGGTCCAGGAACGTTCGCCTCGGTCTTCCCCTTCCAACTTTCGCATTCACTCTTGACTCATAAATCCTTTTTGTCAGTCTCCTTTCATTCATTCTCTCTACATGCCCAAACCATCTAAGCATACCTTTCTCAATTTTAGTCACTACGTCTTCTTTTATACCACAACGTTCTCTTATCACACTATTTCTTACTCTGTCACTCAGTTTTAATCCACTCATGCTTCTCAACGCTCTCATCTCTACCGCATTTATTTTACTTTTGTGATTCTTCTGCCATACCCAACTTTCACTACCATACATAAGTGTTGGCACCAACACTCCAGCATGCACTGCCAGTCTAGCCCTTTGAGACACCATCTGGCTATTCATAAAAGCATGCAGAGCACCATTTACCATATTCCCTGCATTCACTCTCCTTTCGATATCACTTTCACATGTTCCATCTTTTGTAAATTTAGATCCCAAGTATACAAATTCTTTCACCTCTTCCACTTGTTCCCCATCTATCAAAATATTGCCATTCATCATAGATTCATCTCGTTCAAAAAGCATAACTTTCGTTTTGTTTACATTCACTTTCATTCCTTTCCCTTTCAAAGCTTCATTCATAATATTTAGCATCTCCTGAAGCTCGTTAGCGGATGACGCAAGTATTACTTGATCATCAGCGTAGAGTAAACATTTGATGAGTAATTCATTCATTCTTAACCCATACATACTTTCTTTTAAATCTGTCAAACATTTATCCATGAAAAGGTTGAACAGCCATGGTGACGCAACACATCCCTGTCGAACACCTCTTTCGACAGGAAACCACTCCGTGTACGCTCCGTTTATTCTGACACAGGCACTAGAACCCTCATAGAGAGACTTCAATGCTTGGATCAGACAACCGCTCACCCCATACGTAGATAACGTTGACCACAGCTCATTCCTCACCACTCGATCATAGGCCTTTTCTAAATCTACGAACGCGCAATAAACTTTTTGGTGTTTAGCCAAACATTTTTCAGTTATGCACCGTAAAGAAAAGACCTGATCCGTACATCCCATTCCTCTTCTAAATCCCGCTTGCACGTCCCATATTTTCCCATCAGTTTCATTAATCACCCTTTCAATTAATATCTTTGCATACAATTTGCCGACGACACTAAGAAGGCTGATACCGCGGTAATTTTTGCACTCCTGCTGTGACCCTTTTCCTTTATATAGAGGGACAATTACGGCCTTGCTCCAATCTCTTGGGACTTGACCTTTCTCCCAGCATATATTGAAAAGGCAGTACAGCTGAGCTACCACAATCCCGCGGCCAGCCTTCAGCATCTCGACTGACACTCTGTCATACCCAGCAGCCTTACCTGATTTCATACCTTTTATCGCTTTCATGATGTCATCCATACTAATCTCGCTATCACTTGTCTTACATTCATTGCTATCCGCAGAGGCCATATTTACCTCTGCTTCATTTCTTTCAAACAAACTTTCAAAATGATCCTTCCATCTCTTCAATATCCATTCTTCTCCTTTTATTAAACTTCCATCTAAACTTCTGATTTTACAAAGCTCCGAGGAAGTAGATCTCCCTCGGGCAAATTGTATTGATTTCCAGAAAAACTTTTTGTTTGACTGAAAATCATCAGAAAGTCTCCTATCATACATATCACTGTATTCTTCTTTTTTCTTTCTTACAGCTTCTTTCACGATTACTTTCACCCTTTTGTATTCCATTCTTGCCTTTTTTACGTCATCATTCGTTGCCTTTTGCATTCGTTGGTTCGCTTTTGTAGCCAACCAATCGGACCAAGCTTTCTTCTTTTCACACACAGCTGCTTGAACATTTTTGTCCATCCACAAATTCTTCTCTTTCTTACCTTTCCTCCTTTTAGACACGCCACATACATCAATAGCAGCACCAACCACTCCATCTTTAAATTTATTCCATAAACTTTCAATCTCATTTCCTTCGTCTTCACTCTTGAATCGCCCACTCAAATTTTTCAGATATTCTTCTCTAACATCCTCTTCTTGCAATCTCTCCTCTTTTATTCGTTCAAGAATGCTCGAGGTTTCCTTCTTTCTATGGCGCCACCGATTAAAAAGACCACCGATTCGGGCAACAAACAAACAAACCTCTTACCAGATTATCTCATTACTATTTTAAACTGTATAACTGCTTACAATGAAGTGAGATCCCTATCAAACACTTACCTGTACGAAAACAAGCTTGGTGTCAGCTTAAGACCACACGACAGAAGTGTAAACTTCATCAAGATGAGGTTAAGACAGTACACCTTAATATAACGAGCCTCAATATAAAAAAATCCAAGATTTAACGAATCTTTCGAAATCCCCTGGAAAGCCAATGGAAAATTTACATTAAGAATGCATCTTTCACAACGGTCATAAAAATTTAGATTAAAAGTGTAATTGTTTTCTCTATTTAATATGTTTTTTAAGTAATAACTTGTATTTAACTTATCTTATCAACTGTTCCAACTTAAAATTATAATTTTATTGCACAATTCAATAGCAATCTCTCCTGATACCTGGTAAAAAAATTCTTGGAAGATCAAACACCTTATATTTATCGTAAGTCTTTGATGTTTAAGCCTAAATAAAAAGCTTTTTTTTCTTGTTAAAACGAATCGTAGTTCAACCTAACTAACTAAAAAAAAACCTTAATGTAACAAATTACTTGCTTTCACGATTTTTTACGAACAAAAAAGTTTCGTTTATGGATATGGCACTGTAATACGAATTCAAAGTATATTTTTGTTTTATTTACATTCATAAAGCAATAACATTTACAATATAATTACTACCAGTAATGTTTTTTCAATAATGTTATATTAAATAATTAATTAAAATACAACATTTACAGTAGTAATACAGTTTAAGATGGTATCGAGATAACCTGGTAAGAGGTAACTTTACTTCTTATGGGTTTATTTAAAAATCATAAAATTATTAATGCAAATATCTTTAATGAACAGAATTTTTTAGAACAGGGCTTTTTTAATATTAGATTTTTAGTAGTTTGTTTTTAATATCGTCAAGTGGAAATAAAACGTGGAAAAACTTATATAGTGATCGACTCAAAAGTGCTATAAAACATACCTGAATCTTCCCAGGGTGTATATGTGTTCTTTATAATACGATTTAATTTAAAATTGGCAAAGATTAAAAAATCATAAGTTTATAGTTGGAAAAATGAATAATGAATAAAAGTTTTTGGAACAGAGCGTCCATAGTTCTCTCGGTCGACAAAAGACTAACGAGCGTTACATAGTATAGCGTTTCAGCTTAATCTCATTCAATACCGACATATATCAACAATAGATGTTTTCACTTCATAGCCAATACTTTTTATTTAAATATATTGCCCAAAATGTGTTATAAAACCCGCGGGTCCGTTCAATAAACGCTTGGTAATACCGATAGCCTCGCCTTCATTTTATAACCACCCTATTTTGTACCGAAACTATCAATCATTTTATTAATTCTCGTTATATATCTATGCCATTACGATATCGCGCTGTCATTCGTTCATGTAATTTTATTAAGTGGCCTCTTCATGTTATATTGCCGGGTTTTTATTTACCTTAGTCATTGTGCTGTCATGAAAATAATGTTTATGACTGGAGGTACACACTGTTGTACTAATTTTTGTGTGTGCTCTCTGAAACAAAATGATTTATGCTGAAATAAAAAAGCCATTTGTCACGATAACGTCTGCTAACGTTTGCGATAACATTAATAGACGTAAGAAAAAAATATTCGGCTCTTTTACGGTATTGTTTAAACCAGGGTTTTATTGTGTAATCAAGGCTATATTTTTTCAAGAAAATTTGTTTAAATAAGATTCTGAAGGCCATCACTGTTAAAATAACCACTACAAAACGTTAAAATGTCTTTATTTTTAGCTTGATTTTTCTAACAGAGGTCCTGGCTTCGTTACCAGACAGAGCAAATGTAGAAAAGTGCACTTTCTAATTTGTCTGAACTAGGACTTGGTCGTGACTGGATACCACGACATCAGCACTTGCCTCTAAGGAACATAATTGCGATCTGATACCATATGATATAACCGTTTAAGACATTTATTTCCCTAAACAATATAATATTCACTTACATGGAAACTTAAGGCTAATAAATAATAAAAATTATTGCACTTTCGATAATACATTTCACTTGATGATAAAAAATCTTAAAACTACTTAAAAAAGAAAATTATAAATTTCACATTTGTAATTTTAATTGATAAACGTGATTTTGATTTAATTTAATTTATTTTTATTTAATTTAGCTTAATTGCATTTGTCACTAAAATATTTGTATACTAACAATTTGGGCCAAATTATTATTATTATTATAAAAACCTTTTTGTATTTCTGACAGGCTAACCTGTCAGCTTATTTCAAATAAGTGTATTTCATATTTAATGCATTGATTACCAATGTAACATGGTTTCAAAAACAAATAGATTTCAAAGGCAACGTTGTTGATAACCATCTATAACAGAAGATTTAATGACATTCGACGGCTATCTTAGTCAAAACAGACGTTAACAGAAGCTATTTATGATCAAGCACTAAACTTTACACGAAGACTGATTGACTAGCGGACCACTTTAGTGTAATTTATAGCACGATCGTTATTGCCGCACATTAATTTTACAGTAACTAAAACCGACCGATCTACGATCTCGAACTAATAATAGTTTACACGGAAGTCACCACGAGCCGAGACAAAGAATAATGGGTTATTGCTAGAGATTTCCTGTGAATGCAAATCCCATGGTATTGTTTAATATACTTCAATTTATTTCCATGATTAATTAGTTTGGCTGGACAGTCGGCCTTTATATAATTTTTCCCATATTCTATTTATATTCAATCAAAACATTCTAAAGGGTTTTGAAATGGATTTACCAATAAACAGAACGAATTATGAGAAAGGTTTAAGTATATAATACGCGAAGGTTTTGTGTAAATAAAATAGTAGATAAAGCATTAAAACACTTAGAAAATGAGCGTCAAATTCGCTCGCTAACAGCGAAATGATAGATGTCCTTTTCTAGCGAACTAATCCCAAGAATGTTTAGTACAATTCGCAATAGTTTGCCCAGTTTAGTGAACGTGTAAGCAAATGACATATACCAAACATTAGGAAACTAATTTACCCACTATTTAATGCTTGACGTCCAGTTAAATTGGTTTTAATCATTTATTAACAATATAAATGAGATTTTTATTGTTTTATATGTGTCTAATAAGAGAAGCCGTAATAACCCAAAAGTATTTTATTGTATTGCTGACAGTTTAAGGCTTGAATGTGATCACAGGGCTGGTGAGTGATGATACAATCTAAGAGAGAAACACGCTAATCTAATAAGAGGCGATTTACCTCTCTTATGGTTTCTAGCACTTGACGTATCTAAATGCAAAAGAATATCTTAGTTTAGCGGTAAGTCATTACTGGTAGGGTGGATAGTAGCCATTTCCGAAGCCTGCCACCATTCCAGACTTAGATAAATTAGAAAATGCAATTTCCTAAATTCGCCTTACTAGGTATTGAACCCGGGACTGCTATCTCGTGGGACCTGGAAGGCACTACTGAATTACTAGTCATATCGCTATCGAATCGCTAGTGCTATTGTTATTTTATGTCCACCAAGTGTGCATTTCGTTGAAAGAAAACATCGGTGAAACAAAACATGTTCTATGTTTCTATGTGTGAAGAGGTCCTGTCCCCAGCAGTAGAACTTGCATTACCCTTTTTATCTGTATTTTTTTTATTGCCAAGTTTTTAAACTGTCAAGTTTAGCGCTCGACTATGATCTCACCTGATGGTAAGTGATGATAGAGTCTAAGATGAGAGCTCGCTAATCTGGTAAGAGGCGATATACCCCTTACGGTTTCTACACAGCATCGTACCGGAACACAAATCTCTTTGTTTTGCAATACGTCTTAGTTGGTAGGGTGGTAACTAGCCACAACCGAAACCTCCCACCAGACAAATTAGAAAATATAACCGCCCTTCCGTGTGTCAAACCCGGGGCCTCTGTTAGCAAAGCGAGTACTTGCACCATTGCGCCAGCGAGGCCGTCAAAATAAGGTGTACTCGTATAATAAAGTAACAGTGGCTTCGTTCAGATACCATAGTTTGGAAGCTTTGTAAATAATAAAAATGAAGAAATTTACTTATTCAGATCTTACTTATATTAGTGATGATTCATATTCACAAACAAACTTTGTGAAAAGAAAAGTCTAGTTGAAAATCGACATAATAATTTGATGGATTTTACATGGGTTATAATTTTAATTAAATAGTAAAATATATTAGTAAAAGTCTCGACTGGTGGGAGGTTTCGGTCGTGGCTAGCTACCAGGCTAGCAGAAAAATACTGTCGCTAAATGTTTTATTTAGCGACAGTATTTTTCTGCTAATTAAATAATTGCGTTCAAGTAGGCTGCTATATAAAGACTGTATCATCACTTACCATCAGGTGATATCACAAACAAGCTATATAACCAATCAAATATAAATAATAAAAAGAAGAAACCACGAGTCTTACCTCTAGGCTGTCATAGCTGTTCATGTGAATAAGATCCCAAGATAAATCAATATATCTTCACTACAAATAGCAATAATGTTTGCAATACCGTGGCTATAACAAAAGCGTAAGATGCCAATCTATGTGACAATTATTGTATTGCAGCTGTTTCAGATTAGCACAGAGAGACAGACATCTAACATTTACTATAATTAAGTATTAATATTGGATTTAAACATAATCATTTGTAAACTCAATAATACAATGACAGAGACTTATTTATACAATTACAACGTAGCGATATATTCGAAGTTTTTTTGCCTTTTTGTAACATTAAATAAGACGTTTTACTCATAATATGCATTGTTTTGATCATTTCGAATTATTTCATGTCCTTAATGAAAGTTTAAAAAATTGCTATACCTGTAATCAAAGCCATGCTTTATACATTTTCCCATTCAGGTATGTATATGTCTACTTTTATTAAAAAAGTAGCTCTTTATATCTGTTTGCCCATCACGTTTTCACAGCTTACTATGCCAGCGAAAACTTTTACGAATTTTGCAATTGAAGAATGATAAAATAACTTTAAAAAGGATGAAATAGAATCAAATCAAATCAAAATCAAATCAAAAATATCTTTATTCAAGTAGGCATATTACAGCACTTTTGAATCGTCAAATTATATTTTTTTCCACACTCTGATTCTAATATACATCTGATGACGGTACTCAAGATCGGCTTAAAATCTAAAGTTACGAGGGTTCCTTCGCGCCCTGATCCGAGAAGAACCCACAACAAACTCAGTCGGGTATTTTTTTTTTCCCATCATCATTACAATAACAAATTAGTTTACTATATTTTAATTAAAATTAGAGCAATTTGTTCACTCCCAAGCGTTTCTATCGTCTAGGTAATCTTGCAACTTATAATACGATTTTTCTATCAACTTTCTTTTAACAAAGACTTTGAATTTATTAATTGACATCTTTAGAACGTCTTGTGGGAGTTTATTATAGAAACGTATACAGTTACCCTTAAATGAGTTGTTAATCTTATGCAGCCTACTAGAATTTATAACAAGTTTGTTTTGGTTTCGTAAAAATGATCGTAGATTATTAAAAAATGTATGGAAACCAATTATATCTAACCTGTTATGTGTTTTATTATATACGGTTATAAAGAATTTTATATAATAACATAAAAGAAATAAACTTTTAAGTGTTCAATCTGTTTTTAAAATGGTTAAAGTAACGATATTTAATTAGATAATTTGGTGGTTTTAAAGAAAACCGTCTGTATGCAATCAGAAAAAGTACCGTATAGGCACAAGATATACTTTCCCCAAGAACAATATTTCATCTTACCGTAGAGAGAGTAATAAATTATTATTAAACGCTTAAAAAAGTTTTATTACACACCTGGATGATATTTTTTTTACATTTAAGACCACTCTATCAGGGATTTACAAGTTTCAAGCTTTTGTTAGGGAATAAATTATTTGAAGATTATGAAGTTTTGGTTATAACGCAAAGTTATAGTATTACTCGTGGATATTTTGCTTCTAGATATAAAAAGATATACGGAGCATATGGATATAAAAATAGTAAGTTTCGTAGCAGCCTTTAAACCTTCCAGTGCTAAGTACAGGTCTCCTCACTTATAGGAGAGAAGGTTTTGAGTGTTGGTCTCATAGTCTGATGGGATAGCGATCCGGCACAACAGGAGAGATATCAGGTACAGAACTGACGGCTTATCGAGCTCTTCGAAGCTCAGTGGTGGAGGATACCCCCAACTTCCTAACGCCAGACAAATGAATTTCTTAACAGAAAACTCTATAAAATATTGGTAATGGTAACATCGACGAGACATCCTTAGCTTTCTTTAACGAAAATGCTCGTTCTATTATTTATTGATGATGTAATACTACTACTACATCTCCCCTTCGCCTTTTCCCCGTATACAGGGTCGGCTTTACTTATAATGACACTCTAGGAATTCCTTTTCAAAGCGATCTTTGTCTTTGTTTTCTTTATTATAAGTATTTAAAATTGGCGTATCGTTTTCCGGCCAATTAAAGCCGGACTGGACTCTAAAACTCCTCCTGTTGGACTTGAGTACCAACATTGACCACTGATGTAGATGTTTGTTCTGGCCTGAGGACCCATCACAATGCAGATTCTCTATTCTAGATATGCCATAGAAACTTCTGCATTGGGTTTAATTTCAGAGATTTCTTTCCAGCCTTTTGGTCCGCAGAAGTTTTCACTTCTACCCTTCGATGGATTTTGATGGCCATCGACAGGCCTTCTAAAATCCACAACCTGTAGATTGAATAAGAATCTACCTTAGATTCTATTACTGTAATTGTAAAAAAGTATTAGACAATTTGGTAAGAATACGAGTACAACACTTTTGCAGTCTTCCGAATCAGTTATTATTGTTATACTTTTTTCCTTTGAGTAGCTTTATTTATCGCATGAATCATAATTATTCCTGAGTTCACACGGGTTTACAAATTTCAATATATCTTTGCAAGTAAAACGTTAGATAGAAACACTTTATTCCACTCAAACAAATACAGGATATACAAAATTAATAATAAAACCAGATAACTTTTGTAAAAGTGGATGTTTATTTAATAAATTGAAAACGTTGTTGGGTATACAGTGATTATTTTACGAAATATGAATCGATGGTTGACCACACCCACGAAATATGAGAAATGTTATGTTAATTCATGAAAATATTCGCTTCCATAAAGGTATAAATGAATCCCGGTAAATGTTAGAAGAATTTTCATGCGGTTAAAGAGGGTCGGTGGCCAGACCGGCCGACTGGTGAATTCTGGCGATTGTGATGATATATGGGGGCGCATTATTTTCTTATCTTTTCTCTTTCTAACTCCACCATCCATACTTCATTTTCGCCCGTATTATAAACGTTTTACTTTTCATATCGCAATAGACGCTCGGGGCCTCTCCGGTGCGAGCATTACGCAAATTTTCGGTAATATGTCATAGAGTAAGGCTCATCTTTCCTGATCATTTTATAAAAGCAATATAAATTATTTTTTGTTTGAGCGACCCTAAAGGAGATTGTTTCTCAGATATAATACGGCGATGAGTTTATTGTAACGAACAAAACGGTGCGGGCGAGTGCGAAAAATGTTTTCCCACCATAAATAGGAGATGTAATCTTTTAATTTATTTGATTCTAACGTAACTTAATTTATAACGAGGAAAACGTAAAGTGTTTGATAGGATTACAAAGTCGTTTTGTTAACGTTTTTATTTTTTTCGCGTTTTAACTTTTCGTCACTTTTTTCCTCGAGGGGAGTTGGTGCTTTGAATGGGGCTACTGAAAAAACATTATTTTTAGCTATGCTAAAATTTTGATAGAGATATTGTTTGAAGGCGGATATTGTAATGAAGACATTTTTTTCAATATATTTAACCAGATTTGTAATATAACTTCTTCTGAGTACCTTTGAACGTGGAACTTAAAGTAAAGCGTCATTTATTCATTGCTTATGTAACTTAGTTTGACGCTAAAAGACATACTTAGCGATCTCTGGGCTTAAAAAATAAATTAGCTAGGTTTTTTGTAATAATGAATTATAACGACGCCTATCCTATATACCAAGTCGAAAAAGACCCCGGAAAATGCATAAAAAACATCAACATCGTTAGAGTAGTTTCGTCATCAAATACACGGAATTTTTATATGTATTGATAATATAAAAAGTCTTTAATTATACTATAATATAATTATAAAAACATTGTGGACTTTATAAGATATAGTTTATACGTCTAGATATATCTAAAATTGGATTGAGAAAAGAAATAAACATACTCTACTAAAAAATATGACGTATAAAACATATTTAGGTCTGTATATATTTTTATAGGAAAATTCCAGAAAATAAGAGGGTTTTCCTTAACGAAGTCAACGTTTTATGAAATGCATGCTTCTTGAAAAAACTTATTATAATGTAAAGGATTATCTAGACTAGAAAAGTGCTCGGAAATGAATAAATTTATTCTAACTTTTTAAAGCGAGATGTTGATAAAGGAAGAAAACTCAATTTTTCATGGTTTCTTAACAGATTTAGATGTGGAAGATCTTACATGGTTTTAAATTTTTTTCTTATTAGTACAAAAGTAAAACCATCCTTTAGAGTTATTTATGGTTTGACTGTAATCTCAGCTGATTGTAAGAGATGATAGACTCTAAACCACTTACTTAGTAACTTACCTCTTATAATTTTTACACAGCTTCAGCTACAGGAAACCAAATATACTATTTTCTATTTATATATGGGTTAATACCAATGTAGATATAATATGAATACTAAGTCTATGCAAACAAAGTAGATCAATTAGTATCAGTTAAAATTAGATCTTTTATTGTTTCATTACTGACAATTAATTGAGATTACAGTTAAGCTTTAACCTATCAGATGCTATGATGATGGTTTAGTGGTGAAGCTCGTGGGTAATCGTTTATCGAAGTCGTAATGAAGAATTCTAAGCACCACTAAGTTTCTCTTTATAAAAATGAAATTGATGTGCTTGATTGTTCTTCCCAATCTGTCATTGAACTTTTAGATGAAGGAAAATGTATGTATATAGATAGAAACACTTTATTGCACACAAACACATACAGGAAATACAAAACCAGGAATAAATCTAACACTAGGAGCGTGCAATGGCGGTCTTACTGCTGCAAGCAATCTCTTTCAGACAACCATAACAATAGTAAATACTTATTTAATAAATTAATGGGGAAAATAGTGGCAAAAATAAATATATGCTATAATTTTAAACATTTAAAAATACTAGTAAAAGACTAAAATAATAAAGAATATAGTGTTATTCAAAGCAATTTTGAGCCAACTAGAAATCTTTAAGACGGAGTGACGGATATTATCAGGTAGCGCATTTCTTAAATTTATAACGTGGATACTAAATGATTTCTGTAGCCTACGAACTGGTATTGAGGCAGCGTGGTGGGTCTATGTTCTAAAACCTATCTCCTATAAGTGAAGATGCCTTTGCCTCGCATTGAGAAATCAATAGGCTGCTATTTAACTTACCTTACTGAAATATTAGCAAAAAAAAAAAACAAAAACAATATCTTTCAACTATCAAAATTATAGATATTATGAATTTTGATACAGTATACATTCCACTTGTCTGAAATTCTTTTTTTTGAAAAGTAAATTACTTCTTACTGGGTTAGTGTGCTGTCATCTCGATCTGTATATGAGAATAGAATAGAATGAGAATAGAATCATGTGAGATTACAGTCAATTGGTAACCTACATACATACATTCGTATTAGGTACCATTCCTTCAAATCAGTAAATGTAATCTGTTCGAGAACACGCGACGGTTGACAGCGAGTAATTTCCATAGCTTAAAATTCAGGAATAAAATATGAGATCGAATCCAGAAGTAAACAACTCGACCTTGTGCCTCCTTGATTCGTATTATCTTCAACAACGTGATCACAATATGAAACAATATATTGAGTATATATATACTATACTAGGTGAGGAATGTCGTCTTGCTTGTAATAGTTTTTTTTATTTTAAATGAAAAGGTAGAAACAGCAAAACGTAGAAAGATAGTAGATGCGGAGTACGTTGCGGTCAAACAATCAGGAATTTTTATATATAAATCACAAATGTGCCTTAAGGACATCGAAACTATCCAACCGACGTGCTCTGAACTATTGTGGACTGTAACTCCATCAGGAAATATAACTATCAAATGCTATATAAAAATAAATATTTACAAATTTCCATTATCTATTAATAGCCCTTAAAAATAGAAATTATAATATGACATTCGCATTGTAAATGTTTGCGATCATTATTTGTGGATTGCTATTAAATTGCTATATGGTTTATTATGCTGAGGTCTTTGCAAATATATCAGTGAAACGTACACTCACTACATCCGGTTTAACGCTGTTCCGGAAATTCTCAAATTTATAAAACTCTGTTTAGTCGTCGTTTTCATGACGACTGTGATTGCTGGACTTATTATTTTTGAGTGGGGCGATTGTTATAAGAAAGGTAGCATAAGGTAATGAAGCAATATTCGCCTAGTGACAGTTCTTAGTTTGTATCAACGTTAGTATTGGGTTTTAAGTCATTCAAAGTATATAATATAATAATGAAGAAAATATAATAATTTGCAGGGATTGTTAAATTACACCCTTGAAGGTAAAGCTTTTGCAATCTTTTAATGTTGTTTTTATTGATATCGAATCCAAAAACCTACAAAATAAGTTGTAATCTTCTAGTTCTAAAAACGATAATACTACCATCCCTTACAAAGATTTTTTCGCATTGAAATGTAGCCCTTTTTCAAACTGTAGGCTATCTGTGTACCAAATTTCATTTAAATCGGTTCTGTAGTTTTGGCGTGAAAGCCTGACAGCTAGAATTGTTTCCGCATTTCTAATATAAGTAAGGATTTATTACCGTTGACCTAGGTTGATACATAGGGTGATATATTCATCCAAATTACACAAACGTTAAAATGCCTAAACTAAAAGTTGACTGTTTATACGTAGAGGCTGTCGATATAAGTATTTATAAACGAAAGCTCGACACAGGAAGCCTTGACGGAAAATAAAATTGATACTGCTACGCCGCGGGCAACCCTAGAAAAGCATTTCGAAATAAATGACTTTTTAAATTTCATCGTTGCACACAGTTTCTCTATCAATTGTCAAGGCTCGCAACGTAACTCGATTTTGCGATGGGCATTTATTGTGTGCGACGTATAAGATCACGACTTTTATATGGCTAACGTTGATAAATACATTGGATATATTTTAAATCGTATTATGGGGCTGTCGTTAGGCCAATCACACTGCGAGTGGCATTGCAATATGTATGTTATATTTGAATGATGCTGTCTTTTTCGGAAGAGGTCTCTACAAAATAAAATATGTATATATAATTAGATACAGTGGAATAATTTTTACATACATACAGAGACCACACCTTCCACTTGCCACGATCCTTTCATATCTCCTTCGTTTCTTTCATTCTCATTAAACCTTTCATACAAGTTCGTCGGTTTAGAGTACTCTTGACCTGGTCCTTATTTAAAATGTCCTGGATTTGGATCTGGAACTTTCGCCTTGATCTTCCCCTTCCAACTTTCCCATTCCCTCTTGACTCAATAATCTTTTTAGTCAGTCTCTTGTCATTCATTCTTTCTACGTGCCCAAACTATCTAAGCATACCTTTTTTAATTTAAGTCACTACATTTTTCTTTATAACACAATGTTCTTATTTTTAGGAGAAAGCTTGACTTCGCAACAATTATCATTATATTTCAACCAGTTTACACAAAACCTAGACGAATTATACATTTAAATATTCCTCATAATTTACTCTTTTATATGTGAAAACTGCATGAAAATCCTTTCAGTATTTTTTGACTTAATCACGAAGAGAATGATGGATAAAGCTTGCCTGGAAGAAATCGCTACATAACGATAAGGCCACTTATTTTGCTGTGCTGTGTATTGTTTTTTCTTTTTATATATCTTGTGATCCACAATAAAAGTGTTCTCTCTCTCTCTCTCTCTCTCTCTCTCATGAGATTGGCGCGGTGGAAATCTTTTTTTTATAATTGGAAAGAATGAACTAAGAGGAAAGTACCATTGAATTTGGTAAATTCTAATTTTTTGTAGTTTAAAAGACATTAGAAAAAAGTAAACTGAAGCATTTTTAAGTATAAAATTAAGGTATTATGTTTGTAAAAATGACAGAAATGCCTTCAAACTGATATTAGCAACATACTTTTTTATTGTACTATTCCATTTTTGTCTTTATAAGTCATTAAATCGTTTTAGCAGACTTAGAAATAAGCCTAAGGCGCTTTATAAATTTATAAGCGTCTTATCATTATATATGAAGCTCTTTGAAGAATAAACGCCGTTGTATACTTAGTAATTCAATTATTAACTATCGTAGTTATCAAGGTATTAAAGGAACATGATGTAACTGGTTCTGACATGTGCTCCAGCCCGATAAGAACTTATGTTATACGCATGAGACTTTTAGATATATGCTACAGTTTACGCAACAAATGGGAAGGTGCGTAGTGTTGGTGCTTTGAATTAATTTAACGTATATTAAGTTGGTCTCATGTAAGAGGTTGTAAACACAGGTAAACTCACTTCTGACTTGTTAAAAGGGACCATGTAAGTCCATTGTAAATGCTCTACATGTTATATTGAAAACCTGTTTGATAAGAAAGCTTTAAGCTTCGATTTGTTAATAAATAAATTTATAAAATAATTAGTAAATACATTTTTTATTGAACAATTACTTTTATCTGTTTTTAAGAAGTTCAGAGCTTGACTTTGATTGAATTTTTATGTTTTAAGGCAGTCTAAGTTAACAATAAGGAAATAAAGTGTTAATTTTCTCTCTCAATATGAGATACGGTTACAGAGATATGACAATACATATGGGCTGATACTTACCTTACCGTCTATTTTTAGATTGTACTATCGTTTGCATGAACATATTCGTATGAACTACTTATTTATTTGTTTGGTTTGGTTAATGTTATATTAAAAGTTAAATGTACTATTAACGAAATAGTTTAACAAAGATTTTATAGTTGTGTCTTAGATTCAATTAAAAATCGCAACTCAGTTGTAAAGATATCACATTGCCAACAAAACAATGAAATGAATTCTGAAATGACAACTTGGATGAAGACGCAATTGTCAAATTAGTAGAAAATTACGTATTGTCAAGCGCAGATTTTAGAACCACGAAACGCAGTTTTGAATTCAATTTCATGAACCAGTGGCACGTTAACGGAAAAACAAATAGATTTAGCTCGAAACTTCCCCCAGATTTTTATGAAATATTCAACGTTTTAAATATTTTATTCAACGCTCATTAGGATGTCCTGAATTACTTGCGAGTTTTGAGGTATGTAAAATGTATGTTTCAACTCGGGGTGTGATTACAGTTTATCTAGCGTAGATGTTAAACTGGAAGTATACATGGATTTTCTAAATATTCATTTGCTTTAGCTCTAATTAAATTAGCATATATTAACCAACAAAAGAACCACGAGAAATGAGATTGACTTCATCATGTCTACGAAACGGAACATATTCAATGATGTCTCTGTGATCAATAAAGTGAAAACTGGGAGCGATCACCGCATGGTTAGAGGCACATTGAATATCAACGTACACCGGGAACGGTACAGACTGGTGAAGTCAACGCTCCGACCCACTCGCGCTCATATTCAAAACCCCGAGAGCTTCCAACTAGAGCTGCAAAACCGCTTCGCCTGCCTCGAGGAATGCGACTCCGTGGACGAGCTAAACAATAGGCTAGTGGAAACTGTCCATACGGTTGGGATGAAATTCTATAAACCCCGTAAAAAGCAAACCAAGAGATTCTCAGACCGTACTCTTGGTCTCATGGAACAGAGACATGCAATGAGCTTGCAGTCTACAGCAGACGCGTCCGCATACCGGCAGATCAATAGACAGATCTCTAAATCGCAAAAGCGTGATGTGCGACACTTTAATGCCGAGCGTATACGAGATACCATCGAACGCAACAAAGGCACTAAAGTGTTCGCAAAAGATCTGTCTATCGGTCAGAGCCAGTTGACGCGGCTGAAGACCCATAACGGCGAACTCATTGCATCTGGACCTGAGATTCGGAGGGAGGTTGAGAGTTTCTATGGACAGTTGTACACATCGACTTGCAAGCCTATTGATAGTTTGGCTAAAGATCCCCGTGCCAAACTGACCCGGCATTATACCGAAGATATCCCGGACGTCAGCTTGTACGAGATTAGTATGGCTCTCAAACAGATGAAGAACGGCAAGGCACCGGGTGATGACGGAATCACAGCGGAACTCCTGAAGGCGGGTGGAAAACCCATTCTTAAAGTCCTTCAGCGAATGTTCAATTCCGTCATTCTGGAAGGCACGGTGCCAAAGGCATGGCATAGGAGCGTGGTAGTTCTGTTCTTCAAGAAAGGTGACAACACCTTATTGAAGAACTATAGACCTATTGCGCTGCTAAGTCATGTCTATAAACTGTTCTCGAGGGTCATTACGAATCGTCTCGCTCGCAAGTTTGACGACTTCCAGCCTCCCGAACAAGCCGGATTCCGAAAAGGCTTTAGTACCATAGACCACATCTTTACGCTGCGGCAGATTATACAGAAGACCGAGGAGTATAATCGGCCACTTTGCTTGGCGTTCGTGGACTATGAGAAAGCCTTCGATTCGGTGGAAACATGGGCCGTGTTGAGATCTTTGCAGAGATGCCGAATTGACCACCGGTACATACACGTGTTGAAGTGCTTGTACGAAAACGCCACCATGTCAGTCCGTATACAGGACCATAGCACAGAGTCTATCCAACTGCAGCGTGGAGTGCGACAGGGAGATGTTATCTCCCCGAAGCTCTTTACTGCGGCGTTGGAAGACCTCTTTAAGCTTATGGAGTGGAACGGACTGGGCATCAACATCAATGGCGAGTACATCACTCATCTACGGTTTGCCGACGACGTGGTCATTATGGCAGAGACTCTGGAAGATCTCAATGCAATGCTCGATGACCTCAGCAGAGCTTCTCGACAGGTGGGCCTAAAAATGAACATGGATAAGACGAAAGTTATGTCCAATATCCATGTTCCGCTCCACCCAGTCATCGTTGAGAACTCAGCTCTCGAAATTGTTGACGAATACTCATACCTGGGACACATAGTCCAGCTAGGTAGGTCCAATTTCGACAAAGAGGTTAGCCGCCGAATCCAACTCGGTTGGGCAGCGTTCGGGAAATTACGGCATCTCTTTTCGTCCAATATCCCTCAGTGCCTGAAGACAAAGCTCTTCGAACAGTGCGTGTTGCCAGTGATGACCTACGGCTCCGAAACGTGGTCGCTGACTATGGGCCTTATACGAAAGTTCAGAGTCACTCAGCGTGCGATGGAAAGGGCTATGCTTGGAGTTTCTCTACGTGATCAAATCAGAAATGAGGAGATCCGTAGCAGAACTAAAGTCACCGACATAGCCTTACGAATCGCGAACCTGAAGTGGCAATGGGCGGGCCACATAGTCCGACGGACCGATGGACGTTGGGGCCCGAAGGTGCTGGAGTGGCGACCCCGCACCGGACGGCGCAGTGTAGGCAGACCCCCCACAAGGTGGACCGATGACATAAAGAGGGTCGCCGGTAGCCGCTGGAGCCAGGCGGCGCAAGATCGGGCCTTGTGGGTATCATTTCGTGAGACCTATGTCCAGCAGTGGACGTCCATCGGTTGAAGTGACGACGACGACGACGACGAACCAACAAAATGTTACCCACTGATTACTGATACTGATTCTTGCTAAAATTTATCGAGTCAAAATCTTTTTTAAAGTTTGCTAAAAAGCTATTTTGAAACAAATCACCGGTTTTCAAGGTTTTCATTGAACATATCTATGTTATAGTAAATTCAAATACCAGCGCTTCTCGTTATAAATTCTTCAACTGTATACGCTTTATGAGAGATGATATTCCTTACATATTGCTTGAACTTCAATTATTATTTATAAATGTAAATACGAAATATTTCTTTAGGAAAATATTGCGGGAAAATATAGTTATACTGGGTGTCATAGTCTGATATGTAAGATAAGGCACCTAGTAATGAATAATACAGTCTAATATCTATTTTTTTCCACACTGGCAAATTCTTTTACGCATCCCGGTTAGACCTAAAATCTTATCGGGAGGGTGGGACTCGCTGGTAAGCCAGAATATCCGCTAAAACTCAGCGATACCCTCCACATCGTTTTGTGGAGCACCAAAGGATCGGTAGACGCACTCATAGACCCAATCATAAACGCATTCCGGAAGATTCCTCTGAGAAACTTAATAAGGAGGAAAGAGAAGCGCAAATCTACGCCTCCTACCTCCCAACCTCCCGCGCCGTAGTAAAGGAGCGTCCACAGCGTCCCAATGCCTTTCAGGTGCCTCCTTCAGCGAAATAACAGTTTCACAGCAAGAAGCCACTGCCCTCCACAATCACCAATGAGCATTGCGATAACTATGCACTCTAGGGAAAGGTTTCCTCCGACCAACGGGGTCAACAGATACCGCTGGGGTCAACACGCCGGGCATTCTGCCAGAGTGTGGTGCACTGAATCCACAGGTGCATCACACTCACAGCAGGCAGGCGTTTCCTCCCTGCGAACAATCTGATTCAAGTTTTTTGCGAAAACAACCAAATCCGGTCATCAGCTGCACCAGCCTGTAAGAGAGAAGTCCGTGCCCCCTAGATAACCGATATTCCAGGGAGGGACGGATTGTTCCCACCGTGACCAAATCCGCTGTACGAGATCCGAGATTTTCATGCCATCTTTAGATCTGTGCTCTTTCTGCTAAAGCACTGATCCTCCGGACCTTGTCGGCATCAGTTGACAGCCTTCTGGTCCTTGCAGCAGCCAGGAGAGTTGCCGCCGTCCATTAAACTGTACGGTACTCCCGTATTACCCTAATCGCTAATACTATCTAATGCCTGCGTAGAATGACTCCACAGCACCGGACTTGAAGAAAAATGTTTTGCTTGGCTCGTCTTTTTTGGCAGGATGAAAACTAGCCACGGCCGAAGCATCTCCTCATCAGTCTTGGCCCTAATATGTTGGAATTTTAGGCATTACACGTATCCTTACGTAATGCTGACCTAACCGTCAATAAGTTATTCTTTTTTGTTTTATTATCCATTGTTAACTTATTTATGTATTCAGTATATTTTACACCACTTATATATTAGTTTACCCATATTGAAATAAACTTAAATCGAAATAAATGTCAAAATGTTTAACAATCGGCTTTTACCAGTTAATTAGTGTCTATCACAACTGATAGCAGCCATTTGCGAAACGATGATATCGTTTTTAACGTTGCAAATACAAATAAAAATAATGGTGTGTTATCACAAGCAAATATTATGCATGCAAGCGTGCATAAACAAATTGCCCGTGCATCTCATTAACGTCACTCAAGGCGGAACGACGGCGATTCCTTCCTGATGTAATTTTTGCTGTCTACGTTCACAGGTAGGGCTTGTTATTTGGTCTGAAATATTATACGTATTCAGTTAAAAAATATGGTTATTTTTAAGCAACCTGAAAGAAAATCTTTATACCAATAGAACTTCATTTATCCAACGCAATTCGTACTTAATAAAGGGTTTTTTTTTGAGACGAGATCATAAACCCCTTTGTAAGGTAAGTAGCCCATTAACGTCCCAATGCTGGGCCCAGGCCTCCTTAGTCATATGAGAGAGGGTTTTTTGAGCATAGACCCACTACGCTGCTCCACTGCGGATTGGCAGGCATAGTACACAAGTGCACTCTCTCTTCCTTCACTCTCATAGTCCGGATTTGTACGTACGCACTTTTATTTTTTAAATTTATGTTATATATCAATTGGCCAATATATACGCAGAAAATTATATATTAAAATATAAAATAAAAATTGTCTTTTAATGGTATCTAAGTTATCGGAAATGAAACGTATTTTCTTACAAAGCTAGGACCTCTGGTAACAAAGCGACTACTAGCCTGCAAGGATCTTTGGATAAAAATCAAATTTCATATTTTGGCAAATAAATACAATGTGAAATAATGTACTTACAATAGAGATAAAGCTTTAAAACCCCTTTAGCTCGGAAGTGTAAATTTTGTCAGTGGCACACACATCGCTATTTCAAAATAAAGCAAACACTCTCGCATTTACACAATAAAATGGTAACTTTGGCGTCTCACGCCTTTTCTCTCACAAACCCAACGGACTTGAGTGCAGTATAATAATAATGAAACGTACATTTCACTCTGAAGCAGGCGAAGCGATGCTACTAAATACATACAGCGCCCACTTCTTGACATTTTAGTTTGCCGGACAACTTCCTGTGAATACAATATTAAAATGCTGCTATGATATTAAATGAAAAGAATTTAAATACACTACGAATTGACAAATGTATAAAAAAGGTAACTATGACTCTATTAATTTCGTATTACTGGGCAAAAGGCTTCATTCATTCGAGTGGGAGGTTTTTTATTATATAGAAACTCTTTCTAATATAACAAAGGATGCCTGTCCTCATTTGTAAGAGCTTAATAAGTTGCTACATACTTTACAAGTTTAAAAAATGTATTTAAACTTGATGAACAAAAATGTATTTTATTTACGACTGGCTGCCTCGTTCAACTTTATCTACGATACAAAAAAGAAGGTTAGAAAGAGAAACGATTTGGTTAACGTATAGTGAGCCAACCTTAAAAGATGGACATATGCTGATGTGGACTTTTTTTTCACTTTTCAAGGGGAATGATTCCGTAATACATAATTTTTATGACACTAACCATTCACACAGCGTATGCAACAGAAAACAACCCAATTTTGAAACATTCTTCAACGATACACATTTCTTGATGGTCTTAGCGTAAAGATATATATAGCCTAAGGCTTTCTTGATCAACGTGCTATCTAAAACTAAAAGAATTTTTCAAATCGCAGTAATAGCTACTACATTAACGCATTCAAGTAAACAAACAAACTCTTCAGCTTTGAGAGCTGAGTATTTGTAATATATATGAGATATTTACTTATTAACGCCAGTGCAGCTACAGACATTCTTATGGTTCGGTTATTTTTAATAGCCTTTTTTGTCGCTGGGCTTCATAACTACAGCAAAATTTTGCCAATGGACAATAAACTAAAAAAACTAACCTGACCTAACATAACCTAACCTTAAAAATTGTTATGTCTGAAGCTGTGCTGCCGTTAATACGTAAGTACCATATTTAAAGGAAAGCGTGAGTTAATAGTCCTCCTCCTCCTTAGGTGTAGCTCACTACTGAGCATCGTGATGTTCCCGACGAAGCAGGTTATGCCATCTTAGACGATCGGTAGCCAAGTGGATTGCCTGACTGGCTTTGATATCCATTGTTCCGCTACTTGATCGGACCATCATTTTCGACCTTAGCCTCTGGGTATTTTTCTTTCCATTTTTCCCACTTGAAATTAGTTTCTCTAGGGTATCTCTGGGTCTACACGCAAAGCCATTCGAGTTTTTGACGAAATTCTGACATATGGTCATATTTGCGCAAATGTGAACCGAATAGTAAGATTTTGAAAACGCTCAAATTAACAACGCTTGCATCAGCATAATCGAAAATAGATCTCTATTGAGGAGAGAATGTATTTACATAATTTTATTAGAAATTGGCAGAAGAGAATGTAAACGATGTCATGACCGGATTGCCATGAATGGTTTATTTAATGAGCTCCTTAATATGCGGCGATGATGTTAACTGTTTATCCAAACAAATACCTACATTTTTAATCACATAGGAGGAGGGAATAATAACGCCATTATATGAAATAGTAGCCAAATTTTCGAAATCTACCTTTGATATCATGCTGGGATTGGTAATAATAATAACTTGGGATTTTGCAGGGTATACTCTAAGACCAAACCGCTCGCTCCAATCGCAAATGGTAGCCAAGTCATTATAAGTAGCAGTGACCTGATAATTCTGCTGATTCGAGATACTCAAGATGGACTGGGCAGTATATTTGTATATCATCTGCATACATTTGAAAGAGAGAAGTTGCCTTTAGCTAGAATGGAAACATTCGTCCTGTATGCTGTCTAGGGATAGAGGTTGTTGAAAAATACAATGTACAAAAGGTTGAAATGCCCTGTTTGAAATGAGTAACTGGTTTTAAATCGAAATCATGTGTTAGGGGTGTCTCACGCGGACGGTACCGTCGTCAATAATTCATGCGGGAGGCACGTCGTGGCCGCCAGCCGTTCCTAATTGATTCCTGATGCGGTCCGAGAGCGATCGCATCACTGCCTCCTTGCGCCGCTCGCCCGCTGCCCGTGCGCTTCATTACGCACTTACGTAACGGACTAAGCATGTTAATTTTTTTAAATTAATTAACATGATACTTTGATGAGGGATTGAATTATAAAAGGGAAATTAAAAAGTTCTTTTACAGCACTTATGATACGAAGAAAATAGATTTTTCCATAAAATATTTCCAATGTCTCTGAGACATCACAGACAGAGCAGAGCTTATATACAGGTGAGCTTAAAAACGAACATGGATGAGACAAAAGTTATGTTGAATATCCATGTTCTGCACTACCCAGTCATCGTTAGATAGATCCAATTTCGAGAAGGAGGTCAACAGTCGAATCCAACTCCATTGGGCAGCGTTTGGGAAACTACGGAAGATAGTTTCGTCCAATATCCCTCAGTGCCTGACGACAAAGGTCTTCGTACAGTGCATGTTGCCAGTGATGACCTATAGATCCGAAACGTGGTCGCTGACCTGGACCTCTTGCAGACGATCAGATTTACTCTGAAGGCGATGGAAAGGCCTATGCTCGGAGTTTCTCTACGTGATTCAGTCATAAAAGAGGAGGTCCTTAGAAGTACCAATGTCAATGACATAGTCCCAGGAATCGCAAAGACGAAGTGGTAACGGGCGGGGTATATAGTCCGAAGGATGGTTAGATGGACTGCCCTTATGTCTGCAATTAGGTGAGACCTTAGTCAGTGGACGTTCATCGGTTGAAGCGACACTTTTCAGTGTACCATTGATGATGATATTAAAGAACGACTTGGAATTTATACTCACGAGGGTTCCTTTGCACCACAATAAACTCATCCGGGTGTCCCTTTTTTGTCATCAGCATTACAATATAAGAGTTTATGCTGCTGCTGGGAGTACCGTACTAATGAAATATAAATCTCCATACGGAAGTCTTGGACTCGGTATCTCTACCAAAATGCCAACTAAAACCCAATGGCCTTCTATACTCCAAGAATGGGGGCAACATGATTAAGTCATTCAGATTTAGCACTTTAAATGAATCCGAATAATAGGTTCGTATTTGAGGAACACGTGGTATTTTAGCTGTAGTACACAAGCGTATAATAAGGTGTCTTCGAGCATCTTATGGTTCAGGGAAATATGGAAGACAACAGAGCTGATTGCTAGTTACTCATGCGATGGACCGACCAAATGGCAAAACTAGCAAATACTCATGCTTATTATACATTTTCTCTATGACATTAATTCATTGTTGTACCATGTTTGTCATATTACGAAATTACTTTAAATATATTATATATTTATAAGAATAAGTAATTAACATATATATTTCGTTGCAGAAGAAATTTTTGAGTATTAAAACATTACATACATAAAGCCGTAGGAAAATGCTTGTTTATTGAATTTACGAATTTATATGAGGCTCATGGTAAAAGCAGTGTTATTTTAGCATCGAATTTTCATATAAACGAACTTTATGCATATAAATGTCAAATTTGATAGTCCTGCGTTGGAAGTATATTCATTGGATATTATTCCCTATGCGTATATCAGTGAAAGTTAGAATACTGTTTAATGCATTATAGGTTAAGAGACGACATGATAATGTATCATACGTAACTTAATAAAAAAAATGTAGCTTGTAGTCGTATGCCACTAAATTTTTACATTAATGTCCAGAAAAGAAGTGTAACTTTTATATATATACTAGCTGTCCCAGCTAACATTGTTTTGCCATATAATAACAATTATCACAATTAAAAAATAGGTTGGTAGGTTGGTGCTATTACCAACCCCTATTCTTTCTACAAAAGTGAAAATTTAGGGTTGTATGTATTTTTTAATTCCACACCATAACAAAATAAAAAATATTAAAAAAACCTTAAAAAATTTTGGGGTGGATCACCCTTAACATTTAGGGGGATGAAAAATATATGTTGTGCGATTCTCCACCCTAACCGATTTGTACACTGAGATTCACCACTTAGGAGGAGTTCAACTTTTAACACAAAGTGTGACTTGTGACACAAGAATGTTATGTATTAGATTGTTCAATATGATATTTAATTCACCCGTGTGTGATATTTAATTTAATTCAATTAATTATTTACCCGTGACCCTAAGGCCGGGTGGTACTTCGGACAGCGTATAAGTATCGCTGTCCAAAGAGGCAACGCTGGCAGCCTTATGGGCACCCATCCATTAGCTTCTGATGGCGCATTTTAGTTACTTATATTTTTTCTGTATTAATGTTAAGGTTCGATATAATGTTATCATGGTTAATTGTATATTTAAGTTATATAATAATTTATGGAATCTTTGGGGTTATTTAAGATAATGTTAACCGGATTATTAATCACTATTTTAAACTGCGAATAAACGAATTTATGGATATGATATTTTGAATTTAATTCGACAATGATTTCTCTGTGGTTAACAACAGTAATAATTTGTATACCTAATGGTATAAAATAGCAGCATTATCATGTTAGAATACGACAATTTAACACCATATTCTAATAAATAAATAGATTTGGATTTTTACATTGATGTAAGTTACTTTAGTGAACCATACTTTTAAGATTTATAGCACGCCCTTATATATCACATCAATTCATATTATATATACTCATAAGATATAAGGAAAACAAGTTGAGCAGGAAATTGAATTCTTTCTTCGGGGAATGCTTTGAAGCATTTTGAAGCGATTATAATTTTGGTTTAATTAAATGACTGTCAAGCCATCGATCAGCTTTTGATTCAGTTTGTCCATCCGACATAGTATGAAATTTCCAATTTTAAGTACCTAAACTCTACGTGCACAAGCTCTTTGTCTATGAAAATAGCATTTATATCACAGAGAGTTTTATCATTCAATTATTACTATTCCACACTAATATCATTGGACATGTAATAAATTACTATATGTGAATGGATTTCGATAGATTTTGTTATGCATTATTCAAATACGAAGAACTATTTTAAATAATAATAAGCACGTAATTGATAAGTGCTCAATTTTGATAAGTGCGTTAAATTATACCATCTATTTCAACATATAGATTGATTATGATGTTTGATGTTATAAGTAAAATGAGGGGCACAAAATACGAGGAATAAAATAGTCTTATAATACCATTTGTTAACTAAAAAAAGTTGAGAAAATATGTGTTAAGCTGAGTATACGTATATGTAACAAGATACCACAATCAGTCTTATATTTACTTTTATATAAGCTCAAGCAATATTGCTGAGAGGTAAGCGCTTGACTGAAATCCCAAATAATGGCAAGTGATGACACAATCAAGATTGAGATGCCCTAACCTGGTACTTAACAATACGTCTTCGCTTGTAGAGGGGTATAGGGTAGTAACAAGTCACAGCTGAAGTTTTCTACTAGTCAGGACACAGATCAATTAGAAAATGCAATTTTCTGTAAATACTCGGGTAGAAATCGAACCCAGGACATCTCCTAGCGAAGCAATTACTTGCGCAATTACGTCGGCGAGGCCATCAAAATTGAGTAAAAATCAAAATCAATATCAAAATATTCTTTATTCAAGTTGGCTCAAACAGCAATTTCGAATCGTAAGTAGTCTGTCCGTTAGTAACGAATCTACCACCGGTTTGGAAAGTTGATTCCGCTAAGAAGAAACTGGCAAGAAACTCAGCGGTTACTCTTTTGTACGTTACAATGTGTAGTATTTTCAACATTATAATATGTTTTTTGTAATAGGATGTTTATTTACTTATTCTTATTGCACACATACATATAAAATTTAAAAAATCAGAGACTTACAATAGTATACATAAAGGTCTATAAAGTCTTATCGCTTATAGCGATCTCCTACGGACAACCTTGGAGATAATAGCCCATGACAGTACTGGGTAAGTGCATACAAAATGAATATAGACAATATACATACATACATAGCATCATGCGTCATTCCCGTAGGGGTAGGCAGAGACAACATCCTTCCACTTGCCACGATCCTTGCATATCTCCCTCGCTTCTTTCACTCTCATTAAACCCTTCATACAAGTTCGTCGGTTTAGAGTACTCTTGACCTGGCCGTTATTTAAAATGTCCTGGATTTGGTCCAGGAACGTTCGCCTTGGTCTTCCCCTTCCAACTTTCGCATTCACTCTTGACTCATAAATCCTTTTTGTCAGTCTCCTTTCATTCATTCTCTCTACATGCCCAAACCATCTAAGCATACCTTTTTCAATTTTAGTCACTACGTCTTCTTTTATACCACAACGTTCTCTTATCACACTATTTCTCACTCTGTCACTCAGTTTTAATCCACTCATGCTTCTCAACGCTCTCATCTCTACCGCATTTATTTTACTTTTGTGATTTTTCTGCCATACCCAACTTTCACTACCATACATAAGTGTTGGCACTAACACTCCAGCATGCACAGCCAGTCTAGCCCTTTGAGATACCATCTAGCTATTCATAAAGGCGTGCAGAGCACCATTTACCATATTCCCTGCATTTAGTCTCCTTTCAATATCACTTTCACGTGTTCCATCTTTTGTAAATTTAGATCCCAAGTATACAATTTCTTTCACCTCTTCCACTTGTTCCCCATTTATCAAAATATTGCCATTCATCATATATTCATCTCGTTGAAAAAGCATAACTTTCCTTGTGTTTACATTCACTTTCATTCCTTTCCATTTCAAAGCTTCGTTTTAAATATTTACCATAAATAGATATATATTAATATATACAATAAATGACATAAACTACATATATGTACATATATATGATTTAAAAGATACACATCTAAATATATACACATAAATATTGTTTATGATATAATTCATAAAGTTATATAGAAGCATCCAAAACTTATTGCGGTATCTCATTAAAAAGGCGTATGATCAACTCAACAAACGATTTCTAAACCTTCCTCACTCTAAAATATGGTATTACAACCTGCTATTACAGCTCTTACTTATAACGTATTAACCGAAAAAAATACTATGTAATAGTGCTGTGTGAATTGAATAAAATGTAAGCTTAAATTTTCAAATAAACTCCGCTATTCACAAGCGGTATGAAAACTAGTTGCTTCCGAGTATGTGATCCTTAGTTTTGAGGTGCGCCGAGTTCGTGACAGCACATACTAATCTAAAACCGAGATGAGACAACCGCATGACAAATATGGTCTGGAAACTTATAACGAATATTAATTGAATAAGGATCTTATTACAAAATTAATCTATGTAACATGGGGTATATTTTATGTTAGGAAAATATTTGTTTTACTTTATCTTGTTACTAGTTTCGTGCTTGCTTTGTTTAGTTGTAAATAGTACTTCTATCTCTTGGTCTCCTACTTAAACAGTTACACGAAATATCATTCAAAGTTATATATTTAGTTGTATCTAAAAACTAACTTTAACAAATATGAATTTTCAAAGAATCTTATTACAAAATTAATCTTATGTTTTGGTTTATTTTGTTACTAGTTTGTGCTTGCTTTGTTTGATTGGAAAAAAGAACTGTTATTTCTTAGATTCCGACTTAAGTATTTAGACAAAATATCACGCAAAACTATATCTCTACTAAAGTATAACAAAATAGCTTTAGATATTAATTGAATAAGGATATTAATACAAAATTAATCTATGTAACATGAGGTATATTTTATGTTAGAAAATTATTTGTTTTAATTGTTGAATAGAAATAAAAGGCTATTACCAGATAGTTAGAATTAGGATAATAAGGTATACAAAAGTAAGTAAGCTATCATAAAAAAAATAGATTATTACTCACCTAGGGTTAAATGTATGACATCAGCAGCCGCGTCATAATTTTATATAAAACAAGCGCGCACGCGTCGAAAATTTCAGGTATGCGCACTCATTTACGCTATTATTTAATCGGAAAGCAATGTGGCACTTCCGTCGGTCAAAATAGCGCCGAATGAACAAATTGTCAGTAGCATGAAGAATTTTTTTTACTTTTACTGATCATAAATTTTATAATCCTTTATATCTTATGGAATATTACTAACACATTTCTCCAAATTTTAGATAGGATCTCTTACAAAAACATTCAATCTCTTCCCAGCTATAGTTAGGAAGAGATAATGGACTATATCTATAATAATAATCTAAGATGATCTATATCAATAATCATAGAAATTTAGAGAACGGTTCAGACATGAAAACTTTATTATATAATTTTAGTAGAAACTAATTTTGTTTTTCAAACCGACTACTTTCAAACGCTTAACGCGACTAAGATCTTGAGATAATTGTATTTTAACTAATTGTTTTAAACTTAAATTTTCGTGGTTTATTAACATATTGACTATTTGAACGGGTACATATCACGATGGCGATTTTTAATTTTTAATTTTGCCGATATTTCGANTGACATCCTGGCCCCTAAACTAGGAAAACCTGTATTTTATGAAAACATTATTACATAATTTTAGAAGAAACTAATTTTGTTTTTCAAACCGACTACTTTCAATTTCTTAAGGCAACTAAGATCTTGAAATAATTGTATTTTAATCATTATGTTATAATTAGAAACAACATTTTTGATATCGTGTTATATAAAAATACAGTACACGAATCTAATAAGTTGTAAATTTACTACTTTAACACAGGCGTGCGTCGATGTGGATCAATCTTATATTATTTAAACTAAAATACTATAAAAATTTCAAATAAGTATTTGTTAAAGCTTCAACTTTCTGGTCTTGAAATTTCCATCAAGATCAGTACAGCAGTTTTACAAATTAGCCTGAACAAACACAGGGATAATACAATAATATTTCTGTGTGTAGATGTTTCGAATATGTTATTGTTATTGCTGGAGCTATAGGTATTCAACTTGTGACAAAAAGATCCATCGGATTTTCTTTCATAAAGTACTTTTTGGGGAAACTAAGTTTTAGTCCACACATATACTTCGAACGCACAAACATCTTGGAAAATGTAACCATTTATCACAGGGTTGTCCCTATATGCGAGGAAATTCGTTGAAATATCGTGTGTCAAAGGAGATATTTTTTGAACCTAACACGTAATGTTTCTAAACGAACAATTTATTAAGGTCTGTAACTTGAACTTCTCTTTAAAGTGAGGAAAAAATGGGTATTGTTTTTACAACTACCTGTTTCTGGCGATTTCACCTGTATAGTTTTCAATCCTGTGGGAATTCGGGAAGTTTTGGACCTAATAATTGTGTACAAAATTATAAAAAAACTCACTTTACTAAATTTCAAATAAACCGCGAATAGTTTTCGTGATTAGTGAGTGAATGAGTGAGTTTAGTCTAAAACTATTTTCGTATTATAGCCTTTCTAATAGAACCATTCCCATGTATCAGTTGGGTAGTTTCAAGTTCTATAACGGACATAGTTAGGAAAAACCTTTGTAGTATATACAGAGTAGCTGTCCTCGTCAGTGTCAACCGCGTAGTTTCTGGTCCCATGGAAATGTGAAGAATACCGTTATTTATCAGATCGAAATGTCAATCTAAACCTAGACTCTTACAAAAATTGTGTGTCTTAATATATGGACAGGATATAATAACCAGGCTGTTTTTAGTATATAAATATGATAAAATTATATGTTTACTCACGCGTAACTAGTACTATTGATAAAATTAATAATATCCAGAAATGGTAACAATATAACAAGTATTATAAAAAATGTAAGTATTATAAAATTCCTGTGCCATTAGTCACAACTTTTTAAACTCATTGCATAAAAATAAACCTATCACGGGAGCTTTGAAACAGTTGACGCTATAGATTTTTTCGAAAACGTAATTGTTAATTTATTACTTGTAATTAATGTATTAATATTTGATATAGCAGTGATAACATCAAGTATCACCCACAACAAATTTTAAAAAATGTATTTGATCATGAGTAGACGGATATAAAAGTATTTTATTAACGATTGAATATTTCAAAAAGAAATTGATTGCGAGAATGCACCTTAATAGCAGGAATTAAAAAAAGGAAAAACTTAGAACCATAACTTACATTAAATTATTAAAGCGAAGGTTACAGTCACTTTATTGAAGAATATTTTGATAGTCGTCGATTCAACGAAAAAAACAGTTTAACTATTTAATATGGAAATTGTTTAACTTGAAAAAGCTTAGGTTATTATTTAAAGTTCACGTGATTATTAATATGATAATGTCATTTATTAATAGTTTTTTTTATTAAGTTTTAGGGCATATGCTCACTGTCAATGTAGGAGAGAGTGGGGGAAGCGTCTCTCCGAAATACGGCTAGCGCTGTTATCGCTGCATTAGAGTGAGAGACTAAGAGCCTGCCTACCGCTGCCGTATTCGTGAGAGAAAGGGAAGCCAGATGGATTGGCGCTATAACAATTTGAGGAAGCGGTTTACACTCCCATAACAAATTATGACTTAATTATACTCGATGACCTCTGCAGAGTGTCTCAACAGGTGGGCCTTAAAATGAACATGGATAAGACAAAAATCATGTCGAAGATTCATGTTCCGCCCCACCCGGAAACCGTTGAGCACCTGGGACACACGATCCAATTAGGTACGTCCAACATCGTAAAAGAGATCAACCGCTGAATCTAACTCGGATGAGCAGCGTTTGGAAAACTACGGGACATCTTTTCATCCAAAATTCCTCAGTGCCTGAAGACTAAAATCTTCGAACAGTACGTGTTGCCAGCGATTACATATGGTTCCGAGACATGGCCGCTGACTATGGGGCTCGTAAGTAGACTCAGAGTCTCTCAGCGGGCAATGGAGAGGGCTATGCTCGGGGTTTCCCTACTTGATCAAATCAGGAATGAGGAGATCTATAGGAGAACTAAAGTCACCGACATAGCCTACCAAATTGCAAAGCTAAAGTGGCAATGGGCAGGGCACATAGTTCGCAGAACCGATGAACGTTGGGACCCGAAGGTGCTACAGTAGTGACTTCGCGCCGGAAAACGCAGCGTCTGCAGTCCTCCCGCCAGGTGGACCGATGACATCAGGCGGGTCGCTGGCAGCCGCTGGATACAAGTTCCGAAAGATCGGGCCCATTGGAATTCATTAAGAGAGACCTTTGTCAAGCAGTGGACATCCATCGGTTAACTCGACGACGACGATACCCATTTTTATTATAAGTTTGTTTTTGTGATACATGTAGTGGTTAGAAATAAAACTATTCAAGTTTTTTCTAGGTACCTAAGCAAACTTATTCATGTCGAATATATTTTATTAATCTTATTGTGTTACAAAATTTTGTAATTTTGTTCTTTAAAGTGAAAACCAAATTTGGTGTTGACGAAAACATATAATTGTAGACATTTTTAAACTAGATCATAAAACTGCTACGATACATGATATCGACGATCCCTATGTAATTTTGATAATTATATTATGCAATCTATTAACCTAGGCCATCGTTTATTCTTTGAAACACAGTCACACAAAATTAGGATTTTATAATTGACTGCTTACTGGGTCCGTTGTTATATTAGCATAAAAAATTGATGATTAATCAAAAAGGTGAACGATATAACCCTATATATTGAAGGTTTCACGTCCGAAAGAATGAATATGCGAGAAGCTACCCCGATAACTTTCTTCCAATTCTTTAACTTGTACCTATGTAGGAAATCGTTTCATAATAAATCGCTATTTGAGATTGAAGTTGACTGTGAAATACGGCATATTGGTAAAGTTTTATAGGACACGTCAAAGGTGTGATGGGAATGGCTTTTTATTGCCATAATATAATGTTTGGATTATAAGATAAGATGTGAGAGATATTACGTAACACAAAGTATATAAACATTAACGTAAACTAAGCGTAATAAGTATATTAGTCGTTTGGGTGTCCGTCCGTGTTTTTTTTCTAACGCAGTAATCTGTCCGCGCTTGGTTGACGGGAATAACAGTACAGTGTCCCGCCTCAGCACGGACGTTTTTGCGTCGATTGTCCCGCGGGTCGAATTAAAGTTAGAAAGAAAGTTCTTGGAAATCAAGTGTTCATGAAAGACTACCAAATGTTATGATTTTTATGCTAATAGTTAAACTATACAATGTTCTCTTTTTTTTAATTAAATTAATTCTGGAGTATCGTCATGTAGCGCTAAACTTGCAATTAATAAAATACCACAAAATTACACACACACCGCTAGTATTTTTTGTTTTTTTCTATTGTCTGGTGTTATCTCTATGCATATTTTGTTACGATAGTTACCGAGAAGGGAAATAGATAATACACACTATGACTTAAAAAGAAAGTGATGCTTATATTACCGATTGTCCGAGTTCGACAGTATTATGGTATCATGTCAACCTGTAGTGTACACGGACAATCACACATAGTTTAACGTTTTAATTCAAATTAGTAAATAAGTTTAGTTCGTAATCTTATATTATAAAGCAACTCAAGTATGCAAACACGTAAAAAGAGTAAAGTAGCAGACTTATAACGTAAAGAGGGTTGTTAGAGTTTAAACCCACCACGTTAGTCGACAGCGTCTATAAAGTAGGAATGGATTTAATTTGTTTTAACGTTACTTGTTAAAATTTAACTTTAAGTGCAACTCTTGGTGCAAAGCAACCAAACTAAAGTTGTAATAACTTCGTAACTGTCGATAAGTTATAATGGATTTTCACTTTTTTTTAATGCAACAACGTAGTTTCATTTTTAACGTTGCTATTATGAGAGGATAAGTACCCAGTATCAGCAAGTTTATAGATATATGTGTAGGTATAAAATGTTTTTTGCAATCTATATATTTCATCATAGATTCTCCTTTTAAAATGGCCCATTTTTAACGGATTCGAGGCTTGGATAGTAAAAGAAGACTTCAGAAAACATAATGAAATGTATCCAACGAATAAGTGCGCTCTTTTGCAAATCATCAAGATAAAGAAAATGTATTATAAATTATTCACGTCTTTAGGTACGCAAGGTACAGACTTCAAATAATAATAATGGGCAAAGTCGCTGATAAAATTAGTGTTGGCCGTAAGAAATAATGGTTTCGCATTATCAGAGAGTAAACTGAATTGAGAGTGCTGCCCAACAATGCCATCTCGCAAGAGACGGGTTAAAGTATGGTAAACTGACTTCCGACCTTTACTATTCAGAGAGTCACTTAAAGAAGAATTACTGTATATTCACGATTAAGAATAAGCTGTTTCCAGACTGGATAGCTTTTTTCTCTGAAATAAAAGTAGCCTTAGTTACTCCTTATGAGATCAGCTATCTGTCAGTGAGTCTCTTGTTTAGAGTCTTGGTTTAGAATTTGAAGGCATACACCACTAAGTTAACTGTGTAAATCTTATGTAAGTAAGTAGCAGCCCATTAACGTCCCACTGCTGGGCACAGGCCTCCTCACTCATAGGAGAGAGAGGGTTTGTAGAGCATAGACCCACCACGCTGCTCCACTGCGGATTGGCAGGCATAGTACACAAGTGCACTCTCTATTCCTTCACTCTCATAGTCCGATGTNAGAGAGTAAACTGAATTGAGAGTGTTGCCCAACAATGCCATCTCGCAAGAGACAGGTTAAAGTATGGTAAACTGACTTCCGACCTTTACTATTCAGAGAGTCACTTAAAGAATAATTACTGTATATTCACGATCAAGAATAAGCTGTTCCCAGAGTTGATAGCTTTCTTCTCTGAAATAAAAGTAGCCTTAGTTACTCCTTACAAGATCAGCTATCTGCCAGTGAGTCTTAGAGACTTGGTTTAGAATTTGAAGGCATACACCACTAAGTTATCTGTGTAAATCTTATGTAAGTAAATAGCAGCCCATTAACGTCCCACTGCTGGGCACATGCCTCCTCACTCAGGAGAGAGAGGGTTTGTAGAGCATAGACCCACCACGCTGCTCCACTGCGGATTGCAGGCATAGTAAACAAGTGCACTCTCTATTCCTTCACTCTCATAGTCCGATGTGAAGAGAATACCACACGACCGGAGAGAGATTAGGCGCAGGACCGACGGCTTAACGTGCTCTCCAAGGCACGGGGGTGGATCGCACCGCCAGCTTCCCAACTTCGTGCAAATATTGAGAAAATCTTGATAGAAAACTCAATATTAATTTTTGAATTAGCCCGACCCGGGACTCGAACCCAGGACATCATGTCTGTAGTCGAACATGCTAACCACTAGACCAATGAGGCAGTCAAATCTTATGTACCTAAATAATGAGGAAGCCCGAAAGCAATTATCAATTATATGTATTTAGTGATCTGGTCATTTGATATTACAAATAAAAACTTCATAAAATGCAATATCTTTATATACAAATATTTTACAACGAAGAGCCAACTGAAGTATAAATGTAGCTACTCTACAATTCACAACGCATCAATATTATAATACGTTATTAAAATTAACGAATGGTTAATTAGTGTAAACAAAATGGGTAATAAATATTTTGTTTACACTCATTAACCGATGTAAGAAGTTACGTCGATCAAACCGCGATATTTTCAATTTTATGAAACAATTATTCCGCCATGTCATCAATCGGATACTCGCTTTGATTGCGCGGCAAATTCGTTTTGTTTGTATACAAAAATTGCAATATAAAGAGCTGCCACATCATTCCCTTTTGGTTTTACCGTGGATTGTTTCCAAAATGTAATATTGTTTGCAATTCATTTTGAACAGGCATTTGGTCACTTTTAGTCCATTTATTTTTGATTCGTTAGTACTCGATATTTAGCGAGGCTTTTCAAAACAACGGCCAGTTTTTTAAAAGTGCAATGCGATCGCAATAAATGTTTTGATAGCAGCAATTGTTCTATAACTGTATTACGCTTGTTAGTTAAAATTTATAAAAAGAGGAGTTAACACATACTTTTTCAACGGTTCCTTGCACTGGAGACTTAGTCGGATTAACATAATCATCTAAACGGATAGAATGACTTTAATGAAATTTTATGCCTGTTTAGATGAATTCAGCAATGATGTTAATTTACGAATTTTTCTATATTTTCACATGATAGGGAGGACATATGGTGGCTTAGTTTGTTCAAATATATAGGCAATTTTGCGATGTAAATGCCTACTAAGAACGGATCACCATACTCCCATAAGATCAGCAATTACGCGGGTGCCAATTTCGACTGAAATCATTAGTAAATATATTTGTATTTACGTCGAAAAAGGCAGTACATAATATATTACATTTTATTGAAGTAAACACACATTTTAACTAATAATTTCACTGTAAATTCTGATAAATTCAGTTGAAATCCTTGTTATTGCAATTCACTGGAAGTTAGTTAAATAATATTTACTTAATTACTAAATAAAACCATTAAAATTTAATTAAAATCTCTATAGACGTAATGAAAATACTGCGAAATTTTTGTATACAGAAGTATTTGGATGAAAAGCTTATTAGTCCCTTCTTATTTATCCGTTGAAACCTTATTTGCATGTAATTGAAGTCGTCGGATTTATGAGGTTGGAGAAAGTTAGCCTCTTTAAAAAAGGATTTACAAAATGTTCATCTTAGACTCACAGGAGGCTCCGAGCTCTCTTTACGCGGGAAGTAATCAGGCTGCAGCCCCGAGCTAATCTTGATGTACTATTCCTAGACTGTGTACGTATTGTTGTACTCTCTTTAGGCCTGTGGTATTATGTACAGAGGGATACCTATTTTTATTTTTACTTCACGTCTACTTGTGTAAAAAGCTATAGAAATCTTTTTAGAAAATGCTTTCACGTAAAAATGTTATTATGCAATACTTACCAAAAATAGGAATAAGACTGGTTTATTGGTTTAGTAGTCAGCTTGATTGACTACAGACATAAGGTTCTGGATTAGAATCCCGGCTTTTAAGAAATTTGGTGGTGTGCTCCACCCCTGTGCCTCAGATAGTACATTAAGTCCTCGAACATGTGCCTGATCTCTCTTCGGTCGTGTCGGATTGTCGTGCTTCTACACACAAATACACTTGTGCACTATATTCCGCAGTTTCCAAAACTCAGTCAAGAAACCACTGTGATTTCAAAATTGTGAAGTTAACTGTTATAAGTCTATCATCATTCAAATCAAATCAAATCAAAAATATCTTTATTCAAGTAGGCATATTACAGCACTTTTGAATCGTCAAATTATATTTTTTTCCACACTCTGATTCTAATATACGTCTGATGACGGTACTCAAGATCGGCTTAAAATCTAAAGTTACGAGGGTTCCTTCGCGCCCTGATCCGAGAAGAACCCACAACAAACTCAGTCGGGTATTTTTTTTTACCATCATCATTACAATAACAAATTAGTTTACTATATTTTAATTAAAATTAGAGCAATTTGTTCACTCCCAAGCGTTTCTATCGTCTAGGTAATCTTGCAACTTATAATACGATTTTTCTATCAACTTTCTTTTAACAAAGACTTTGAATTTATTAATTGACATCTTTAGAACGTCTTGTGGGAGTTTATTATAGAAACGTATACAGTTACCCTTAAATGAGTTGTTAATCTTATGCAGCCTACTAGAATTTATAACAAGTTTGTTTTGGTTTCGTAAGTTATATGATGTACATTCACTCTTTTTATTAAAAGAGTCAATGTTTTTATGTACATACAACAAGTTTTCTAATATATATACGCAGTGAACTGTCATTATGTTAACTGCCTTGAATTTGTTTCTTAGCGACTCTCTTGGACCCATATTGTAAATCGCACGAACGGCCCTTTTCTGCAGCACAAATATTGCATCTATATCAGCAGCATTACCCCAAAGTAGAATACCGTATGACATAATGCTGTGAAAATAGCTGAAATATACCAGTCTGGCAGTATCAACATCTGTCAGACGACGAATTCTTTTAACTGCGTAAGCCGCAGAGCTGAGCCTGTTCGATAGACCACTTATATGGGGCCCCCACTGTAATCTGTTATCTAACGTAATGCCTAAGAAAACGGTACTGTCTACAAGGTCTAGTTCCTCATTATTAAGTTTAACAATGGTTTGCATTTGTTTAACATTAGGCAGACTAAATTTAATACATTTTGTTTTATTTGCGTTGAGCAATAAATTATTAGCTTCAAACCATTGTACCACTTTATTGAGAGAGCTGTTTACGTCGTCATAATTTGTTTGTCGCCTATTAATCTTAAACAACAGCGAAGTATCATCAGCAAACAGAACAATCTCATGATCACCCTTAACAAAGTAAGGAAGGTCATTGATATAAATGAGGAAAAGAAATGGTCCTAGTATGGAACCCTGTGGGACTCCCATTTTTGTCACAGACCCCGCAGAAAGCTTGCCATTGACACAGACCTTTTGCGTTCTATTGGTTAAATATGAACTCATCAGGTCTAATGCTGTGCCCGCGAGGCCATAGTGTCGCAATTTCCCGATCAGGGTTTCATACTGAACACAATCGAAGGCCTTAGACAGATCACAGAAAACGCCAAGCGCGTCACGTGAATCCTCCCAGGCCTCGTAGATATTGAGTAATAACTGTACGCCAGCATCGGTAGTCGAGCGACCTCGAGTAAAGCCAAATTGCTTATTATGTAATAAATTATATTTTTTGAAATGTTTTAGCAACTGGTTCAACATTATTTTCTCAAATATTTTACTAAAGGTTGGGAGAACCGATATTGGCCTAAAGTTACTAGGGTTCGAAGTACTGCCTGACTTAAACATCGGTATTATTTTGCTGTACTTCATTAAGTCAGGAAATACACCACAATCTACACAATTGTTAAAAATTACCGCCATGTCTGGTGCAACGATGTCAATTAATGATTTTACAAGGTTAACTGACAAACCCCACAAATCGTTAGTTTTTTTGTTATTAATTAAATTAAATGACTTAATAACATCAGAGGCATCGACACGACTGAATTTAAAAGTACTATGACATTGGGGCAAGCTATCAGCTAGCCAAGAGAGTGCAATGGAAGGTGAGGATTAATAGCAAAGCCATTACAAAAATAAAATGTTTAAAAGAACTAGAGTGGATTCAAACAGTATTTTAATAAAGATTGGAAATTTAATATATGTATAGGGCGAGTGTAAGCCAATGGTATTAGTATTATATATAGCCAATTAATAAATTAGTTTGCTGTACCCTTATATTTCTAAAGTATTTGTAGCCCTTCTGAACGGTTTAATTTTTTTTGTATTACGAAGTGGATACAAGCAATTATTTACAGTAATAATTCGATTCGATGTTCGATAAATTACCGATGTCCTTATTCTCCACAGGATCGGAAACTTTACCAACAATACTGCTGAGAACTGACAACAAATTACAAAAAAAGATTATTGAATTACTCAATAAGTTCTTCAAAATTGATTCAATTAGTTTAGAATCAATTCAGCTACACGCAATACCTTTTTATAAAATAATATTTATATTTTAATTATTTATCTCTAAATAAATACATCGATAACATAATAATGATCGACTACTGAACAATAGTTTGTTTGCAACTGGTTACTGTGAACTTGACCTTGTGATTTGAAAAGATTTGATTGGTCAGGGAGCGGGGCAAGGCGGGCCAACAATGATGACTCCTTGCATTGTTAACGCGAACAAACTGTAGTATAAGGCTATCCTTCATTAGTCATTACCTTAGTATTTATGCTACTGAGAATACAAAGAGCAAAAAATATAAGTATAAAAAGATTCAGAGAACCTCAACATTTCATTTTGTATAATTTTATAAAGATATAACCATTTTTTTCTAAAACATTACAATAAATTGTGAGCTTGGTCGTTCGCAACAGTTATTAAATTTACTTTTTCTACGGGAAAACTTCACTAAGCTGTCCGCGCTGTTGTCAACTTCCAAATCATAAATAACATGCGAGCGCTTTAGCCGGATGAAGTTAGCATGAGTTAAAAAGCAGTGGAATTCATGCAGCGCAGGTGACCAGCGCTGCAAGCGGCTTATCGGGATGTCACAGACCACTACGGCGTAGTGTTGCCAACTCCTAAAAATATAAGTAAAAAAGTGTCCTCAAGCAAAGTTAAATTCTTCTTAAACCACTACAATGACATAGATCCTTACTTGGAGAAAATTATATGGGTGGTCACTTTCACTTTTAATGACACATTAAATACATTTATAAAAAACATTTCGATGCTATGTAAATTCCACTACAGCTTTTGATTAAACAAATAATTTAATTTTATCACTTTATTTGAAATATATTATATATGACTAACGTGGGTATTTTTGTGTCATATCCATAGAAGAACCCACAAACTCAGTTTCGATAGAATTTTCATAATAATTAATTGGCAAATGTTATGTAAATTTATTTTATTGATTTCACAGCATTCATTGTCTTCCTATCTTTAATTATAACATTATTTTCGACTATTATAGACTAAGAAAATTTGTTGAAAATTACAAAAAAAATTCCCTCATAAGATCTCTAGAAAGTAAAACGCACTTTACGGATACAGGCCTTTTCATAGAAGAGTTTTTGGCACTTAGATCCATTACGCTACACTAATACTTATTGCCTGGCTACACATACGCAAGGATTTCTCCTAGATTATCCTGCTCTCCTTTCTCAATCAATGTCAAACTGCACAAGGAATATGAGTCTTTTTTATTAAGATAGGTGTTAAGCTCTATGAACAAGGATCCTGTTTACTAGGCCATCGTGTTTTCGAGCACTTATTTACCCCTTAATTGGGTGGGAAGAGACCTAAGTTGGGAACCCTGAGTGCGCTTTCGCTGACGTCTCTAGCCGCGTACATTCGCTATCTCACGCGAACCGCGTCGCGGATAATCGTCTCATTTATAAAGTTTAGCGACACAAAGCTGTGCGAGTTTTTGATTGAAAACAAACTTAGAAGGGACAGCCTCATTTGAATAAGTATTCTGAGAATAAAGTGTGGCTTTATGTTTTCCTTTAGGTGTTTTTTTTCTCTTTGTTATGCAAAACAATGTTCCACCTTGTTTAGGTACTACAACACGCTTTATTTTTGAGTGAAAGACTCTTTTGAAGTTAAGCTTTCCTGTATAAATTATTTTATTTTCACTGTATTGTTTAAAGAGACAGCCTTTTGTAACTATAATGGTTGCTGTGACTGCCGGACGTTGAATCTTAGTTTTTGTTAACACGACAATTTTTGATCTAACTGTCCTTTAAAAATTGTGCTAAATAATTTTGTACTAGTTATTACGGTATAATAGCTACTTAGTTTCTAATTAGGGAATACATTTTCTTCATGCTGGGAAACGTGTTATGAACCCCCATCAGATCTAAAATCTAATCGAAATTCGCTGGTATACCAGAATAAATCAAATCAAATCAAATCAAAATATCTTTATTCAAGTAGGCATATTACAGCACTTTTGAATCGTCAAATTTTTGTTTTTTTCTTTTCCTTTCCACACTCTAATTCTAATGTACGTCTGATGATGATACTCCAGAACGACTTAAAATCTAAAGTTACGAGGGTTCCTTCGAATACCCATTCAAACCCATAGATGTCCTCCCTATCCATTGGTAGAGCACCAGAATATTGATGAAAACAATCTACCCTAGTACTTCTGATGGTTCACAGGAAAAATAGGAAGGAGTAGGAGGAGCGCAAATGACTTCTATCTCTGAACTTCCTGGCCGAAAAAGAGGGGGATCCAAATCATTCTCCCTTTGACTGTCATTTGCCTCATTTAGCGAAATAATAGTCTCTCAGAAGATAGCTGCTGAAAAATTCGTTCGCATTCGTTCCAGGACAGCGTTCCTGGATGAGTTCGCAAACATGCTCTGCCTTGTACCCTGCCTCCTCTAGCGGTGGGGGAAACCATCCACTGCAATCTCCCACTTTCGTTGGTGGGCTTCCTTCAGTGAGATGATCATCTCACAGAAGAAAAGAGGGCTACTGCCTTCTACTAACATTTAGAAGTCAACTCCAAAACCCTCGTTACGTGTCGGCTTAGTTAACGCAGCTTCCAGTTGTCTCATTAACGGACCACCAGTAACTCGCTAATATGTCCCTAGGTCGCTAATGTATGCAACCAGTTAGTCGAATCGTGCGAATTTTGTCTATCCAACGCTAGTGACGTTTTACGTACCCCGATAATTGTGTGTACTCGAGCGATCACTGACAGATATATAGCGCAGACTGCAGACGCATTAACTGACAAATGTGTCCCAATGTGCATCTGACACAATATTATCCTTGTGACAAATTTATTGAAAATGCAAATTAGGCTTATCTAATTTCAACTAGTTGACAGCATCTGTGAGGTTTTCGAAATAACGTTCTATTTAAGTACAACATATTACTTTTTGACTGCCTCATTGGTCTACTGGTTAGCTTGATTGTCTACAGAAATGAGGACCTGGGTTCAGATCTCGTGGGCCAGGCAAATTCAAAACTGATATTGAGTTTTCTGTTGAGATATTCTGAGTATTTGCCCAAAGTTAGAAAGTTATAACGAGGCGTCGGTCTTTATTTGGGATTGCCCTCCCACCGGATTATGAGAATGAAGGAATAGAGAGTGCACTTACGTTTGCACTGTCGCAGTCCAGCTCTTATTACACGGCATTCAGGGTGGGTCAATAAAAGACTCTTTAAATGAATCTTTCATTGGCTATTAAATCTGGTTACCGCCCAGCACTGGTGGTAGGTAAGAATACGCCGCGATTGTAATTGGTGCATACTCTGGTCATTCTCCTCTGGAACATCCGAGCTGAGGGTCCGAATATGTGGAATCACTCAGCACGCGGTGTACTCCGATCATAGGGAGTCACTATGCACGCGTGGTACTCCTTAGCACTGACGTGAACCTGAAATTACTCCAGAGGACAGGCATTATAGTCATGTCCTGCTTCCTGCGAATGATTCGCCTAGCCTAGCGACTAGACATACACTAGAGCAGCAAAACAGGACAGATTAGACACTAGGTAATAAAAGTAGGACTAGGACTCAACCCAGCGGGTTAAAGCTTGGCGTTTGGACGCATAGGAAACAAATGTATCACACTATAAACTCACGTGTACACTATAATAACTCCTGCGTTACTCATTAATCTCTGCAAGAGATTGGCAACTATGGCCAAAATTTCTTCAGGAGACAGTTATGATTTTTACTTCAATTATGTGATAGTGACACTTTTTTTTCCATCGCCACAAATTTTATCGTCTATTTATTGCATGTCGTAAGATGAAGAACGTACTCTGAGATCAGGAAAGCAGGGTCGTACCTCAACCTTTCGACAGTAGACATATATTGAGAATTTGTTAACAGGAAAATGGAGGTCTTTATCTTGAAATTTTAGAGTCAAAAAAGCAGACAACTAGAGTTATTGAGTTTTCTTATAGCAATTTGATTTACGGAGGCAAATGTATTTAAGCAATTTGATTTTAACATTTCAGTAATACGTAACCCTTTCAGTAATACGTTTACGTACTTGGCATTTAATCTCTGGTCTCGAAGCTACTAATGAATGCATTCAGTTAGCAGATGAGCTCAAAATACCTAATCAACAGTGACGGTACAGTGACGATCCACATGACCCGATAATTGTGTTTCAGCTACAGTGATTAGTGTCATATAAACAAAGTAAACATACACTCTAATAACAAATATCGTTAAGATATGATAATAATTTACATAGATTATTTTCAAACTAGCTTTGTAAACGATGCTAATTTGAACAACATAGGAACAATTGATAGAAGAAGACATTTATGACCTTATCGTTCAATAATGAATATGTATTTCTGAAGTTATTTCTATAAGATTCTCATCTTACATCATCCAGGTTACTAATTATTAATTTAATTGTACTACTATGTGGACGAGAATATGTTGATACTTAATTAGTTGACGAGAGAATTTCTTCTCCAAAAGGAAGAAAAAAGAACAGAATCTTTAGAGTGATGCAGTTCGATCGCTATGGATAATCATTTCTGAACCCACTTACTAACCATATTGTATGGTACAAAATTAAAAATATAAAAAGCTTTTGTATGATATCATACTGATACTTATTTTTTTATTGATAGCACCTCTTTGTTTTTAGTGTGGTAATCGATACTTAACTTATTGGGAATTAAATCTAAGAGTGCGCAAGAGTTTTGGAAGTTTTTGCCTGTTACACAACTATGCAACATATCAAAAACCAGCTAAAACAATATTTTATTGATACACGTTTAGAAATCCATAACAAATTATATTAAACAAATTATATACGGTGGTGTCACTCGCGTAATTTATGGTCCCGTGGAGATATAAGTTATTTCGTTACTTATTAGATCAGATTGTTAATAAAACCTAAAGATACCCAAAAACTTTCAACATAATTGGTTCAGTATTTTAGGAGCACTTTAGTGATATACACATGCATATAAGAATAACCCTCGATAATGGACAAAACTCTTGAAATGACGAAAGACCCACTCGATTGAATTTTCTTAGAGATCTAGCTCGCTCCAGCTAAAATCATTGTTGTCAAGGAGAAATTTAACCCTTGCAGTCAACATGAAACTAATAACCTATTAACTTCGCTCACTTATACTGACACAAATAATACAACTGCAAACTTTTATAGCATTTTAAATTTCAAAATGATAAAATTATAGACTTTCAACTCTAATACCGGATTAATGTTCTGTCACAGACATATGTTTCAGTTACACAGTATTAATTACAATCGACGTATTTCCACGATAGTATACCAACTTTTAAATAAATAAGACGACTGTTATTGATCTTCTCTAATTGTGTAAGAGCTTCGAACGACGGCCCTCTCATTAAATATTGCTTAAAAGTGGCCGTAAGTAACTTGTTTGTAAGAATGGACGGCCTTTATTGGTTCGGTCTTTTTACGAACTCGTAAATCCAGCGTCGCGTACTAAGGGCGGAAGATTTGAGGCATTTGATTTTCCTCAATTTGTTTTTAAATTCATTGATTTTGGGAATTCTTTTAATAAGATTGTTATTATCGTGCGTCTGTATTAAGTTTCGAAGACAGTTTTAATACGGTATGTACATACATACATACATAGCTTCATCACGCCTCATTCCCATAGGGGTAGGCAGAGACAACATCCTTCCACTTGCCACGATCCTTGCATATCTACTTCGCTTCTTTCATTCTTATTACACCTCTCATACAAATTCATCGTTTTAGAGTACTCTTGACCTGGCCGTTATTTAAAATGTCCTGGACTTGGTTCAGGAACGTTCGCCTTGGTCGTCGCCTTGGTATGTGACAGAAAGTAAAATATGATGATGCTATTTTTGTATGCATTTCTGAATAAGATGTAACCCATATTATTCCCTATGAATTGAACTGTCTGGTAGTAACAGCGCAATTAGTGAAGATTTTTCAATACTTGCTACTGCTTCTGCTCGGGATTCAAATGCCGGCATGTACAAAAAATGTTTGTAAAGCTGTTGCTATAAATAGATGTCATAGATATTCTTAAATTGTAAATATGTAGCCAAAATGACAACGGGTTAGTTTATATAATAAATCATGACCAAGTAATATAAAAAAACAATATATATCTATAATATTATCTAGACTGAATAAAAGGATTTATGAGTCAAGAGTAAACGGCAAAGTTGGAAGGGGAAGACTAAGGCGAATGCTCCTGGACCAAATACCATTTTAAAGAAGGGCCAGGTGAAGAGTACTTTAAACCGACAAACTTGTATGAAAGGTTTAATGAGAACGAAAGAAGCGAAGGAGATATGCAAAGGATCATGGCAAGTGGTCTCTGTCTACCCCTACGGGAAAGAAGCGTGATGCTATGTATGTATATTATCTTGTATCATCCATTATGAGTTTAAAAATGTATAGGTTAATAAATTAATTCTTTTCCATTCAACAATGATTAAAAATCTAGGTGGGATCTAGTAGATATTGAATAAAATAAGAGATCTCTTAAGAAAAGCGATCGTTCAGGGATGAAAATGGCTTTTATGTTAACGCATATGAACGGTGTAAATGCGTTTTAATATGTATTGATTTGCACAAGATTTCTGTTATTTCTAACAAGTTAGCATTTGACTGTAATCTCACCTGAGTGTAAATTATGATACTGTCTGGGAAATGTGCTAAAACTGGAAAGGGATAACTTACCTCTTATGAGATCTACACCCCATCGTACTGGTACGCAAATTTATAGGTTGGTGGTATGCCTTTGTTAGTGGGTTAACTACCCAAGGTCGAAGTCTCGCATTATTTCACCAGGATAGCGTTTATATATGTCAACAAAATAGAACAATTACAATTTTGCGTTAAGTGAAAGAGAAAGGTCGATTACCATATTTTGTTGTATTTTCACTTGAAAGTACATCATCGTTCAATCACATGTCATAGGATTATGTTCGGTTTTACGACGATGCTCATAAAACACAACTCTTTTATTGCCGCTATCCACCTGACCCAGAAGGCTTTAACTGAAAACATCACTCTTCTAAAAAGCTTGTTTGGATTACAAACTTTTTAAATTTACGACAAAAATAGGTGTTTCCCAGGTTAATACACGCTTTGATGCTGATCCCGTGGGAATATAGGGAAATCCGTACATAGTGCAAAAGAAGTCACATTGCTAAGTTTACTTTTAAAGTAACACTTCTTTACGCACGGTTGACTTGAGGAGTAAGTTAGTGATGAGAGCGTTACGAAAAGTATGCTTATACGAGGTGAACGGAATTGAGAGGAAATATACGTTAATAAAGAAAGAAGGAGAGGTACGATTTGTATAATATTGTAGGTCAAGAGAGTACGACTGAATAAAATATTAATTTAAATTGACTGACAACTGTTGTTACAAGAAAATTTTAAGCGTGTAAGCAATATCACACCGAGGCACATGATTTAGCTTGCCTTTAATATAAACTTTATTATATTATTGTAAAAGTGGATCTATATATTGTGCGTATAAAGAAAATATAGTGTAATAAACGCCTTAATATGGCCGTCTGTTTTAAAAGTGTTGGCACGCAAAAGGCGTGGCATGACACTCCCGCGTGGCATACCTCATAAGTTTTCATAGTCAATCGCACGTCAGCACAACGTTTTCATCTTCAAGGATATCAGGCAATGCAAGTTTCAATTCTAAATCTTATCAAATACTGTCAGTTAAATTAACTGAGATAATAAAAGCAGGTTTAATTTATAATAGTCGAAGAGGATATTTTGCTAGAGAACATAGTCGGCGAAATGCTCACCAGTAAGAGAGAAAGGCATTGACCTCGCTCTACGAGACTATTATTAAATGCAAAAGGGGGCACATGAGAGGCAAAGAAAGCTGTAGACGCTCTTCTTCTCCTGACTAGGAGCCTTCTTCTGCCTTCTGACTAAATTTCCCACCAGTAATCTCGCACAGTACCAGGGTAAATTGCGTGTACCAATCCTCTGGTGGTCCACTAAAAGGTTGGGAAAGAAACCATTGGATTTTAGTGGGTATTCTTGATAATTAGCGCATCTCACACTCCCGAAATCATTTTGGGTCTGATGGGTGTGCGTAAAAGCATTTCCCATGAAAAAAGGACCGGTATATAAATTATTAAATCTTTAAAATTAAATAACTTAAAAGTGCGTGCGTACAAAATTCATTCATTCCTTTTCAGAAGTGAAGCATCTTTTGCAAACTGATTTTTAAGTCTTGTTTCTATGACTTAGAAGAGGGAAAAGGAAGATATCTTGGAAATTTAATGAATTTAATTGTCGTTGAAATATTAAAAGTGTCGAAATACAAATAATTTATCGAAGTCTTAAATGACGAATTGTAAATAAAAATGCCACGTGTATTTTGTCAATAAAAGAGAATTTATGAAATATTTTCTCTTTATATTTTATGAAGTATAATATATTAAATTTTTAATGACGAGTGGCAAATTAAAATGCCACAAGTCATTTGTAAATCTAACCTTCAAACACCTTACTCTCATGGGACTAAGGAAGTTTCACTTCGATAAATTCGTTTCGTGACTACAATTTTAATGTTATTAAATCAATTTATATCTTGTTTATTTGAATTATTTTGCTGACAGCACTTTACTGAGGGTAAGTGATAAAACAGCCTTAAGATGAAAGCTCGTGGACCTGGTAAGAGCTAATTTACTAAAGAGTAAGGAGTTACGATTTTTACACCATATTACATCTCTCCTGGGATGGTGTTTGTTAACTAGCCATTACCAAAGCATCCTAGATATCCAGAAAATTAGAAAAGTCAATCTCTTAATTTTTCTTTATGAAGAGAGAGAGAAAACTCTCCCAGTGAACACGTCATCAAAATCATAAAAGTACATTATCAATCAATATACCAACTTGCGTTTTAGATGAAATCATATAGCTATTAAAACATGATGCTTAAAATATATCAGTAGTTTGAAACACTGTTTTACGAAATTACGGTTTTGTACTTAACTCTTTATACGTAGGGGCTATGAGAATATACTACCTGGTATTAATTATGGCTTCAAAGTTAAGTTTAAGCACCTAAATCATCGATAGTTGAGAAAATCCAATTATCACTTGCACAATAGGTCACGAAACAATCTGAACTAAGAAAATTAATCTTCCGAGTCCAGAGAGCGCTGTCTGTGCAAACTTAGACAATGAATTTACAGTTCATCTATTTTGGACCATCGGAAGCTGCCCCTGAATACTATTATGCCAATCGACTTTCTATGAAATAACGCGAGTCAATAGTATCAATTATAGCGGAGATTATCTAAAATAAAGCTAACTATATAACGAATACAAAACAACTGAACGTCGTCAATGTTAAAGAAGGTATTGACTTTATTTAGCTCATTGATTAAAATAAAAGCTTACAATATAATATACTAATTCTATTAGAAATATTAACAAAGTATCAAAATTTTCAGGAGCCCTTGTCCTCGAACGTAAAAGGGCATTTGAAATTCTATGTATAATTGGTGTCATTGAAATCAAGTTGAAAAGGATTTTGTGGAATCCGATAATTTTGAGTTTTTTTTACATATATATATATTTGTAAACTTTATCTTGATATATATGTCGTAGTGCAATAATCTGTGGAACGCTGGCGCTATCTGTGTATTGGCGTGGGGCACAGTCAATAGTGACAATCCGGCGCGCGTCTCTCCAGTTCTCGAGTGACGGTCCGCCAGAGCAGTCAACTGTTGAAACTGTCGCGTTCCTAGCTATTATTATTAATGGGTTTGTGTAAATTGATATCGGAAACATTAAGTGATTGAACATAATAACCTGGGTTAATTAATAAAGTCTTTGTTTGCACCAACATTACCCACCAAAGCCACTATGGAGATCGAATTATGGATGCCACTAATGACGATGTCGGCGAAGGACCCTACGCCCCTATGTTTATGCTCCTTCTCTCATATTCTCCGAAATATATAATTGATACGATTTATCGAAAATGTCACTTCATTCCATGTTATTTCGCATGTAAATTGCTGGATGTTTTTTGATTAAAACTTCCAATATAGTATACCATATTAATGGACAAGTAACATCAGACTAAGCCACGGCAAAGCCCGCGATAGTCTACCTCTGCGTTAGTACTAATACCAATATATAGGTAAACTAGCCGTCCCCGGTGCTGTCACTCATGCAGTTCATGTTCAAAGTGCCTCTTGAGACTTAGATGTTCACGAAGGACTACTAAATGTTGTGATTTTTATGTTTCCTAATAATTAAACTATACAATTTTGTCTTTTGTTTATTAAATTAAGACTCTGGTGTAGCGTCATGTTGCGCTAAACATTGATATAGTGAAAAAAGTCAGTCTTATATTTATAGGCTTATATTTTAAAAATTAAAACTTACCTTAATTCACATCATTATTATTCACATCACTTATATAATCAATAACACAAATAAATACTAATAACCACTCACAGTTTATAAATTACCACAAAAATCTTAACGACCTTCGACGCGACACATGCACCGTTAGTAAGTTTTGTTTTTTTCTGTTGTTTGGTGCTATCTCTCCGCATATTTTGTTACCGAGAAGCAAAATAGAATTTCAAATTGCACTAGTTGAGGACAGAACTATCGTAATATGTCAACATGTAGTTGACACGGGCAGTTTAAGGGTTATCGTTAATCTAAACCTTTCTGGAATCCCCATGAAGACACAATACATTTCAATAAAATCTTTCAAGCAGTTTAAGAAGAGTTCAGTAAAAAACATACGCATCGTTATATATATATAACGATATATTGCTGCTGGGTAAGTATCTAACAATCTGTCGTGTCCTTTTATTTTTCATAGTTTCCACGTTTTCGCACACGAAGCTCATTAATATTAACAATTTAAATTCAATAATTAACCTAAACAAACTCAGTTATCCCAAAACAAATTAGTATAAGTCGAAAAAAGCAATTGTAAAAGCGAAATCAATTTTAAACTATTGAAAAAAATCAACCGTGCCCGCTCCTACAGAGCAATTAAAACGAGTATGACCTTAAAAATCAACGTTATTGTATGCTAGGGCACGTTCATTCGTGAAATTGTTTGGTTTCTGCTTGTGTTCGTATCATAAATGTTTCACCATTCCCGATGTTAAATCCCGAATGAGATTTTCACATATTGATGATGTCCCTACATTTCGGCCAAACAGTGCGGCGGCGTAAACACATTGTTTGATTGGAATACACAAAAAATTGAAACTGCAGATAATAAATAGTAATAACGTTTAAATATTTCATCAACTTTGTCATTTAATGACGAGTTAATATTCAACTGTTATTCTAGTCCTTACGTTAGTATTACACGCTTCATTGAAATATAATGATAAACTAATACCGCCATTATACCAAAAGTTTTTCATATTACTACAGATATAGACTGAAAAATTAAACGTTTTAATTATCTCACAATTTTGAATTATGTTATATACATATTAATTCTACTATTTTATATATTTATACTACGTTAATAATCTAAATACTATAATAATCTTAGGCAAGTACACGCACGCACACATACGCACGCATGCATACACACACTCACATTCACGCACGCACACGCACGCTCATTCGTACACATTTAACATAATTTAAATTATTTTTGTTTTATTTTATGATTTTATCTTAATTTGACGATAATTTTATGATGATGTACAGAGCTCCAATAATATAACAGGAAGGGGCTGACCCCCAAGACACGGGTACCTCTATTAATATTATATAAAAAAAATGCATGTTGAAGTGCGTTTGAACACGATTATTTCAGAAAGTAATGGTAAGATGTAAAAAATTATTTAAATGTTAGATATATTGTCGATTATAGATAGTTGGATGACTAGATGGTGGCAACACTTAAAAAAAAACCATTATGCAATATTACGAAATGTTATGCAATACGAAGTATCTTTAACGAACGGAACAATTTTGTGGATAATCTTTCGAGCTGCCTTGTGATGTAATTGTTTTATATTAGTATTGTGCAAGTTAAATATTATCAATTTTAATTTTAATTTTTCCTTTTGAGAGCTTCTACTGCGTGTATTACGTAAACTGTCAAAGTTACGCAATAATTATGTATAACAAAATTATTCCCCTTTATAAATATTTAAAAAAACTTTTAAGATTGGGTTACTACAACCATTTCATGCCGACCTTTTTTTTTTAGACTGAAACTCGTAGTTTATCAACATATTTTAAATTATTACAGGTCGAAATATCGACAAACTGTGTAAAACACATATTTGAACACTATTTGAACGGGTACATACCACGATGGCGTTTTTTAGGTTAAAAGTTTAAGTTTTAAGTTTAAAACACATATGTTTGTGTAACCGCGGTATGTATCCGTAAAATATATTTTAGAATAATCAATTTTTTCTTAAATAATGCATTAATAACGAAGGTGTTACCGCGAGGATTAGCTCCTAAATGTGTGTATTAAGTTATCTGCATCGAAAGAATTGACAGATATTTATTAGTTTTTTATATAAATTTTACATAACTGCTGGATTAATTTTAATGAAACCTCACAATGGAATAATAGCGCCAATAATGCAATAATAAATGATGTCCAGACTGGCTACTCTCATTATATTGACAATTTTTGTGAAATCCGCATGATTTCACAAACATTGTCAACTAGTGTTGTGATTCGATGTTTATCTAAAGAACGAATTTAATAAAATACCTTTTTGATTTATAGTTTTCGGCTACATTGGCCACTTTCGTTATACGATTGGAAAGTATTTAAATTGACCATTATAATTTATTTATCATAATTGTCGATACAAGTACAATAAAGTTGATTTTGCAAGAGCTTAACATAAATGTTCTATGGTAAAATAATTGATTAAGTAATGGTATTCGTTTTTGTATTGACTAAGTTAAGCAACGCGAATAATGACTTTGCATTGGCGGAGCTTGTTCGTAGAGTAAGACAGTTGTAGTTTTAATATTAACTTTATTAGTAAAGCTTTGAAAAAGTATTAATGTCTTGGATTTATTGTTTAATAGAAACGTGTGTTTGATAGAAATGTGACTGCCTCGTTGGTTTAGTGGTTCCCATGTTCGACTACAGACATGAGGTCCTGGGTTCGAGTCCCGGATCGGGCCAATTCTAAATCGATATTGAGTTTTCTACTAAGATTTTCTCAATATTTGCCCGAAGTTGGGAAAAAATTTGCGATGTGAACCACCTCCGTGCCTCGGAAAGCACGTTAAGTTGTCGGTCCTGCTCTCTCTCCGATTGTGTCGGATTGCCGTCACATTGGACTATGAGAGTGAAGGAATAGAGAGTGCACTTGTGTACTTTGCCTGCCAATCTGCAGTGGAGCAGCGTTGTGGGTTTATGCCCTAATAATCCTCACTCTTATGAGTGAGGAGGCCTTTGCCCAGCAGTGGGACGTTAATGGGCTGCTACTTACCTTTTTTTTGAAATGTGTGTATAAATCAGGATTACTAGAATTATACTAATGAATAAAATAAAATGTCTTATCAATCTCTAAACTAGTATTAATAACTTAGAGTCAGAATATTTCTTTATCTACGTAATCTCCTCAGAGGATATTTTGTAAATAGAAAAAATACAGTCTAAAGAAGAAAGTAATCTTCTTACGAAACGTAATATCTATGGTAAAAAATACGAACACATAGGTCAATGTTTAATTAAAGCTTTCAAAACAAAAAGGTTATCATACTAATTATAATAGAAGTTTGAGATACTCCTGAAACATGATCCATTTTGATGTACAACGCAAATATCAAATTAGTGGTCCGCTGTCCCGCCGCATCCCGTCATTCCGGCACGTTTAATATTTTCGGCATTCCTCTCACGCCCCGTCTTCAACGGCCGTCCTGATTGCCGTTAAATTGAACTAAAAACTTCTTCAATGCCCCTAAAACGTTTCAATTATATTCGCTTATTTATAATGTGAAATATTTTTGAAGTAAAACTTCTTTACGCACGCTTGACTTGGAGAGCAAGCTGGTGAATGCATGACGAGAGACTCACGTAAAGTGTGATCGGGAGAGGCAAACGGGAGTTTAGAGGATGATATAAGCTTCTCCTTATTCTTAGTCGCAAAACTCTTGTCAGAGTGGTCGTGATTATCATGTTCCAGCGTGTTCGGTAGTAGACAGTACCCGCCGCAGGACTTCCCGCCACCTATGCCCGCTGCTAGTTAAACGGGCACATTCATATACTGGAGCGCCCACCGCAGCTTTTACTTGATCCATCTATCGCATTGGGGATCTCCGTCGCGGTCTTGTGCCTTCTACTTCCCTCTGTACAGCAAGACGTTCTATGGAGTAATTTGCACACCAATTAACATGCCCAAAGAATTTCAGTATCCGACTGCACACTTGGGTGGATAGGCGCTCTTTGATGCCAAGCTCATCAAGAATGGAGGCGTTTGTTCGGAACTCAGTCCATGAGATTCCGAGCAAATTCCTCTAACACCACATCTCCAGGGCGCTATAAGCTATACAAGCGATATAAGCTAGTGAAGATAAAAAGATAGAGAAACACGTTTAATATATTCTAATAGCCAGCTACGTTTGCAAAATCTAAAACACAGTGCAGGCCTACTTTCTGTAACACAACTTGGAAGCTTTTAATGTACAGGCTAGCAATATATTGTCTTGAAGTGATATTTCTTTATGCACACTAAATTTGGGGAGTAAGCTGGTGAAAGGGTGACGATAGCGCCACGAAACTTGTTATCGGTAAAAGCGAACGGAAGTTGAGAGACTGATATAGTCAGTAAAGTTTAAAAGAGAGAATTACGATTCGTATATTACTACAGGGGTAAGAGAAATAAAGAGAGAGATCGAGCACGCATTTTCTTTTTCTCATAGCCAGTTACTATTCCTATATCTAAAACCAAAGTGCAAATCAATGCCACAATTGTCATAATATTTTTTTCTTAAATAAAACTTCTTTACGCATGTTTAACTTGGGAAACAAACTGGTGAATGCGTGACGAGAACCGTGATCAAGCGAGGCGAACGGACGGCTGACAAAATAAATTTCAATGTTAGTTGAAAATTTATTGTTATATCTTTGGAATGGAACGTCCGATGTTAATAATTTTAAAAATATTTTACAGGCATTGAAATGGTCTTTATAAAATGTAAAAAGGTACATAACTGCAGTAGTTGGACATGTGGTATCTGGGACTTTTTTGTACATATTAATGCTTTCTATAATACTGTTGAATATTTTTTGTTCTATTGTCAATAGTTTTCGCAGCACACGCGATGACAGATTTTTTTGTGACCAATTTCTTTACACATTGGGTTACATTAATGCATTTTTATTCGTAATAGTACTTTGTGTGTGAAAACGTTACAAACATACATATTTACTAAAATACAAATGTTTCCTCTTTATAATATTAGTTTATATTTAAATTGTGTCAACTTCAGCTTTCATTCACTATAAGTTTATAAAATGTATTTGAGTTTCAGTGAATGTATAAAATCTTATTTGCTATCCACACGTGATAGAAGTGAAACCTTAAATAAATTTTGGCTTCAAGATAATGAGACGAATGTAAAAATTCGGCATGATGATAATTGTAGGTTTCGGTATTTTTCATTTTAAGTCCCACTGTACCTTGGTGAAGACGAATTGAGGGTGTACGAAGCAGAGTACAAAGAGAACCATGAACATGATAAGTAGGCTTTAAAAGTGTTTTTGAATTGTCAGTAGTCTGTCCGTTGGTAACAAATCTAGCATTAGTTCGCAAAGTTGATTCCGCTCAGAAGAAACCAGCAAGAAACTCAACGGTTACTCCTTTAAATTGCACGTGCAACTGGAATCAAGTCCAAACATCTTTGTCATTTAAATAATCTTCAATATTATATTATGGTTTTTGTAATAGGACGTTTACGTCTTTAACGTATTATTACGTTTTTAACGTATTTCTCAAAACTATGTGGTCGCAAACATAGAAGTGATTCGGGTATGTTATTAAAAATTTGTAAGCTCAAACCGACAAGTGATTTCTGAACCGTCATCACTTTAAAATATGAAATTACAAGTTTGTTCTTATTTCTTGTATTATTGATTGTGTTTCGCTCCTTTTGATATACATCAAAATGAATATTATCACGGAAACGTGAAATCCTAATTGATATATTGCACGTATTGCTCATTTTTTTTAATGTACCCCATAACAGTATGCCGTTACGCATAATGCTATGAAAATAAACGAAATACACACAAGTATAATACTTTCTATCACATTTTTTCCCACTTTAAATCTTGTGAATTTAAATGACTGTCCCTTTTTACTGTCACTTTTTCGTTTCAGCGACTTTCAAATCAAAACGAACCTAAAGAAGTGTGCACTTCAATAAGCTTTGTTAAAGATTGCAAATTTGAATAAGATATATAGGGAGAGGGTGAGCTAATAGAAATATTAATTTTCTTTAAACGCTCTTGGCACTATTATATGCCCCTTCAACAGATAGTTCAGCCGCGATGACGTACAACCGTTTCAAAAACACATTTCACTTCTAAAGTGGCGGAAGTCATAATTTGGATTTGCATTTGCAGATTAAATAACTTTATATGATGAGTAGCCCGTCTGGTAGCAATTTATTACCAGCCAAGCAACACGAATAGCGCTAAGATGTTTTCAATAGAACGCCAACAAGGGGATGTAAAGTTTTGCAATAGTGCGCTCTCGGAGCGTGCAATTATTGCCAACCGAGTCCTGATTGAATTCTTAGGTCAAGTTAGCGTTGAAAGTTTGCATAAAAGACCCCTTGCAAATTAACAATTTTCCTTGTTAGGGATTTTTGTTTTATGTATTTTCGAGTTTTCTCTAATTAAAAGAAAGCTAGAAACGCTCCGACTTGAAAACGTCGAACTTTGTGAAACGGATCCATTAGGGTAGGTACGATTTAATTTGTTACGAAATTCAACGTAAACTCTGTAAAATTCCAGTTGAAATTGACCAAGCGCCAACATTTCGTTAACACGCATGTCATGTCTGGAAGTTCCGTCCGTGTTTTGGTAGACTCAGAATTTAAAATGGATTCGTTTATAAAGGTATTTCCTAGGGTTCGCATTTTCGATGAGGGAGAAACGGCAGGTGAGTGACTTGTTTGTCGGTGGCCCGGTGGATCGCTTATAGTACAGGGGACAGCTTAGTAGACGTTGCTGACGGCGACCCCGAGGCACCCTCTATAAATCAGAGGCCGATTGACGTTTCCCTACAGGGAGTGATCTATTTCACCGCTTCGATCATACGCCTCACTTACTAAAATTTCATCTATTAATAACTTTAAGTAAATTTCCTTTAACATAAAAGGGTGTTTCAGTTTTATTTTGAAATTGTTAAGAGCCTCGCTGGCGCATTGGTGCGAATACTCGCTTTGCTGGCAAAGGACCTGGGTTCCTCGATAAAGCAAATTTACGAAATTGCATTTTCTAGTTTGTCTGTCTGGTTTTGGGAGGTTTCGGCCGTGTCTCTCTTACCTCTTACTGTATCACTTATTTATAATATTTATTGGACAAAAAAAGTGGGCATAAAGCTAAAAAGTTAATTTTGTTTTGTACCAAACCATATGTAATAAAGTACTCTCCTATATTTAAGGAACTCTGGAAAAGATCTCTTTTTAGAGATAAGTAGTAATGGTTTATTTGTTTTGGTACATGAATAAATAAAATAAATAAAAACTTGCTTCTGGTTAACGTAAAGTCGTTGGCATATGCGCATTAATAAAATATAAATAGGAACAATGATTAAAAACAAAACAAAAATAGAAATAATATAGATAAAAATTGATCTTAAAAATAAAAACGTAAGAACTTCAAATATTAAAGATATATATAATGATAAGGTGTGATCACCGTCAAGCGCTAACTATTCGAATGAAAAATAATTTGCCAATGTATTTCCTTCTCTAGATATCTAAGTTTGATAATAGATCTCTGTCGTTGTTAGTCAAGGACATATTCTATTAAAATGTATTAATAAAACTGCACAATTAATCAGAAATAGTTAATAAATCTAAATAAGCTAATAAACTTTATATCTTCTTTTTTCAAAATTGTATTAATTGAATATCTTCATCATGTTAATTTTTAATATAAATTATTGCATGCAGTGACTTAGAATTTTTTACAAAATAATTAATTTTATTTAAATTGTTTCAGGTAATCATCGTAGAAATATTTTGTCAACATTCGGCAAGTAGAACATATGATATAATTATTTATTCATATTATTGTAATGTCTTTACTACAATTTATTCAAATTCACAATTTCTTTATTCAAAGTAAGACTCTACAGCACTTTTAAGTCGTCAAATAAAAGTTTTTACACGTAGTATTTCCAGTCTACGACCAATACTATTAAAAAAAAACGAGTTAGAGCCTAAGATTACGAGAATTTCTTTGCAATTTATCTTGAGGAGAGTCCACAACAAACTCAGGCGGATATCCTTCTTTTACCATCAATTTTTATCGTCTAATCCTTTAAATTATAGATCGATTTTGCAATTAATTTTCTTTTAATAAACGATTTAATTTTTTGCAAGAGTTTATTATAGAATGGTTGTATGCAGTATCTTGAAAATATTTCATATCACATAAATAGCTTGCTTATTTATTTCTATAATTCAATAGTTTGGGTTTTTGTTTATTTGATATCATTTTCTAATTGCATATAAACGCTAAGCCACTATTTTATACTTACCTTATTATGATATAATATTTTCTCTTATCACACAAAATATTTAATCTTTTCTCAAGTGATGGACGCTTCATTATTACTTATTTTCTAGAGCCCATCTCATTTTTTCAAGAAAGTCCTCCATTATTCAGGGTCAGGCTTCCAGGTCCTTCGGTGTGTATTAATATTCACAAGATCCTCAAAGTTCATCAACCTCGAACTGTAAGCGTGAATATTCAATTACAAAGTTGTTTTATTGTAGTCTTGCTTAATACGTGCATATACAGTGAGGTACTTCATTTGAGAAATGACTTGAAACATTTATATTACACTTAGGAATGTATATTTTATTCCTGTTCCATTAAATTTCAATGAAGTAAAACTTACAAAACATGATGTTTTTGTGTGTTCATATGAATTCAACGATAGTCCAGATTGACAATTCGATCTGGACTTTGCCAAGTAAACAAGTAATCCTTACTAACCACTTTACTAATTTCAACACTTACTATTAAAAAGATAACTGAACTGCCTCGTGTATCTTTACCAGAGTTTTTATATGACTTCCCCGTGGTGGGGCGAAACACCGGTAAAGATACACGAAAGAGCGCTTCCGTTTGCTTTTAAACAATAATTGCAATAAACTAATAATTGTACTACTTCCGCTTTAACAATACATTTCCCAATAAATTATATAATAATTGCTAACACGTTTAAATATACACAACTTGCACTATACTCATAATTACTTCACTAATTTTGACTTTATATAATTTAATACAAAGTTTCTTTAAAACAATTACACTAAGACTAAAGACTATCTTAACAAAATTGTTCCGTTCCTTAATATTACATCGCATTGCATAACAAAAACTGCCTCATTGGTCTATGGTTAGCATGTTCGACTACAGATATGAGGTCCTGGGTTCGAGTCCCGGGTCGGGCCAATTCTAAAATCGATATTGAGTTTTCTGTTAAGATTTTCTCAATATTTGCCCGAAGTTGGGAAGTTGGCGGCGTGATCCACCCCCGTGCCTCGGAGAGCATGTTAAGCCGTTGTTCCTGCGCCTGATCTCTCTTCGGTCGTATGTTGGATTCCCGTCACATCGAATCGAGTATGAGAGTGAAGAAATAGAGAATGCACTTGTGTACTTTGCCTGCCAATCCGCAGTGCAGCAGCGTGGTAGGTCTATGCTTTGAAAACGCTCTCTCCTTTGAGTGAGGAGGCCTGTGCCCAGCCGTGGGACCTTAATGAGCTGCTACTTTCCTAACCTTTTATTGCATAATATTGCACAATGTTTTTGGTGCTTTTAAGTATTGCCTCTTTATTACTCAATAACTTCCGCATTTCAGAGCTATCCTTGTTGTCGACCAACTATTTATATTCTGAACACACAACAGTCTGAACAATGAACCTATTTTAATAAAATTTGATACACAGAAAGTATAGAGCCCAAGAAAGGGTATAGCCTACTTTTGCATGCCAAAATGTTTGTAAGGTATGGAAGTATTGTTATTACAATTAGAAGCTTAAAATTCATATTTTAAGTCAGTTGATTCGATGTAAATAAATATGACATTCTAAGTTTGTAAAAGTTTTACTCTCAATGAGGTAATGTAACAATCCTTACTAATATTATAAATGCAAAAGTATGTCTGTCGCGCTTTCACGTCAAAATTACTGAAGCAATTTAAATAAAATTTGGAACAAAAATAGTCTAGAGCCAGATAAAAGACAATAAGGTATTTGCAAAAAAACTTCATACATGTGCCTTATTTATAAAATAATAAGCATTAATGTTTAAAAATACTAGCCAAAAACATTAGTCCACGCTAGAATAATTTGATTTACAGATTATCATACAGCATATATTTTAAATTGCAATATTTATTTATGTCATTGCAGTTCTGATATTGTCTCTGGTAACTTATTACGTTTTACTTTCAATGCAAATAATAGTCCATAATAAACACTTTACTTACACAACTTATTTGCGCTGTATCAAGATATAAATGCTGTTGTAATTGTAACGTACAAAACTACCTTTAAAAGAGTAACCGTTGAGTTTCTTGCCGGTTTCTTCTTTGCGTATTCAACTTTCCGAACCGGTGATAGATTTGTTACCCACGAACAGACTACTGACGATTCAAAAATACTTTTTGAGCCTACCTGAATAAAGAATATTTTGATTTTGATTTGATATTACCTATACTTACTATTATAGTACAATTATTAATCACTATCTTTAAACCAAGAATAAGATGTTAAAGCGTTAATTTAATAATCCAATTTCTTCGTGCAAAGATCAAAGTAAACTACAAAACGAATACAAAACCTTAACGAGTTAATTTAAACGAAGTAAATCCACACAAAATCTGTTTTAACACAACAAAGCTTGTATTAATATTTAAAGAATATGTTAACGCAAGCATAAAATAAAACGCTGAGTTTCGCATGTGCAAATTTTCCATTGTTAGCCTGACAAGCTCCTACGTCAGTGGAGGGTTGGTTTAAGAAAACTGAATTTCGTATAATGGAAACAGAATTAACAAATACCTCAGCTACTCTTTTAGAAGCTGAGCTACGGTGATACGTCACGCGATACTTTTATGTTTTCGTACTACGAAGAAGTTATTATATAATGAATTATAAAATGAAGTTATATTTAAAAGTAGATATACTCTTTCTTGTATAATAGCTTTAGTTTTTGACTGTCTATTCCTTTTTGACGCTGAGCTTTTATTTTTGTTGGGAAATGCTTTATGCACGCCGGATCAAGTGTAAACTTACATGCGGGAGTGTGGGACTCGCTGGTCCTACCAGGTTACCCACTGAAATCCAGCGGAACCCTCTTCATCCAGCTTTTGGGGTTCAGAAGTCCGCTGACGCATTCAGCTCTGGCGCCCCGGATGAATCCGACTTAAGGAGTTAGTTTAGTTGTGGGAGAGCAGGCGAGCTAAATTGCGCCTTCTAGCGTCTGCTATAACCTCCCTTTGCCTGTTTAGTGACTTCTGCAAGATAACAGCCTCGCAGAAGGACGTCACTTCCCTCCAACCTGGCAATAATAGCACCCACAATGCTGAGGAGTGAGAGGTCACTCCCACTACTTTACGTCTTAAGATAGTTATATGCTTTCATGTGTCGCAGTTTAAATTTATTAGGACAGCTTCAATTATTGACTACAGTTTATAACTGAACTCAAGCAAAATAATACTTCACACTAATGAATATTCTCTGCCTTTTCTTTTAGACCCTAAGCATGTATAACATACATCATGATACTGAAGTTATAATTAAAACCTAAATCTTAAATGGTCCAGGTTAATTACCAATACTGACATGATAGGATATTTTATTTCAACTCGGGCAATAAGAAATATAAGATTCGGTTAGGCTCGAGTCCCGGGTCGAGCCAATACAAAAAATCGATATTGAGTATTCTATTAAGACTTTTCCTAATTATTTCTCCGAAGTTGTGTTGTTGGCAGTGTGCTCCATCCCCGTGCCTGGATGAGCAAGTTAAGCTGTCGGTCCTGCGCCTATCTCAGGTCGTGTCGTATTCCCGTTACATCGGACTATGAAAGTGAAGCAATAGAGAATGCACTTGTGTACTATGCCTGCCAATCCACAATGGAGCGTAGTGGGTCTATGCTCTAAAAAACCCTCTCTCATTTGAGTGAGGAAGCTTGTGCCCAGCAGAGGGACCTTAATGGGCTGCTACTTACCTTATGTTTTCCTCAGTTTGATCAGATGAGAATTTCAAAGTTTTTAATTGCATTAAATCGAATTAAAGTATGACGAAGTTTATTAAGAAATATTATTGTATTAGTAATCCGTGTATCAGAAGTTAATGTGTAAATAAGAAAAGGAAGGCGAGGAAATATTTTTACGTTACGGTTAACCATATCAATCCTACGTTAAAAGTACCTATAAAATAAAAAGATCAGATAAAGTAATTTTCGATTTATTTTTATGTAATCTAGAGGCTTTACGTTCGCGAGTATATTTAATATTTTAGTGAGTCCCCTCACGCGCCATCTTCAACTGTCCCTGATTGCCGTCCGATCGAAATTATATTTCTACATTCAACCTCGCCGGGCAAGATTGCTTTAGGTCCCCGTAAAGGACTTGTTAAATATTTGATTTTATAAAATATTACATCGTAATATTCCCGTCATTTTATAACGGTTTATGTGATAACATTTTCATGGATTTATGTTACGAACTAGATGACCTATAACTAGATATACTGACGCTTATGAGACCTAAACTACGCAGTTATATATATATATATATTTTATATTTAAGTTAAGGCAGCCAAAAAATTATATAATGTTGATTGTGACCCTAATTCTTAGTACTTGTTAGTTTGTTAGTACTAGTTTTAAGGCATTTTTCATGACACCCCTCCATATTTCAGGCTGAATTTCTTCAATTTCATGATCAATAATGTCTTTTAAACGTTGACTCGTTTGGAGCTTTTATACATAATATTTTTGATTAAAAAAAATTCTCATAAGAAAAAGTCTGGTGCTGTTAAATCCGGAGATCTGGCTGTCCATGTTAAATAACAATTTCGCGAAATTAGTTTACGTGGAAAAACATCATTCAATAATTGAATTGTTAAACGAGCTATGTGTGCTGTGGCCCCATCTTGCTAAAACCACATGTCCTCTAGTCCTTGTTCTTTAATTTCAGGCACAAGAAAATTAAGAATAATGTCTTGGCACCATTCGGCAGTAACAGTTACTTCGACACATTGGTCATTTTTAAAAGAAAAGGGACCAATGCTATTTTCAGCATGAATATCACACTATACAGTTGTATCTTAGGTGACAGAAAACTCACATTTTACAATCTATCGGTTCAATTTTTCAATGAACTTACCTAATTCGGAATAAACCCCTTACGATTTATTTAAAAATGTAACAACATAGATCCTAATCTACAAATCAAAAATCACCTAAATCGATTAATTAGTTTAGTATACATCGCGATCCAACACTGTAACAGGAAATTAATATATTAAAGATAAAAACATCGAATGAAGTAGTTTTTTTATATAGCCTGATATCTCTTTTTAAATCTAGTCACTAACTCAAGTTATGAATGCTCTATAAATATTTGAAAAACAACAAATATGGTGATCCTTTGAAATAATGTCACAGTTTTTACGAAATAATTCGAATATTTGAAGGATCTTTTTACTATTTTGCATGCAGTTTCTGCACAAATCTTCACCCTTCAAAATTTCTTCCAAAAATTTTTGAACATACAAACATACCATCACGCCTTGTTCCCACAGGGATAGGCAGAGACCACGTCCTACCATTTGCCACGATCACGTGCATTTGTATTTTCTTCTTTCATTCTCATTAAACCTTTCATACAAGTTCTTCGGTTTACAGTACTCTTGACCTGGTCCTTATTTAAAATAATAATAATAATAATAATAATAATAAAAGAACTTTATTCACATATCATGGTATACATTTTGGTATGTAGCTGCATCAAAATAAAATAAAAGAGAACATGTATGCGAAAAGGCGTAGAACTCAGCTAAGCTGCTTTTCAGTTCCTACCTTGAACAAGCAACAAAATGTCTTGGATATAGTCGAATAACGTTCCCTTTGTTCTTCCCCTTTCTACTTTCCCATTCACTCTTGTGATACTAATAAATCCTTTTTGTCAGTCTCCTTTCATTCATTCTCTCTACGTGTCCAAACCATCTAAGTATACTTTTCTCAATTTTAGTCACTAAGTCTTGTTTTATACCACAGCATTTTACCACAATATTTGAAGACCAAAATATCCACCCCAAAGTGCAGTGCCTTTCGCCTAAATTAATGAAAATATTACCCAAAAAACACTCCACGCAGACGAAGTCGCGGGTTCAGCTAGTTTAATATAGAAGCTAGCTACGAAAAATGATGTAATAAATAAATACTTTTGATATAAATTACTTTAAAGCATAAAATTGTTTATTTATCATTGACTATAATACAGGATTCAAACGTGCTATAAAAACCGAATTGAATAAAGAATTTTTTATTATGATTTTTAAATTGATACGAAATAATGTAGTAGATAAAAGTATACCTCATGTGTAATAGTATTGCATATGAAAGTTAACGTGAAAGTTCTGCTTTGTATTTATTGATAACATTATCGGTTAGCTTCCCTATAGATTTAAAGTCGAGAACTTTCCTACATTGTACGTTTTCCAACTATTAAAGTGCTCTCTGTTTATTATTAATTCAACAGACAGGTTATTTAAAGGTGTTTTACGAATGTACGAATACCGAGCTATTAAATTTTAAACATTTAATACTTTTATTTGTTATTGCTGACTGGTTGGTGTTTGAGTATAGTTTCACTTTATGATAAGTGATGATACATTCTGAAATATACCGCTATTTATCGGTGTGGGAGTTAGATAGGAGAGCTTGGTTTATGGGATTAGGAAAGTTTTGTGAAGCATTAGGCTACGGTATTGGACATTACTGCCGCGGATAGAGGATTGAAGAGCGGTAGTCATCGCTCGAGGCACCCGGGGTCGCTTACTGGTATGCTTAGTTAGTAACCTGACAGATTATCTGACTAAGCACCCTCTGGTCATCCGCCGAGTCCAACGCGGTTGGGTAGCGTCCGGGAAATTCCGGAAGACGTTTTCGTCCGATCTCCCTCAGTGCCTGTAGACTAAAGTCTTCGAATAGTGCGGGTTGCCAGTGCTTATCTACGGATCGGAAACGTGGTCGCTAACTATGGGCCTTATTCGAAAGCTCAGCGTGCGATGGAGAGGCTATGCTCGGAGTTTCTTTACGCGATCAAATCAGAAATGAGGAGATCCGTAGTAAAATCAAAGTCACCGACATAGTCCTGCAAATCGCGAACCTGAAGTGGCAATGGGCGGGACACATATTCCGAAGGAACGACGGACGTTGTGGACCGAAGGTGATGGAGTAGCGACCCCGCACCGTACGGCGCAGTGTAGCCAGGTCCCCCACTAGGTGGACCGATTTTATAAAGGGGGTCGCCGGTAGTCGTTGGAACCAAGCGGCGCAAGACCGGGTCTTGTGGGCGTCATTACGTGACCTATGTCCAGCAGTGGACATCCATCGGTTGAAGCGACGACGATTTAGTACCTATTATTCTTTAGAAGATTTTTTATTTGCTTAGTGTCATGTCTTTATTGGTAGTATTGCAATTATTGATACCCAAAACCTCTGCCATTGGAGCAAATACTCGCACCGTATTATAATAGAACTGTAGACTTTTTCCCAATTACACCACCTACATAGTTGCTTTGAGATAGGGAGAGATAATTATCATATATAATCATTGTATTTTATGCCATATGTCGGCATACTATTACATTAATGTATCAAATATTGTCAACGATTCTAACGCCATCTATTGATGTTGGTTCGCCACTAAGTAGTTATAAAAGTCGAAAGAATTGAAATAAAAGCAAAATTTACTTAGGTTTTATTTTAAATGAAATAAATACTACAATTACATTATCACTACGATGGTCCTGCTTTAGCGTGATTTAAGTGTAGAAAGCACAAAATTCTATGTTGCATTAAAAGGAAAACTTTCTTTAAGGTAGAATGAATTGTGAATACGATCCATGAATAGCTTGATGATATAACAAGGCCCAAAATTTTGCACATAATGTTTTACATATGTTATATTTGAAAAAGTGAGAACGTCGTCAATATTACGCAGATCCTGGGTCCGAGTATCCTCAGTCGGACTTATCCGGGATACCAGGAATGAATGCGAAAGTTAAACACCTGGTGCCTCAATCATAGATGGAGAAGGTTCTGCAGGGTTTTAGTGGATATTGCGAGTCGTCCTCCTTTGCAGAGTCCTTTCTAACTCATGGGTCGGGGATTTTGGCTAAAAGCATTTTCCAGCGAAAAAAGGGGTCTTTTTTGTATAATCCAAATAACGCTACATTCGCCATCTATTGACGTCGATTCGAAGCTAGTTTCATTAATTTAAAAGCTTTAGGGACCAAAAATTGATAACCTCATCAATTATAATGGTAAGACGACTGGCTTTAATAGCACATTCTCCAAAAAAAGGTATTTAAGTTTTCATTTAAATTTGTGTTTACTTATTCAAACTTCATTGGCATTCACAAGAAACTTCGTCTTTCTTGTTGTCTATTAAATCTGTAAGACATACTTGCGCAAACTCGATGTTTTCAAAACATTCAAACAATTAATTATGTTTGGTGTATGTAACGTTCGGTAAGCCGCACGTCTCTTAGTAGGGGAAACATAATTTTAATTACAAATAATTGGTTATCAAGTAACAGAATAACACCGTTTTCATTCAGATTTGTTTATTAATATTTTGATGCTTATTTTATCTGGAACTATATCAGTCTGGTTTACGAATGAATACCCTTTTTCGATGGTTCATTTGGAGTAATATTTGTGAATATTTGCTTTGCTAATTGAATTCCTTTTTAAAGTAGTTATAAAAGAACTTTATAGCTAAAAAGTTTTTTATTATATATACCAGTGTGAGGCTACGGTTGCGCCTAGATAATAACCTAGTATGAAATATACAGCACCAAAGAAGCGTTGGGTTCTCTCGTTGACATTACAACTCATATCTGATTCTTAAAATATCATCTAAGACTCTATTTTCATTTAATATTATTTAATGAGAAGCGTTAATCCTTAATATATAAAAATAATGTTTAAAAATCTTCACTTTTTACGTAAAAATGTTGTTATTTACACGTCGATTTTTTATATTATTTTATACTGATTTCTATCCGCGAGTGTCTATCTATTCTTCTGAGTTTACTTTTGTCTAGTATTTTTTTAATAACTTCAATGATAAATATAGAACAACTCTATTACTATATTTATATAACAAGTGTTCTATATAAATAGGTTATCTATAAGCGAAACTTCAGCCAAATCTGTTCAGATGTCTTCACGTGATTAACTAACGAATACTTGATTATACTGCGTTTATAATAATTATTATTAAAAATTTACATATATAATATTAATAGAAGTATTTCATAATACATTTCAAATTTGATTAACCGGAATCGTACTGCCTTTTGTGCATTTGTTTCTATTACTTGTAAGTTTCTGTTTATTAATGTGTGTATTTTATTAATGTCAAATAAAGAGTATTCGTTAGGCATTTGGATAAATATCAGAAGTCTCGACAGATTTCTGATATTTATAAATATATATACCGAAATAATGTAGCCTTTATCATGAAATAAAATATTTAAGTGCACTCCTATGTAAGTGTAAAATTGTTTATAAGAAAAATTTGGTAATTTTCATTTGCTAATCATAAAATAAAATAGTAAGTTCAATACAAGGTTTAAACTATTTGGTAATTGTCATAGGATCTAAGCCACTTTTGACGTGAATACGTCTTTAAAATCAGCATCAATAAAGAGGCAATTAAAAAAACGAATGATAACAAAATCGGTGGATACAGTTTTGTGTAGTAGCTACATATCTATAACCTCCATCTAAAATTTCATTACACCACTGAATATCAATAGAATCAAAGAATTTATTACGCTAAGTAAGGACTGTAACACATCGCAAGCTACGGAGGGATAAGCCTCACCATTTTGAAGCCAAAACAATGCCACACCCATTTTTTTCTGTTCATTGCTACTGTTTCATCTGCAATAAACTTACAATATCAACGTATGTTTGTTATAAAACCACTTTACAAAGTGTTTCATCATGAAATGGTCCAGATAGACAGAATAATGGAGGATCTCTGTAACTGAGGACTGAATTATCGAGTTTCTACTGTGTATAAATTCTTAAATGGTATAAATTCAACATATTCCAACTAATATTAGCTAAATAACTTCTCACTTCCTCTTAAGTAAACTACGGTACGATCAAACATCCAGTGGTCTTAACCGAGACAGCCTCAAGTAATCCCAGATGGCATCGCATTCGATGAATTAAAGTCACTCAGACTAGTTGACTTGAGAACTGTGCAATGAACCGTCTGTTGCTGCTACGTTCAGGAATCCAAAGCTATCTGGACTCATATTATATTAAACTCATTATCCTTGTAGTGATCCTTGAAATTATAACATGATTCTTCAATTAACTTTCTTGTAATAGTATCAATTCTAGTCGGACAACACTAATGAAAATTTTTAAGGCGTATTTTAATGATTACAGTTAAAACAAACACGAGTTTAGAGATAATCAGATATAGAAGTCTTAGCATAAGAATTAAATTATCAAAGAGAATATTTAATGTCACGGTTTTAAAAGCGTGGGGTACTTTGCATGAAATATTTAAAGAAAGTCCGCATTTCGAACTGAAAATAGTGAAAAATTATAACAATTGATACTAGTTCCAATTACAAATTTTCATTAAGATATTGCATTTACAGTTCAAAAAAGGCTGTTTTAAAGTAATCATCACTAAGACAAATTACATTATTATACTTATATTATTTATAAGCATTTTATTGGATTGGTAATTGTAAAGAAATATTGAAGTCAAATCGTTTTTAGTCTCGCATTTTTTAATGTTGACCTATAATTATTGTGTTGATATTGATTAATAATCAGAGTTTAATCGTTTTTAAAACACAGAAGAGAAAAAAAGATATGAATTGGTACTCAATGTATAATAAACTTTTAAAGCCGCAATTTTGAAAAAGTTATAAAACACCATAACTCAAAAGTGGGGTTTAAATTGTCTCAAATAGCCACCCCTAATACGCTGAATTATCAATAATGCTGTATATGTATTTTACGTATAAACTTTCTTCTCGTATCACTCTATCAATTGCCGAAAATAGCATTCAAATCCGTTGAATAGTTTACAAGATCTAATCAAAGAAAAAGCGGAAAAGACTTCGTTTTATACTATATAAAGTCAATATTTATATACAGGCTCGAATGATTTACTTAAATGTTTAATAAATTACCAAAAGATAATAGGCAAAGAATAAAATTGTTTTAAACTTATAATTATATAGAATTTAAAAAATCTGTTGAATCTTTTCTTATCGATAAAACTTTCTACTCCATTGACAATATTTAAAGGGAATCTAGCAATAATTAATCATAAGTAGTTACTTGTGATTAATATATAGTTATATCTAATAAGAGGTAATATCATGTATTGTATAATTTCATGTTAATAATAAAATTCAATTGAAGTCATTTAATTTTAAAACCTATAAGACATTCACGAATATAAATAAGTAAAATATGAGAACTATATAATGTATAACCAATAAACTTGTATATCATTCAGCGAATAAATGTTTTGATTTTGTATTATTGCATTTGACACGGTCACGCTTTACCAAATTCTTTAAAGTTTTATTTAAAGTAAACAAATTTATCTAACATATATAATGATACTTCTTAATATGAGCTTTTAAATTATTATCTATAATAGGCTACGCAGCTTTCGCTGATGCGCTTATATCAATTTTAGTGTATTCAATTGTGCTTTTTGCCATTTTTGTGCTCGTCCAGCTATTCTTAAACTGATTTACCGATCTCGCAGTCACCACAGTCTCAGGCAATTTGTTTCACTGGTGTACAACTCTATTACCGAGAAAGTGCTTAAATGGTTTGATGATGCTCGCTTATACCCGAGTTTAAAATTGTGACCTCTTAGCTTGGGGTTACACTTTTTATAAAATACTTCATCAAACTCTGACACGTTGTGGAAACCGTTCATGATTTTGTAAGCTTCTATGAGATCACCTCTTTCTCGCCTACTCTTCAGGGTGCTGAGTCTAAGTTTTGCAAGCCTTTGCTCATGTGTAAAATTTTTCAATTCTTGTGGCATTTTAGATAGATAGATTGTACACCAAAAAATTACAACATCACTTATGCTTATGTTATACAATGGGGTACTATAGGTGGTCTTATCGCTAAGTAGCTAAGATTAATTCCAGGCAACCTTTGGGTGAGAAGATAATATAAGTGCAATTATGGTAGGTGGTATACAACCAATATGAATAATAATTAAATTTTAGTAGTTCGTCTCTGCACTTTTTCAAGAATTTCTGTCTTTTATAAAATATGGGCTCCAGACATAAATGCACAAACAAATTATCCCACTACTTAAGCTTAAAGTTCATATAAGTAAACAATAAATGAAAACCTAACTAAGTTTTTTGATTGCCTAATATATATATATACATCGATTAGGTTTGCAGTTGTAATGACGCAATCGGTCAGAATATTAAAACGTTCCGCATCGCATATTTTATCTTTAACAATCCTTGCCTAACCAAACCAATTAGCGGAAAACCTTTAGCGATGTAGACCGTTGCTATAAATTTGGCACTTAGCCTGACGCAAATTTTCGCCGCTGTCGGCGAATAAATGTATGAAAAAAAATATAATAGTTACATCGGCAACACAGGAAACGATTGAAATGCAAAAAAAATATATCTTATATTTTATACTAGGGAGTCAATCAGTCAGTAGCAGCCCATTAACGTCCCACTGCTGGAAACAGGCCTCCTCACTCATATGAGAGAGGGTTTTTAGAGCATAGACCCACCACGCTTCTCCACTGCGGATTGGCAGGCATAGTACACAAGTGTACTCTCTATTCTTTCACTCTCATAGTCCGACGACGGAGAGAGATCACGTTAAGCCGTCGATCCTGCGGCTTAACGTGCTCTCCGAGGCACGGGGGTAGATTACAGCGCCAAATTTTACTTCAGGCAAATATTGAGAAAATCTTAATAGAAAACTCAATATCTATTTCGAATTGGCCCGACCCGGGACTCGAACACAGGACCTCATACCTGTAGTCGAACATGCTAACCACTAAACCAATGAGGCAGTCAACTAGGGAGTATTGTATATATATTTCACGTGTCGGCTAGTTTACTTTTGAAATGCATTCTGTGGAATGAGATCGTATTTTAAATTGAAAACAAAATCAGCGCCAAATGGTTACAATATTTAATTATTTAGAGAAAGATACACCATCGACTTATCATTAGACATTCTGATAAAATTTACAACATAGATTCGTTCAGTATAACTCGCCAGTACAGGTGTATACAGCACTATTGAATATAAAATTAAATTAAATTAAGTGTGATGTAAACAAAATTATTGATTTTTAGTAAATCAGAAGTGAACTAACAAATTTGTCAATCTTACGGGATACAGGTTGATTACCGGATTTCACCAGGTTTTTATATGGCAATAGAGCACATCACTAATACGCAAAAGTCCCCCCCCCCCCCCCCTACACACTAGGCTACCACCATTTCACATATAATAAACCTTGTAAATATTGCAATGGAGCAACAAACGTTACATATTCTGCCACAAATCGCACCCTTACTATATGCCGTTGAGGAGTTCCATTGATCATCATATTTAACTACGGCAATCACTTGACTATACCAATGTTACGGTAGGTGACTCAAATATCTGGATAGCCTCTATACGATTCTGGCGAATATCGTTAATTTACTCCTAAGAATTGAAGAGTTCCGTTACTTTGTTATGGATCCCATGATCAGAACCTAACCAAACTATCATTAAACAATCCTATTAAATAAAAAACGAATCATCGAAATTGGTTGGCGTGATCTTGAGTTATTCAAACATTTGTCGTGCACATTCCTAATGCAAATTTAAAACTGGACTAAACCACTTTTCATATAAAAAAGAATCGTCACGATCGGTTCACCCAGTCGAAAATTATGAAGTAACAAATATATAAAGAAATGATAGCCTCCACCTTCATTGGAATCGGCTAAAAATTAATATAGCGGTGAAAATATACATTCAAGGAAATATATCCTCAATGGTTCTTTTAAGCCAAAGGAAACACTTTAAAAACAATGAAAGCACTGAAAAATCTTGATCCGTAATAGGTGGAAAGTAGGCCACACATCAAAGCGCTGGCAAAAAAGCGTGGTTGAGAGGAAACATTGTAAAAATCACGGCGGAGTGTTAAGTGTCATCCTCGCGTCTGAATCGAGTGGCGATCGCTTGTTTCCCCCACTTTTGATAGGCGCGAGCGAAGTCTTTCGAGGGCCCTCGGATTTCGGCCCCACACCCAGCTGTTTTTTACGAGGTCAAGAGAGCCCCTGCAAAAAAATACCCTCCGCAATAAATTGCGCAATGACACATTCAGATTCGCCCATAATGTACCGGGATCGTAATATATTGTTTTCCAACAATTTTGTTTAACGTATTTCGGTTTACTTTTGCTTTTTTAATTATAGGGAAATTTAACACACACTCCAAAATAAACTTTGTTTACTACGTGCTTGTATAGCAGCCCGCTAATGTTTCTAGTAGATAAATACTTTTTATTTATAACATACCTCGCATCTCACATTAATACTGTCTTTCTTAAAAGAGCCTCTGCAAAAAAATACCCTCCGCAATAAATTGCGCAATGACACATTCAGATTCGCCCATAATGTACCGGGATCGTAATATATTGTTTTCCAACGATTTTGTTTTACGCATTTCGGTTTACTTTTGCTTTTTTAATTATAGGGAAATACAACTCACATTCCAAAATAAACTTTGTTTACATCGGACCTTTATACCGGCTTGCTAAAGTTTCCCTCTAGCTGGAGGAGGGAGGTGAGGCAGGAAGCGCAATTTAGCTCGCCTGCTCTTCCCCAAATAAACCCTTAAGTAGGATTCATACGGCGCATCAGAGCTCAACGCGTTAGCGGACATCTGGACGCTAACACTTGGATGAAGAGGGTTCCCCTGTGGTTTTGTTAGTATTCTGTGCCAGCGAGAGTGCCAGCAATCTAACTACTTCCTCCATATGACATCAGCTATCTGTCAATGAAAGTCCTGCCAAAATCGGTCAAGGTGTTTCTGAGACTAGTCGGAAAAATCTGATCAATGAGTGAGTAGGTATAGTGGTCTAAAACCATCTTTGCAGATATATATTAACAAGCTCTTGCTGCTGTATGTTGTAACTAAATATTTTAATCAAATGCCAAACTCTTGTTTTTCATATATGTATAAAAATAACAGGATTATGATATGAAAATTAACATTTAAGTTGACGTATCTAATTCAATTATCCTATATTAATATTGTTTCTGACGTAACAACATATTGACGTGCGCCAAACTTTCAAAACATATTCCTCGCCACAGAAGATGATGGGTAATTTATTCTCAATAACTATCAAAGCAGTGCAGATGTTGTACAGTTTCAATTTAAGGGCACACAGCGCCGGAAGTTCTATCCGAGATGAACTTTGGGAAACTTTGTTCCTCCTGACATTGTCAACTAATCTTCTAACCGCCAGCACCGAGGCATGTGTACGGACGACGACGAAAATGTCTGTATATCTTACCCAATATTATTAAATAAGTGACGTCTAAACTTTGTGTCAGCACTGTTTACACAGTGTAATAATTTATACGGAAGGTAAGTAGCAGACAATTAACGCCCCGTTGTTGGGCACAGGGCTTTTTGCTCACAGAGGAGAGGGTTTTTAGAGCAAAGATCCAACACGCTGCTGTACTGTTGATTTAGCAAGCATAGTGACCAACTGTATGCGGTAACAATCGTATTATTCGTTCACTCTTGTAATCCGATGGGATATCAATCTGGCTCTACCGGAAAAAGATCAAGTTCACGAATGATGATTTAACTCTCCGAGGCAAGGTAGCATACCGCCAACTTCCCAACTTCAGGTAAATACTGAGGGTTTCTTAACAGAAATGTCAATATCATTTTTTAATTATCCCGATAGGGGAGGCAGTTCTTACGAAACGTATGTGCCAACTCATATCTCTGGGTAGTCAGTGGTGATTGTTAACTAAGATCTAGACAATTACCCCACATTACCGGATAATATATTACCCGTTATATCTCCTTAATCATCGCACGTGACGTTTAATGATATGGACAGAGCTGGTATTAGCATAAATGTTAGGTATAAAATTACGGTGTTGATGTACATATAGTGTGTTAAATACTAAACAATATATGTCAACGTTTACATTGATTTGAATAATATAAGCTGTTTGTATTAAGATATAGGATTACATGTAATAAATATTAACAAACTGGGCTAATTGACTAAGAATATTAATGGTTCTTTAAAACCCTGTCTCCTATGTCCTGAAGTCCATTCTCGGTTTGGGCAAATTCGAAATTCTCAGTAATCGCCTGAAGTAGGGAATATGGCAGTGCGATTCACCCATGTGCCTCGAAGAGCATTTTATAGCATCGGTCCTGTATCTGATTTCTCTCGGGTCCTGTTGGACTGTTGTCCTAAAGGACTAAGACAGTGAAAGAATAGAATGCACTTGTGTTAGCGCATACACCTGTGTGCTATGCCTGCCATTCCGCAATGGAACAGCATGGTGAATCTATGCTTTAATAATCCTCTTTCCTGGGTAAGAAAGGTTGTGCCTCGCAGTGAGATGTTAATGGACCGCTCCTTACTCTTTGTGCTTATGTGTGTTTTACTGTTACTTGACCTTTTTCTCAAGCCTCAAAAACACTTGTGTGTAAGTATAATTCAACCATGGTAAAAGTGACATCTTAGAAAAAATTGGCTTCAATATTATGAAATGGGTAAGTTAATAAGTAGGTTTTATTAATGATTTAATTTTATTTTCGTCTATGCCTTGATGAACTCGAGTAGAGGGGGTACGAAGCAGACCAGAAACAGAACCACAAGCATAACAAACACTGTATAATGCTTCCTATATCATTTTCACCTCCATTGAATCTTATGTATTTATGTGTCTGACTCTTTTCACTGTCGCTATTTCGTTTCTATGATGTTCAAATTCACAGCGATGCTAAAGAAGTTTTCACTTCAAAACTTCAAGATTACATCAAGGGCTTTCACCATCTATCTTAAACAAATACTTGTGAACTTCGATCACCTTACTAGGAAACCGGTTGACAACTTAGAAAAACATGTAATTACCGGTAAAATAAATGGCAAATGAGCCCAATGCGTTAAGAACTTCTATCAACAAGGTTGTTTAGATGATATAGATGGAGACATAGTAGAATATGTAGATGTAACAACGACTGTAATTAGCATAATTAAAAACAAAATTCACGTAAAACAATTTCCTGATTGTCATCAATTATTCTTGAATATAAAACAATCTGCCCATTTGTTTCTATTCACTCTGTTCAATTTTCAAATGCTACAGATCAAAGCGACAAAAGTCAAAGCGTTTCATTGTTTGTAATGCAAAATAATTATTTTCAACAACCAAGAGTTTAACTTGTTGCTTTACTTAGAACTGTCTTTTAATATTTCGCTGAAACTCCCCGACGCGGAATATTAATAAGTTGTGTAAGATTTTCATTTAGTTGATTACATTTCGGCCACCACTTCGTTATTTATCACTAAACAATCGGTGCCTTTGACTTTGTCTTAAAAGCTTTATCTTAAAGATATTATTTATATTATGTTTTATTCTACAATTATCATACAAACTTCCTTTTTAGTTGGTTTATTATTCTATAGCAAAAGTCTTATATTAAACGCTTTGTAATAGGAGATCTAATAGTAAGAGAAATTACACTTTAACGTCTTATGTCTTCTACAATTATAATTATTTAATTTTAAAATAAAATATAATTTCAAATAAAAAATCCGATTTTTAAGCAATACATAGCTTATGTGGGTAGTAGAAAACAACTTTATACACTATAGGTAAGTATGGTAAAAGAGATGGCAAATCGCCCAACCGAATTGGATAGGCGACGTGGCGACGCTTTGCTACAGCATACGTTGCTTTCAAGCACTGCTATAGATGTTTCACATTAAAAAGAGAGAAATTGCAAATAGTTACAATTATGACAAAAGCTTGTTGTACGTACATAAAAATATTCACAGTTTTACTAAGAAAAGTGAATGCACCACAAATAACATAAGAAATAAAAGTACAATTGCTATTAATTCTAGTAGGCTCTATAAAGTTGACAGCATAATCAAGAGTAACTATAAAAGTTTCTATAATCTTCTTCCAGAAGTTACAAAGATGTCATTTAATAAATTGAAATCTGATAACAAAAGAAAGGTAATTGAGCAATTGTTCTATAATTGATAGAAGTACTTAGAAGTTATTAAATAGATGGAACTGAATGAATTCTTCGAACAGTGTTGCCAGTGATGTCCTACGGTTCTGAGACGTTTTCGCTGACTATGAGCCTCATACGAAAGCTCAGAGTCACTCAGCGGGCGATGGAGAGAGCTATGCTCGGAGTTTCTCTACGTGATCGAATCAGAAATGAAGAGATCCTTAGTAGAAACAGAGTCACTGACATAGTCCTACGAATCGCGAACCTGAAGTGGCAATGGGCGGGGCACATAGTCCGAAGGATCGACGGACGTTGGGGGCCGAAGGTGCTGAAGTGGCGACCCCGCACCGGATGGCGCAGTGTAGGTAGACCCCCTAAAAGGTGGACCGATGATATAAAGAGGGTCGTCGGTAGCCGCTGGAGCCAGGCGGCGCAAGATCGGGTCTTGTGGACGTCATTACGTGAGACCTATGTCCAGTTTTTTTGGGTAGCAATTTCATTAATTTAGGCAAATTAATAAATAAATATATAATAAAATAGTTTTACGAATAAAAAACATGACTGTTACTCAGTAAAAGGATATTCTCCTACCAAATTTTAAGTCTCTACGCCTTATGGTTCCAGAGATATCGTGATGAGTCAATAGATACCTGGATATCTCTTATATAAATATAGATAATGATGAAAACGAAGGGACACCGACTGAGTTTGTTGTAGAATAGAAATAAATTCTACGTTGTTGTTTAAAATCATCATCAACCGTACATTAAAATAAAATATTATTAAAACTATATTTGACGGCTTAAATAGTTTGAATTTGAAAAGTATTTTAACGACACACGCGATAAGTATGTGGAAAACATGTTGTCTTGTAATAGGTAATTTTTATGTCCTCTCCAGTAAATTTTACAAAAACATTATAGTGTTAGGAAAATGCTACAAGTAAAAGCTTTCATAATATAATATACAATATTAGTTCAATACAGTTAAACGATTCACCCGTGTCATCAGGTGTTGGAAGCAGCGTAACGCTTCAGGTTAAAATATAATACGCATGTAATATGATATCCGCGAGCATAACACTCAACTTTACGACTGACAGTGAGGTAGAAAGCTTAGGTTTATGAATCTTTAAGCATCTCCAAATCCTGTATGGTGTGTTTCATATTACCACCCTATAGCTTACACCGTTGAATATCGTTAAGTTGTTTTTATGATTTTTATTTGGCGAGATGTCAAGGGTTTATTGGGTGTCACTTTTTACTGTACGAGACATTTCGATCACGTATTTATGTAGGCTATAAATTATATTTGTTGATGCTCTTGGCAAAATTTGACGGTCTCACGACCGCAATGTTGCGAGGACTTCATTATACAATTAGTTCATTTAAAATTTAAGATCTTCAAACAAGAATACGTTCAACGAATGTTAATGATATAATATCTACAAACAAAACAATCTCGCGATCGTCCCCAGCGTGATAAAAGAGGTCATTAATGTAAATGAGGCTCTAATGTAGAATCCTGTGGGACTCCCAGTCTTACAATGGAACTAGCAAAACGTTTTGTAATTATTGAAGTGAAACTTCTTACGATGCTTTTCAATTTTTTTTTCTAAATCGGTAGCTACTCGAGTTTAAATGTAATCCCAAGTGTATATCAACATGTATGTGAGTTTATATTAGTGTAGTATATATGCATTAAGATACATAGCCATGCAAAATAAAAAGCCAGTGGTGAGACGCGCGAATTCTACTTTGGAGATTCGAATTCACCTTTGGAGATTCGAATTCACAGCATTTTTTCGGTATGTGTGTAGTGCTTTTCGATAAAAGAAACCTAAATATCCTTGGAGTAATCGTGTTGCGTGAAGCCTTTTTTTTACGCTGGGAAATACATTTATGCGCCCCAACTAGCGCGAGGAGTGTGGGTCTCGGCGAGGGGGAGAACTCGCAATACCTACTAAAACCCAGCGGAAGCCTCTTCACCTATTAGTGGAACATCAGAGGAGCTCTCGCACATTCCTCTTTGACGTCCCGGAGGAGATCGGCCGAGAGCTCACGAGGGTGGCATGACGGGTGCGAATAAACGCTGCCTGGAATCCCGCCTGCGTCGGCAATGAGAGGAAGCATTTACTACGTTTTCCCTCTCTCGCTCGTAGGCCTCTTTCAGCGTGATGTCCCTCTCACAGAAGAGGGCCACTCCCGCCCTGCGTCTCGAACTGGAAAGATCCTCGCCAATCAGCACCACCTGAGGTGCCCAGGCTGCACATTCTGTTAAAGTGTGATGCGCTGAGTCAACAGCGGCACCACACTCGTAGCAGGCGGGTAACTCACGGCCAATTCTGTGCAGAAACATTCCGAAACAACCGTGTCCAGTCAGAACCTGCACAAGTCTGAAAGAGAGCGACCCATACCCCAATGACTAGCCATTGGTAGCTTACCAACCCACAGTGGAGCAGCGTTGTGGGTCTGTACTTTAAAAATCTCTAAGGAGGAGGCCTGTGCCTAGCTGTGAGATGTTAGTAGGCTGATACTTACCTTATCTTTTTATGAATGAATTATATATCTGTTTACATATGTTATAACGCTTTCTTATATTTATTTATTTGTTTATTTATCAAACTAACAAAATTTGACATTGATCTTATAGCTACTTCACACTTTAAAAACTTAAGACTACTGACATAATACTCTTTATTGCTCGTGAAATATAAACATAAGATGTATATTTTTTGCTTAAAATGACAGTTGGATTCAGCAGGCAGGCGTCCAAGCTAGGTTATGCAATAACCCGTGTTAAGGATGACGGGCTCCTTTCCCCCACTCCGGCCAAAGGGTTATATTTATAAATCTATAATTTCTTTATATTGCTTTACTTTTACTACCATTTTTATTTCCATTCTTTCTTTGAGGTTGTCTGAAAAAAAGGTCTATAAATCAATAAAACCGCTTGTAGAATAACGATAATTTAGTTTTGATCCTCGTTAAAATATCGTTTATAACAATATTGGTGGAATATCTATTAACTTCAACGGCACTCGAAGGATCTTCAAGATATCGTTTCGAAACGCCAATTAAATATATGTTTACTCTGTTTTGTTTGCAAGAATAGACTACAAAAAAATGAATAAATATTTTGCTGATATGGATGACATACTGAATACAAAATCAATTCAATTTTGTTGCTCAAAAACTTCAACGGGATGAATAGGTACAGATAATGCGAGCGCACAATTTATATTCGCGGTTAATCGCCGCTCTATATCCAAATGCAATTTATAGAATAATTTATGAGTTACATTGTTGGGCCTCCTACTAATATTGTCTGCTCCCATTCAGAAGCCAGCTCTGTGATGTATAAATGAATGGATGCTGCGAAATTAGCAACGTTCCGCTGCCAGCTCATATCTCATCAGAGACAGCGGCAGTTGTTGACAGGGATCAATACAATTACGTTCCAGTTGTCGTTTGAATTTTTGTCTAAAACTAGCTATCCCCCGCGGTATTACCCCCATTTTTTCCGATCCTGTAGAATATTGGAAAATCTTTTCTTAGACATCGTCGACGTTGCGTAAACTTTGCTACATTTCAAGTTAATCAGCACATTTACAACTCCATTTATTTTTATATTTGAAAACCTGATTCACACTATTTTAACTTTAGATAAGAGAAACTAAATAACATAAAAAAACGCTATTTTCCATTTTTTTTTAAATAGTACGTTAGGGGGACCTACTAACGTGAGGTACATCTACATAATTTTCTGTTTCAGCTGTACTAATACAAAGCTGAAGAGTTTGTTTGCTCGAACTTGCTAATCTCAGGAAGTACTGGTCAGAGTTGAAAAATTATTTCAGTGTTAGATAGTCCATTTATTGAGGAATGTTTAAAATAGGAGTGATTTATTATCTTTAGAGCTTCTGCTGTGTATGCTGCGTTAATGGTTAAACTACAGGAAAAATCATATAAGATTGAATTGTTCCCTTTAAAAGTAAAAGTTAAAAAAGTCTTGGACGGCATTTCTTAAGGTTGGCTCTCTATAACCTTTTTTTATGCTAACTAAGTTTATTCCATCTCTACCTCTCGTATGAGGTGCAGACGGAGCTTCAATATATATGATATAGAAAATGAGTATCGTATCGTAAAATAGTAATGCGTATCGTACTCTTATGAGATTACACAGATCATGTAGAGCATCTGCCAATTTTGCTAATGCCAGAGTATCAGATTTTTATGCAATCATAAGATTGCGTATTGGAAGATTCTGGGTCCGGATACGAACCTCGGACAGCGTCATTCTTAAGACATTAACAGAAAATATGGACTGCTCAATATTTAGTTTTGGCATTCCGTGCAAAACAAGTAAAAAAATAAGTAGCATCCCACTGTGGGTTTGCAGGCAAAGTTTACAAGTGCACTCTCTATTTCTTCTCTCTCAAAGTCCCATCCGGCAAGACTGGAGTGAGATCAGTCACAGGGCTGACGGCTTAACAGGCACGGGGGTGGAGCACACCACTAATTACACGACTTCGGGCAAATATTGAAAAAATCTTAATAGAAAACTCTATAACCAATTTCGAATTGGCCCGACCTGGGACTCAAACTTAGGACCTCGTGTCTGTGGTGCTGTTATTTTTGTACAATTTGTTATAATTACTTTATTTTATACAACTTAAACTGTATTGAGTGTGAAGGTAAAATTTTTACGGATGAAACGCGTGATTTCTTATGCGTGAAGCGTTTCTTATGCTAACTCGTTTAAAGGTTAGGTAGTTTTAATATCTACTTATAACATGTGGTATTTTAATTTGCCACCCGTCATTTATATTTTCATAAATTCTCTTATATCGACGAAAAACACGTGGAATTTTTATTTACAATTCGTCATTTGAGATTTCGATAAATTATATGTTTTAATTTAAATGACAAGTATATTCATTAAATTCCTAACGTATCTTCTTTTTTCCCTCCTATAAATTTCGGAATTCTAAAGTATTAGATTTGTAAAACTATAAACAGGACTTAAAAATTAGTCTACCAAAGAAGCTTCACTTCTGACATGTGTACTTTGTACGCACGCACTTGAACTTCATTGAACACTCACGCCCGTTTCGACAAATATATATTTATATAGGGGCGTAGGGTTCTCTGCCAACATCGTCATTAGTAGCATTCATAATTGCATCTCCATACTGTGGGCTTTGGTGGTTAATGATGGTGCAATCAAACAGTTTATTAATTAACTCAGATTATAATGTCCAATCACTTTATGTTACTGATAACAATTTACACAAAACAATAACAATAATAGCTAGGAACGCGTCAGTTTCAATAGTCGACCGCTTTGGGGGGCCGTCACCCGAGAACTACCGAGAGATGCGCGCCGGATTGTCACTATTGACTCTGCCCCACGCCGATAAACAGATGGTGCCAGGGTTCCACAGACTATTGCACTCCGACATATATATATTTTTATTAGATATAAATATATTTATAATAATTACTTTTATAAATATATAGAATAATACATAAACATTTACATAAATAAATACGATGGATACATCCCGGCAGGGAGACCAGACGGCTTGGGGTCAGTGTTACAGGTTGAGAAACCACCGGACTCTCCTAGCTGAGTCGATATGTGATTATTATTATTAGAAAAAACCCACTTAATAGTCAGTATTTGGCAATAATATATATTTTTCACATTTTTACATTGTTTGTGATTCTGGTAGTTACTTCGAAATCATCCAAAGCGAACGTAGAGACTAAGAGATTCACAGATTGGGACGTGTGGCAGTACGGGGCTGGCGCCTCGCCAACCACAATACACATTTAATGGCCCGATTTTATACGCAGGACACCATTTTAAAGTAGTGTATAAACGTTAAAAGTATCATTAAGTCAGTATATTTCTTTTGTATCTTTTTGTTTTGGTTGACTAACAGTAACTGATTTTCTACTTTTGAAGTTGCGTTGTCTAATAATTAAAGGAAGTACAAGAAAATAAGGAGATATTACTGACTTAACTACATAACAATCAGATCTAGTATAATATTACACTATATAGTTATTTCTCCAGGTATCCACTAATTTATTGATTTACGTAATAAATTCAGCCCTTTATAACGAGAAGATTAAGATTAAGAAAAAGCGTGGCAGTGAACGTATACTAAAATAATATTATATTGCGTGACTTTGTTGTGAGTTCTCAGGACCATCTTTAATTTCCATACTGTGGGCGTTGGTGGGTAATGTTGATGCAATCAAACACTTTATTAATTAACTGAGATTATAATGTTCAATCACTTAATGATCCCGATATAAATTTACACCAACTCATTAATAATAATAGATAGGAACGCGACAGTTGCAAAAGGCTACTGCATCGGCAGGCCGTCACCCGAGAACTGGAGAGACGTGCGCCGGATTTCCACTATTGACCTTGACCCACGCTGATAGACAGATGGCGCCAGCTTAACACAGACTATTGCACTCCGACATATATAAATGATTTTTTATAATTTGAATTGAAGAATTGAAGAAAGTCAAACGACTGTTGTGGACCGTTTGGATATAGTTTTATTAATAAATACCTTAAAATCTTGTGTCTAAATCACGTCAAATGTATCAAAATCATGTATTGTAGAATACATGATCCAAATTATTGCCAAAAAATTGTAAAGTTTTCGTCATTGAAACTAGCTTCAAACTGCTTCCTGGAAAAATTGTATTAACGTAACGTATTGTTGAATATTTTTGTTAAGATCTTTCTTCTTCATTAGATGACTTCTTCATTCGAGTTTACCCACGTAGATACCAATCTCGTGTCAATATGAAGACATGAATAAAATGGTACATTGAAAACAAAATGAATACGACCATCGCTGTATTACATTATATTATAAAATTATTTTCTTCAGATTGTCGTTTTCAAATTCGTTATATCTTATGAATGGAACGTCGTATTTTAATAAATTTATAAAGTATTTTACAGATATTAAAACGGTCATTAATAAAATATAATCAAAGATTAAGGATGCATGAATAATATGGTTTGATTATTGTCGGCACTTTTATTTACTCTTAAAATGTAAATAAATACTTATAGTGGCATAAATACAATATATGGCAATATGGTATCACGGACTTATTTGAAGGCATTAATACGTCCTATAATACTGTAGAACATTTTTTTGTTCTATCAACAATAGTTTCCGCAGTGCACGCGATGATAGATTTTTTGTGACTAATTTTTTCACACCTTGGGTTACATTAATGCATTTTTGTCAGGAATCTCTATTTTTTTGAGAAAGTATTAAAGCCTGTGTCACTAAGTGAAAATTAAGCTTTCTAATTATAAAAAAAATGTGAAATTGATCCAGTAGTTTATGTATGAAAATATTACAAACATACATACATAAAACAAATGTTTACTTTATGTATTACATTAGATGTAACCCAATAGCTAAGACGGAATGGTATTTTACGCAACCAAAATAAGATTCATCACAAAAACTTCGATAAGAAAGGTAACGAGATATTTACGCCTTTTTCTTTAAGATTCTATGAAAGGACGCCAATGGCGGATTCAATGAGAAAAGTAATTATAACTTTATCTTTTTTGTTCTTTATAAAACTTAAATTTGAGATAATATAAATTTGTAATGTTTCGAGGCAGTACCGATGTATTACCAAGGAAAAGATATCGTATACACAATTTAATTGTGATATAGCTAAGCCCAATCAAATTGTTGCTATATCTAACATTACTTAAAACGGATAACGCTGTCTGAAAACGGTTTTATTTTGTAACAAAATGTTATATATTGTATTATAGCTTGTTATTACTTATAATATAAGAGGGCCACTGAAAATTGGTCAAGCCTTGTTATCTCTTAGATTTTCCGGCTTCGTTTTATTGGCCCCCGTAAATTGCCCGCGCATTTCAATTTAACCGTCGCGTGCCCCACGGGTCGAGTGAAAGCTAAGCTAAAGTAGCTCTTGGGACTTAAATGTTCATGATATACTACCAAATGCTATGATTTTTATGTTTGCTAATTATTAAACTATACATTGTTATCTTTTGTATATTAAATTAAGACTAGTGTTGCGCTAAAGCTTGAGATAGTGAAAAAAGTCCGTCTTCTATTTATAGGAACACATCTTAAAAATTGAAACTTATCTCAAGGGCTTTCATTGTTATTCACATCGACATAGACTCGCATTCACATAAACTGTGAGAGTTTATAAAATATCACAAAAAAACTTAACGATCTTCGACGCGACATACGCACTATTAGTAACGGTCACTTTGTAACTGATTTATTTTTTGCTTTTTTCTATTGTCTAGTGTTATCTCTACACATATTTCGTTATCTTTACGACAGTTACCGAGAAGCGAAAAAGATAATATATTATGAATTAAAAAGAAAGAGATGCGTATATTTCTGTCTTAGAATTGATACAAAGCTATCGTATCATGTCAACTAGTCGTTGACTCGGCTATAGACGATGTTTCCCGCGTTGTTTCCGATAACGTAGAGATTTTGGTAACGCCTAAACCACGAAAGGGATATGTCCGCCGAAATTCGTGTAATTCTGGCGATTAGTGAGTGATTGGTGATCATACTAAGAATAAAACTATAATTTATCAAACTAAAGGCACTCAAATATCTAATTTGCACTTTGAATCACTAACAAATAAAATAAAATACATGTAAAATTCAATTAGCAAGTTTTCAAGCACCATTTATAACAGCAGTCACGAGTGACTTATGGTTATACTGTGTTGCAATTTAATTTAATTATGTCTGCTGAAATTATTTTGTTACGTTAATTGTTTAATGTGAATAGAATATTTATGGTATAAACACTAAAAATAGCTGAGACGTAGTAAGTAAAATGTAGAGCCCATTTTTGCCTAGTTTAGTGTGATAAGACAGAATAAACGTTTATTTATATAGACATGAGACGTGGTCGCTGACTACGGGCTCCATGCGGAAGTTCAGAGTCACTCAGCGTGCGATGGAGAGGGCTTTGCTCGGAGATTCTATACGTGATCGAATTAGAAATGAGGAGATCCATAGTAGAACCAGAGTCACCGACATAGTCCTATGAATCGCGAACCTAAGTGGCAATGGGCGGGGCACTTAGTCCGAACGACCGATGGACGTTGGGGACCGAAGGTGCTGGAGTGGAGACCCCGCACCGGACTGCGCAGTGTAGGCAGACCGAAGATATAAAGAGAGTCGCGGGTAGCTGCTGGAGCTAGGCGGAGCAAAATGGGGCCTTGTGGACGTCATTACTTAAGACCTATGTCCAGCAGTGGACGTTCATCGGTTGAAGCGACGACGACGACGATGATAGGCATCTATTTTATGTAATGTTGTGAATCGGGGCGAGATGTAGACCACCAGCCGCTATGCCACTCTCTTTTAAATCTGTGTTATCTTTTAAGATATATATTTTAATGAAATGCTGTGAACAGCAGTTTTGATCTACATGAAATATACGAAGGTTTTGAAAATGATTTTATTTGATAGGGTGTGGTATATATAGTTAAATAATCAGAGTGTTTTCCGTATTCGCAAATAACAATCTGTATCCTTCTTTACATAAAAAGACCTTTCACATTGACATGGCGAGATTCGATGGTTTATTTACGCACTGTGAATGAATTTTACAAAAGTTAACCCAGTATGATAGTGTATTTTTTATGGCTCAAAGCTTATTTCGAACGGGCTCAGCTCAATAGTTTCCAATTTTATGGTGGTTGAGCAACTGCCGCAGCCACAGGCTCTATTCGCCAGCCGAATGTATTATACATACAAAATCCAGCGTTTAACATTTTTAGAAATCGATCAGGCTATTGTATCTTTATTATTTGAGTGTAAATATCATGATATTTATATTACAATCGACAATGAACACAATACGTACGTTAATGCTGGAAGCAAAGCGCTTGATTGAGATTTCACTTGACAATATATGATGATAGATATTTGTATATATATATATATATATCACCAATGAGGCAGCATATATATATATATATGCTGCGACATTGGTCTAGTGGTTAGCATGTTCGACTAAAGACATGAGGTCCTGGGTTCGAGTCCCGGGTCGGGCCAATCCAAAAATGGATATTGAGTTTTCTATTAAGATTTTCTCAATATTTGGAAATTGGAAAGTTGGCGGTGTGATCCACCCCCGTGCCTCGGAGAGCACGTTAAGCCGTCGGTCCTGCGCCCGATCTCTCTCCGGATGTGTCGGATTACCGTCAAATCGGACTATGAGAGTGAAGGAATAGAGAGTGCACTTGTGTACTAAGTACTAAGTTGTTAGGAAACTGCTTCTGAAAACAAAGATAGATGATAATACTAATGACATCGTTAGAAAAAATTAAAGCCTTTGCGTACAAAATACAGATGTTAGAAGTGAAACTTCTTTGGCAAACTAATTTTAAAGTCTTGTTTATATTTATACAAATCTAAAACTTTAGTTTTCCGAGACTAAGACCACCTCCTGTGACACTGTTATTTCGCAGAAGGAGACTCATGATGGGCAAAGTTAGGACGCTATAGACGCTACATTCTCTTGATCGGCGCAGGAGGTTTAGAGGTAGGACGCGTAGATATGCCCTTTTCCTAATTTTTGTACTGGGAGTCTTTCGGTGTACTTGAGTAGAGTGCAACTATCGATTGTCTGGTGCTCCACTAAAGGATGGCGAGGGCATCTTTGAGTTTTAGTGGGTATTCTGGCTTGCCTGCAAGATCCACACTTTTGATGAGATTGTAGGTCAGATCTATTATAGAAAAAGAAATTTGTATACAACAAGATACCAGAAAGTAAGATTTTTGTGACTACCTGCAAAAACCAAGCAAAAAATAGAGTTCTAATACGATACTGTGTAGGTAATATAAAGATTATGTAAGTAAGTTTCTATCTTTTACGGTTTCATCAGTTACCATAAGTGAGGTCTCAGTTAAACGTTATACTTATAGCATTAAATATAAAGTTTATAGGTTCCTCTGACATATGAATAATGATTCCACGCAGTGAAAGTCGTTGGCACCAGCTAGTGCATAATAAATTTCAATTTAACAACAAAGTAATATCTGTTTACATAATTACCGCACAATGGCTTACCGAAATACGAATTAATTAAAGTAACCATTCTGGGCCTCATAATTTGCTGAAATACATTTATAAATTCACAGTTAGACGGTTTTGATTCGTTTTACCACCGACCACGACAAGTTGGTGCCTACTTTCGCAGAATTCCGCACAAAAGTTAGTAGATTAAAACTGCCAATTAGGAAGCATTTGAAGTCCAAGCTGTTTCAGAATTCCCGTAATTATTCTTCGATGAACAATTGCTGAAGGGACGAGGAATATTTTTATTGCAAACGAACATTTTGTGTTGTAAATTTTATACAATTAGGTTGACATTTCTGCAAGAAATAACACAATAATACATACAGATGTACATACGCTGTATTACATATAGAAAAATCAAATCAAATACCTACTTTTGAAGTCGGTTAAAAAGTTAAATGAAAAGGGACTAAATTTTTCCTATTTTCACAACATTGTTGGTAACGTGATTTCACATATCCTAGAGCCTTCTCCGATATAAAGGCTATTCAACGTTTTAAAAAAATTAATTCAAAGCACTGGTACCTGAGATAAACGCTTTTAACCGTACAAACAAACTTTCAAGGTTGTATTTTACAATTATTATATTCTTTATATAAAAATTCTGTCACATTGTTTGACCGCGATTAAATCACAAACTACTTAACCGATTTCTATGATTTTTTATTATTTTTTACGGGATTTGCTATGGCTTAGGACATGGGATAGCTTTTGCTTTAATATATAAACAAAAATCTAGTTTTTGAGCTTTTTTTAATTGAAATGTCGTTTAGTTTTGTCAACTAAGGTACTAAAAATAAATAAATAAATAAATAAATAAATGAATGAATAAATAAATAAATATTTAAATAAATAATAACTCTGACTTAGGATATACATTTTAATTTAATTTTAATTAAAAAACAATGTATAACTATCTTTTCTTACTTAAGCAAAGCAAAATGCAGACGTAGTGGCACAAGTCAGTTAAATATAAAATTTTAAGAAAAAATTCTATTCAAGGGATCTTCTTCAAGGGACGTACATTTACATGTATACATAGCATCACGCCTCATTCCCATAGGGGTAGGCAGAGACACTCCTTCCACTTGCCACGATCCTTGCATAACTCCTTCGCTTCTTTCATTCGCATTAAACCTTTCATACAAGTTCGTCGGTTTAGACTCTTACGTACTCTTGACTTGGCCCTTATTTAAAATGTCCTGGATTTGGTCCAGGAACGTTCGCCTTGGTCTTCATCTTCCAACTTTCGCATTCACTCTTGACTCATAAATCCTTTTTGTCAGTCTACTTTCATTCATTCTCTCTACATGCCCAAACCATCTAAGCAGACCTTTCTCAATTTTACTCACTACGTCTTCTTTTATCACAATGTTCTCTTATCATACTTTGTCACTCAGTTTCAATCCACTCATACTTCTTAACGCTCTCATATCTACGTACATTTTACGGTTCATTACTATCCTTCAATGAAACGATATTTCTTATGGGATATACATAGAATTTAACAAGGGAACATTAATATTATAAACGTTTCTTGGCAGACAATCAGTTTTTGCGCGGAGCTGTTCCAAGAAAACATGAAGTCGACAAAATTTTCGACAAATTTCAACATGTTTTTGACAATTATTGAAAATGGACTTTTCTTCTCTGTAAATATCGGTTAAGTGTATTTTACTGGTTCAAAATGTGACGCGATTACAGATAAATTTGAACCTCATTAAATGTCTGAAAATCTAAAGGTAATTTGGATTTGGATTTTTTAAATGGCTTTGGATATAACTATATTTAGACTCATCGAAGTTAAGAAACTAAATTTGATTAATTTTTCTTATAAATAACTTTAATGTAGACAGAAGAATGAACTTACAAGTTTAAACAGCACTGTGGGTATTTCGATAGAGACCAAATACAAACTTTTTATGAACTCGATAGATTGATATTGTAAGTCGCAATTAGTCCCGGTCCCAATCTACTATGTTTTCTAATTTGCCTAAGCTAAGCGAAATTTATCTAGGCCAAGCGAAAGATTTTCTGCCAAATAAATTGTAATAAGAAGTATATTTATTGTTGCTATATGTGCTCTAACAATTTAGACTATATCATCACTTAAGTAAGTAGCTGCCCATTAATGTAATCCCACTGCTGGGCACAGGCCTCCTCGCACATATGAGAGAGGGTTTTTAGATCATAGGCACACCACGCTGCTCCACTGCGGATTGGCAGGCATAGTACACAAATGTACTCTCTATTCCTTCTTTCTCATAATCCGACGTGACGGCAATCCGACACAAAGGAAAGAAGAGATTCGGCGCAGGACCGACGGCTTATACAAATATTGAGAAAATCTTAATAGAAAACTCAATATCGATTTCAAACTGGCCCTACCCGGGACTCGAACACAGGACCTTATGTCTTTAGTCGAACATGCTAACCACTAGACCAATGAGGCAGTCAGAGGCAATATACCTCTTATGAATTCTACAGCATCGTACCGGAACACAAATCTCTTTGCTTGGCGATACGTTTTTCCTGTTGAAGTAGAAGCCTCTCACAAGACCAGACTCCGACAAGTTAGAAAATTGTATTTTCTAAATTTGCCATACCAGAGACCGAACACTGCTAGTAAAGCGAACACTCGCACTACTGCGCCGACGAGGCCGTCATTTATTATTAGGTCCCAGTCAAGCAAATAGAAAAATATGCTTCAACTCTTTACCTCTTACTTAAATTAGGGCATTATCATTTCAGAACGTATCATCACTTACTATGAGATCATATTTGGAAACAGAATTTAAACAGTCGTATTCAATATATTCATTAAAATTCAACTTTATTTTCAGTATGCAAGTAAAGTCGGAAATGCCCTCGTGTTTGAGATATTATTATTTTGAATACGTGCCAAAAATAATAATTAAATATTTTCAGAATCCAGCCACTCACTATAATTGATTTTACTTTTGGCGAGGAAACGTTCGTATATATGATTTGTAAAATTTAAGATTTGTTATTTCTTTCGAAAGCTTGTTTAAGTAACAATTTTAGTTCCTTCATAAATGGAGCTTTGAAATTGTTACAAATCCTTTCCGAGGATATTGGTTAATTAATTTTAGATGTTAGGGAATATTTTCTGTATTATAATATTTTATTTGATACATGGATTCTATAAAAAAGGATAAACAGCATGTCATTAACGTCACACTGCTAGGCACAGTCCTCCTCACTCATAGGAGAGAGGGTTGTTAGAGCATAGACCCACTAAACTACTCCACTGTGGGTTGGCAGGCATGGTACACAAGTGCACTTTCTATTTCTTTACTATCATTATCCGTTGTGACGGGTATCCGACACGACTGGAGGGAAATCACACGCAGGACGGACGCCTTAACGTGTTCTCAAAAGCAAGCGGGTGCAACACACCACCAACTACACATCTTCGGGGAAATATTGAGAAAAAACTCAATGTCCATTTTTTATTTGACTCGACCCGAAACTCAGAATAGAATAGAACCTCAGAATAGAACCTCATTTCTGTGTTCTTTAACTACGGATAAATTTATTGATATTACAAAGAGTATATTCGATCCAGTAATTTCTAAAATAATTATTGTAAAAGATGTTACTAAAATTGCATTTTACAGTTCACATAACTGTAAATTAACTCTTATCAGAACAAACAGGCTGACAGCTTAGGCTGTATTATGACTGACGCTCAGGTATCATCAGAATCAAGTGCTAAGCTGTCAGCAAAAAACTTGTTAGTGGTTTCCATTCAAGATTTCATCACAGGGGCTCGAAGTGACTGCCGAGAATAATTACCTTAATGAACGGAAGTGAAGCGAAATGGAGGGCAGTTGCTTTTCTGTGAGACTGTCATCTTGAAGAAGGAGATTCCGCGTCCTTCTTCAAGTCCTAATTCCCTTCATCGCAGTCATTAGCGGGTAGGAATCAGGAGGCGTACGTTTGCCCGCCTGTTCCCCCTTAGTGGGTATTCTGGTAACAGGGAGTCCCAAATTATGTATGTAAATGAACTTCACAGCGAAAACAATATAAGCAACGTGCGTCATGCCTTTGGCCTTAGGTGCCTAAAACACTATTTCATCTTTTCTTATAGTAGGAGCGTTGTGGTATATAAGAAGATGTGGTGATTAAAATTGAGAAAGGTATACTTAGATGATTTAGACACGACGAGAGAATGAATGAAAGGAGACTTATAAAAAGGATTTATGAGTCAAGAGTGAATGGGAAAGTTGGAAGGGGAAGACCAAGGCTAGCGCTCCTGGACCAAATCCCGGAAATTTTATATAAGGGCTAGGTCAAGAGTTCTCTAAACTGATGAACTTGTATGAAAGGTTTAATGAGAATGAAAGAAGGGAAGGAGATATGCAAGGATCGTGGCAAGTGGAAGGACGGGATCTCTGCCTACGCCTATGGGAATGACTCGTGATATATATGACTATGTACGTATATAAAGTAGGAATAGTATTGTCAATATTAAATAGTTCTACCAATGTACGTAGCAGCCCTATTATATTACTTTATCATTGAAGAAGAGCCGACGCAGCGTATTTTGCCATGCGCAACCACCATTAAATTGAACCTTGCCGCTTCCTGAGTCAATTGCAACTGAAATTTATACGCATCATACGTATTATATTTTCACTGGACATTTTAACCACTACTTTATTTCGGGGGGACTTTACATGCTGAAAGTCATGCCCATTGCCGGCATAATTGACAGGAGTTAAAAAGCACAATTAAAATTTCACTTCCGTAAGCTTTTCACTGTATTGCAGGGTTGCTACGTGATTTATTTTAACACAGCACAATAATTTAAGTATGCAAATGAAATTTCTTTTCAATTACTACTATTAGTATACACCCTCCATATATATGTCGAAGAATAAGAGAGAAGGAAAGCATAAAGCATAGGGGCGTAGGGTTCTCCGCCGACATCGTCATTAATAGCATCCATAATTTCCATACCGTGGGCGTTCGTTGGGTAAAGTTGATGCAATCAAACACTTTACAAATTAACTCAGATTATAATGTTCAATCACTTAATGTTCCCGATATCAATTTCGCAAACTCATTAATAATAATAGCTAGGAACGCGAAAGCTTCAAAAGTCGACCGCACCGGCGGGCCGTCACCCGAAAACCACCGAGAGACGCATCGGACTACCACTTATGGACTCTGCCCCACGCCGATAGACAGATGGCACCAGCGTTCCACAGACTATTGCACTTCGACATATATATCCTATTCATCATCATCAATCGCAAATAGATTAAAAAGATATATTGGACTTTTTAGTAGATCTTTCAAAGATGAATGGGTTATTCATCGTGTGCATTGTTTTGTATATACTTAAGTAATTAGACTGCGTTTTCAATTAAAGCTCCCAGGCTTAGTTTTTACCTATTACTTCTAACAATTATCGTTATTTTTCCACCGATGTTAATTGAAACTTATAAAAATTATATACTTAAATATTTCCTAAGAATTACTTTATGTATTAGTGAAAACAATACGAAAATCGTTAAGTAGATTTTGTTTTATTCGCAATCAAATAAACGAATTTAGCTTTACAATATGTACGGGTTATGATAATAGGTAAAACAGATCTTTTAAATTTCTGTGTACATATGTTTTTAGATGCACATAAACGTAGTGTGCTTTTGAATTAGTGGTATTTATATTTAAAAAATAACGTCTGATAAAAGCAATTTCCGATTAGCGAGAGGAGTGGACAAATAATTCAGGTACCACTTGTATTTTGGTTGAAAATGCTACTCGGTAGCCAAATGCTAATTTTATGGTGGTTGAACAACTGTGCCGAATTCACCCGCACTGTCCTCTACAGTATTGCTTTGTAGGCGTACTTCCAAACATTACAAATTCAATATTTATTCCGATTAAAAGTTGGAATAAACATGGAAGTGATTTTCCATTTCGATAAATTCTTAATCTTGCTGTGTTGATACTTTATTTTTAGACTCTGGTTCCTTTCAATAATACTTATTTTATATACTTACAACCTCTCTAGTATTGCTTTGTAAGTATACTTCCAAACATTACAAAGTAAGTAAGTAAAGTAAGTAGCGGCCCATTAACGTCCTACAGCTGGGCACAGGCCTCCTCGCTCATACGAGAGAGGGTTTTTAGAGCATAGACCTACCACGCTGCTCCACTGCAGATTGGCAGACATAGTACACAAATGCACTATCTATTCCTCTACTCTCATGGTCCGATGTGACGGGAATCCGTCACGATCAGAGAGAGATCAGGCGCAGGACCGACGGCTTAACTTGTTCTCCGAGGCACGAGGGTGGATAACACCGACAAATTCACAACTCCGGGCAAATATTAAGAAAATCTTAATAGAAAACTTAATATCGAATTCAAATTGGCCCGACCCGGGACTCCAACTCAGGACCTCATGTCTGTAGTCTAACATGCTATCAAATGAGGCAGTTACAAACATTACAAACTCAATATTTATTCCAATTAAAACTCGGGATAAACATTGAGTCAGGTTTCTTACTTAACCTTTCGACACTCGACGACGACCTTACTTTATTCAATTATAACTAGATATCGCTGAAATACTTTTTTATTTATCTAGTCGGACTCATTTTTTTGAAACTGGTATTACACTTAATACAGTATTTTCAAATGTTATGAAATGTATTTTCGATAGGAAAGAGTCCAGTGCAACAATTATCTTTAAACAACCAATAAAATGCTGTATTATTTTGAACAAATGTTTTCAACCTAAAATTAAAATAAATGAAATTACCAAGCGAAAATGAGCAAATACGTACATTAAGTGACCGTCTGTAATGTGAAAGAAGTAAGTGCTAAATTTCAAGTCAATCCTGAATGGATTTGAGGATCTCGTCTTGAAGAAGTAGGTTTAATTAAACTTGCCAAAACCACATTGTTTCTATGGTGTCTAACCTATAAAAAACACATATAGACACAGTTTTAATGTTTTAACATGTAAATCTATAAAAATTTTCTTAACTTTGTAATTAAGTAAACATAATTCATCATCATCATCTCCATATACTTCATGCTGACGATTGTCCTTGTTTTGATATGCATTAGTGGATCCATGGACTAGCTGCTCCCATTTGGCTCTATCCTAGGCTTGTTGGAAGCGCCAATCTCGTTATACTCTTTATTTGATCGGACCACGGGGTAGGTGAGCGACCCCTAGGTCTTTTTACTTCGACCCATCCAACCACAATCATTTTCTTCAGGTTATCTGTCTGTTTTGTGGCGATATGTCCAAAATATTGGAATCAAATCTACCACCGGTTCGAAAAGTTGAATCCGCTGAGAAGAAGCTCAGCAGTAACTCTTTTAAAGATAATTTTCCATGTAACAATGTGTAATATATTGCTTCTGTGTGAAACTGGAATCAAGTCCCAACATTTCTATTGCTTAAATAATCTTCAACGTTATAATATGGTTTTTGTAAAAGTATTTTTTTGACGTATTATGTAGAGGCAAGTCTAAAAATGACTTTTTTTATTTCTTGTATTAAGGTTGTGTATTTCATTTTATTTTTGCTTTAATATTACCTCTCACCGAACTATTTTGACCTATTGTAGCTGCCACAATAAATAAGACATGTATGACTCGTTATGATAACGAGCTCTTAAATAGCTGTACGAATTACGTTTAAATGAAGCAAGTTTTTACTCATTTTTTTCAATAGGAGATCAGTTATTCTGGTACCTAATACTCGTGTACATTGAAACTACCATTCGCTAGCCAAATGCTAATTTTATGGTCGTTAAACAACTGTGCCGAATCCACCCGCACTGTCCTTCACAGTATTGCCTCGTACGCAAAATCTAGAATGAGACTAGGAAATTCGATAGGATAGTGCGTTTGTATTTGGTTTTTATTTCATTGAAAATTACACTTTATCTTGCGAGAGTCTGAATTGTCACTCTCCTTTATGTGCAGCACCTTCGTTTAAAGTTGGCTCTCATCGACTATAGGCGTTATAGTCAACGTGTCATTGGTATATTTTAGTTCATTATTTATTGTAAAACTGTTGACAATACATAATTAACGTTATTTTATATATAAATAGCTCTAGAAACTGTTGTTTCCTAAATATAACCATGACGGATGTAGACGTTTGTTACTAAAGTAGTTGGATAGGTAAATAGAAAGAAATGGCAATAACTTTAAAGACTCGTGTGTCGGATCATGTTGGTTCAGGAACCGCACAAGGGGTGCTATAAAAGGAGCCGAGAGCGCGAATTCAGTACGTATTCCTTAGCGACTGCGTCGTGGCATGGACCGTTGTCTTTGTGATAACCAGTACTGCTATAATAAATTCACCTGACTTCTGCGTTTATTATATAGGCATACACATTATCATTTATTAATTATATTTTGTAGTTAATTATCGTCATATTTATTTTAATTAACATATTCCTTCTGATGTCCTTTTTTTACGCTGGGAGACGCCTTTATACACCCCGATCAGAGTAAAATCTCGTGAGGAGTGTGAGACTCTCTGGTAAGCCAGAATACCCACTAAAACCCAGCGATGGCCTCCGCATCCTTTTGTGGGACACCAAAGGATCGGTAGACGCAACCTACCCTGGCATTCCGGAGGATACCTCTGGGAAACTTAGGAAGAATGAAGGAGAAGCGCAAATCTACGCTTCCTACCTCCCAACCTCCTGCGCCGAAGTAAAGAAGCGTCCACAGCGTATTACCTGTGCCTCTCATATGCCTCCTTCAGCGAAATAACACTTTCACAGAAGGTGGCCACTGCCCTCAACTTCTTATCACCTTGCAATTAGCATTGCGCCAACTATGCCCTCCATGTCCTGATGGCCGGCCCCAGAACCCCTCTAATCCGACAAATTTTATATTCGAATTAATATAATAAATATAATAATAACCTTCTTATGCGAATCGAATCGCAACGTTGTCCATTTTATTTTCTTGTTCCATCTTAGACTGTATCATTACTTACCATCAGGTGAGATCTCAGACAAGCGCTAACCGGTCAGCAATAAAAAAATGATCTATCTCAATATATATACGTGTCACGTTGTTAGTCTGCAATGATTTTATTAAAGTTTGCACACCATGTGCAGTTTGATCCTACTTGAAAGATTGTTGTATACAATGAGTAAGTATTAGTGTGTGATATATTAGTATGTAGGTTTATGTATATGTTACGCCACCCATTACTCTCTGCCACGAACGGTTCCTATACCAAAGGTTGTCTGGTAGAGATCGCTATCAAGCGATAAGACCGCCTTTTGTACTGTGCATACTTTTGTGTGTTACCTCTATTTTGTATTTTTTATCTTACTGTGGTGTACTGAAAGTAATAAATAAAATAAATAAATAGCTAACATGTTAAGTATTAAAACCTTAAAAAAAACTTTAGCCACAGCAACGGATGGCCAGGTCAGCTAGTATTATATATATAATCCAATCGTTTCAAATTAGGTAAGCTGATATTTCACTATACATTAAGTTCCTCTACTCTATGAGGGTTTTCGATTAATACTAATTAAGAACAAACAGGCCAATCACAAGAGGCTTATTGTAGGATACATTCCAATTTAAACTTGCCTTCAATTCGAAAGTGCGGCGCTTCTAAAACCAAATGTTGGGGCCTGCTTTTAAAGTTGATTTTCGACTTGTTTCGGAGCGAACTTTTCTAATCTGACCAGACTCCGGTTTCAGTACCGCACTTCGAAACATTAATGAAAAGTAACGATTGCATGTCCACTTCACCATTAATCAGCTCTGCCGTGTATGAACTAACCCGCTGATTACGTTTCCTATATTTTTTATAGGAATATTTTTATTGGTTAAAGATTCCAAGTGGCGGTCAGTGAATTAAATCTTTATGAAATGGTTTTAATTAAAGGAAATGTTTTTAAAGTAAAACTTTACGAACGCTTGACTTGGGAAGTAAGTTAGGGAATATGTGACGAAAGCGTTGCGAAATGTCTGATTGGACGGGGGAAGGAACTTAAATCCTTATGAAAGTGTCTTAATTGATGGAAATGATTTAAAATGAAACTTCTTTACGCACGCTTGATTTGGGTAGTAAGCTGGTGAATGCGTGACGAGAACGTTACGAAAACTCTGATTAGATGGGGTAAAATGGAAGTTAAATCCTTATGAGACGATTTTAATTGATGATTTTAATTTACTTAGGGTGTCGAGAATCACATTTTTAAATGCCTACTATTAGCTCATATTCTCCCAAAAATACTTTTTTCTTCATTCCCTCAATTACAAATTCTTTAGCCCTGGAAATATTTTGGTTTTAATTTTTTTTTCTAAACTTATTTTATTGTTATATTATATTATTTCAATTATTTAAACATTGGTAATTTGGAACATTTTATAGCACCATCTAATGAAAGCTCATGTAAAAGCTTTCCTTTTATGTAAAGAGTTTAAGAAAAAGTATTACTTGTTAAAATATATATAACGATCACTGTATCTATAACAACGAATAAAATATACAATATCGCGTTACTGAAGAACAAATGTAGACATTTTTTTCACGAGAAATTTATTATTATGTACAATATAATGAGATACGACAAGAGACTTAAGTCTTTGAATGAAAGGTATATTTACTTACTTATAAAACATATAATGTTTTGTATACAGATTTTCTTGTTATGAAATCGTTTTTAGAATGCATGAAATTTTTTCAGTCTACCACCAGTGTTTTTGCATAATATATAAGTTATTTATCGGGGTACAGATTGAAATATTTAATCAGAGAAATGGATCAATCCATCGGAATGCCGCAAAATTTTAAATCATCAAAAGGTTATATTTGTTTTTTACTATGTATTTCGACAATATTAATCAAAATAATGCATCAGCTACTGACCGGAAATTATGTAAAATAAGCCTAAAAACACGAACGTGGGAAATCAGCATATTCATTTTAAAGGGAGCCCCTCCCCACCCCATCCATTAGTGAGTAATACGACCACCGCAAATCCAAACTTGGAGCTTCTTGCATGCGTTAGGGCCAACATTTGAGAAGTTTCAACAAGCCAACGTGATTTTCTCTATATATACATACAGTGTATATGTGTAAAGGAAACAAAAATATTTCTACTTGTATTATCCTTTAAATACAAACTCAAAATTTAAGTGTTGTTAAAGCCCAGGGAAAACCCTAGGCTTTTACATTCTTGAATCGCTTAAATAATGTTTTCATATTATACCTAATATATTATGACGAGGTTAGGGGAATGACATTTGATCTTAATTCACCAGGGTTCTTTTGCACCTTGTTTCTAAGAAGAACCCACAAACAACTCAGACGGTTGTCCTTTTTTACACTAAGATTACAATATATATCACATATGTTCAAAAATGAAAGGAGAGCATTAATTGCAAAGTTCTCTATCCCACCAAAATTCCTACATTATAATCTTTTTGTAAAACTTAAGCTTAACTGTTATTTTGAATTCATCATTATGCTTTAGTAGTTAAAGAAATCTGCGTATCCTGGGAGCTATTCTAGGATATGTATAGTCTGACAAATCGCAGTGAAGTAAATTGACGATTCTGTTGTAATACTCTCACTCCTAGTAGCGAGGCGGCCTGTGCCTAAGGGTGGAGAAATCAAAATAGTAGTCAGCCTTATTACTGCCTCATTGGTCTAGTTGTCAGCAGGCTACAAATATGACATCCCGGGTTCGAGTGCCGGGTCTGGCCAATTCAAACATTGATATTGAGTTTTCTGTTAAGAAATTCTCAGTATTTGTCAGAGGTTGGGAAGTTGACGGTGTGTTCCATCCTCGTGCCTCGGAGAGTACGTTAAGCCATCGGTCTTGTGGCTGATGTTTTTTATTTATCCTCGTACTTACGTCCGTCCGCGCTTTTTAAAATAAATAACCGTCGCGTGCGTACCCTGCACGGACGTTTTTGCGTCTATTGCCCCGCGGGTCTGATGAAGTGATTAAAGTGGCTCTTGGGACTTAAAAATTCATGTAAGACTACCAAATGTTATGATTTTAATGTTTGCTAATAGTTAAACTATACAATGTTATCTTTTCTTCGTCCGCCTTGTAGGCTCATATCTTAAAAATTAAAACTTACCTCAAGGGTTTTCATTGTCATTCACATCACTTATATAATCAAAAAACATAAAGTTTATAAAATACCACAGAAAACTTAACGAACTTCTTAGCGACACACGCACAGTTAGTAATGGTCGCTTTGTAACTGTTTTTTTTTTGTTTTTTCTATTGTCTGGTCTTATCTCTACGCATATTTTGTTACGACCGTTACCGAGAACCGCAGTAGATAATATACATTATCACTTAAAATGAAAGAGATGCTTATATTTCCGAAAGACCAAGTGGAGACAGTAGTTGACACGGACAATTTAATGCATACACTTGTGTACTGTGCCTGCTAACCCGAAGTGGAGCAGCGTGGTGGATTCATGCTTTAAAAACTCTCTCTCCTATGAGTGACCAGGCCCGTGCCTAGCAGTGGGACGTTAGTTGGCTGCTACTTACGTTATCTTACCGGTACGTAGTAAATTTAATGCGAATAACTTACAGTAACTTCATTAGTCTAAAAGCATTTTCATAGTATTGCATTTCTTATGAAACCATTATGGACGACGTCGTTTGGATAGTTTTAAAGACTAAGGTAGAAACAATTTTTATGTATAACTATTCATATCACATATACTTTTTTTGAAATATAACACAAGAAAAATTGTTTCTGGAAAATAAGAAACCCTTCTGTTTAAAACTCCTGAGTATTCACATATTTTTCTTTTCTTACAGAAAGCCTTCGAGACTACTTTAACAAATTCGGCGAAATCACAGAGGTTATGGTTATGAAGGATCCCACAACGAGGCGGTCGAGGTACGTCGTTTTTTTGCAATCCATCATACTTATTATTAAGAATGTGTTCCTACTTTGTCTTGTTTACTTTTGATTAATTTAAAATTCATGGCCATACGTTCGCATTTATAAAATTTCTACTACAAAGGAAGCTGAAGTAGATAAAACATTTATTTTATATGATTTAGTTACCTAATTAGAGTAGTTTGAAATAAAAATTACAAAGTTTAAACTGCTGAATATGTATGTAATCAAATGAGTAAAACAGATCAGTATATGCGTTTAACTACAACATTTTTTAAAATTCTTCACGTAGATATTAATAATTTGTACAAACATACATACATCAGGCCTCATTTAAATAGGGGTAGGCAGAGACCACGTCCTCCACATGCCACGATCCTTATATCTCCTTCGCTTCTTTCATTCTCATTAAACCATTCATACAAGTTCGTCAGTTTAGAGTATTGTTGACCTGGCCCTTATTTAAATTGTCCTGGATTCGGTCAAGGAACGTTCGCTCCTTTCAACTTTCCCATTCATTCTTGACTCATAAGTCTTTCTTGTCAATCTCCTTTCATTCATTCTCTCTACATGCCCAATCCATCTAAGCATAACTTTCTCGATTTTAGTCACTACATCTCGTTTTATACCACAACGTTCTCTTATCAATCTCCTTCTCACTTTATCACTCAGCTTCAATCCACTCATCCTTCTCAATTATATATTGTGTTAATATAATATGTGCGTTAAATAGTACATACATTTATACATAGCATCACGCCTCATTCCCATAGGGGTAGGCAGGGACCACGTCCTTCCACTTGCCATGATCCTTGCATATCTCCTTCGCTTCTTTCATTCTCATTTAACTTTTCATAAAAGTTCGTCGGTTTAGAGTACTTTTGACCTGGCCCTTATTTATAATGACGTGGATTTGGTCCATGAAAGTTTGCCTTGGTCTTCCCCTTCCAACTTTCGCATTCACTCTTGACTCATAAATCCTTTTTGTCAGTCCTTTCATTCATTCTCTCTACATGCCCAAACCATCTAAGCATACCTTTTTCAATTTTAGTCACTACGTCTTCTTTTATACCACAACGTACTCTTATCACAATATTTCTTACCCTGTCACTCAGTTTTAATCCACACATACTTATCAATGCTCTCATCTCTACCGCATTTATTTTACTTATGTGATTCTTCTACCCAACTTTCACTACCATACATAAGTGTTGGCACCAACGCTCCTGTATGTACTTCCAGTCTGGCCTTTTGAGACACCATCTGGCTATTTATAAAGGCGTGCAGGGCACCATTTACCATATTCTCTGCAATCACTTTCCTTTCAATATCACTTTCACATCTTCCATCTTTTGTAAATTTAGATCCCAAGTATACAAATTCTTTTACCTATTCTTCCACTTGTTCCCCATCTATCAAAATATTAACAGTCATCATAGATTCTTCTCTTTCAAAAGGCATAAATCTTGTTTTGTTTATATTCACTTTCATTCTTTTCCCTTTCAAAGCTTCATTCATAATAATTAGCATCTCCTGAAGCTCATTAGCGGATGACGCAAGTATTACTTGATCATCAGCGTAGAGCAAACATTTGATGAGTAATTCATTCATTCTTAAAATAATAGTCATATTAAAACCACCATGAGTTAAAGACTTTTATCTTGTAAAGGCTATTATTACAATATTAATCTCAACTGGCCTTAAGCCGTGAATTTATAATACCACTAGCTATTTTTGACGCACAATTATTGACCCCGTGGAAATACAAAAAAATCTAAATATAATTATCAAACTGAACTATTATTGAATCCATATTAACATTTATAAAAAAATCATCATTATCGCTATAATCGTTTTGACGTCAGTTAGCAAGGATTATATAAAAATAAATACAAATTCAATCTTAAATTGTTGCCTTATTCTTTATTAAAAATTCGTCATATTAATATTTAAGTTATGTGGTTTTACGTTAACCTAATATAGGTCAAAAGAGCACAGTTTACTCAACAGTATTGATTTTAATTAGAAACGGTTAAAGGGTATCTGAATTGTTTAAGGGATTATTATGTTGTTTGATTAAAAGTTTTGAACAAGCAATGATCCCATCCCAATATGAGATGTTTTACATATAACAAAACCTGAAAAGGAATGCTTTTCATACATAGTTTGGTGGCCGTGGTTGCTTAGGCCACGGTTGAAAGTTATTGGTTTGCAAATAAGTTTCATCCTATAGAAGCATACTCGTTTAGAAATTTGCGGTTACCTTTGAATTGTAAGCAGTTAAATGTCGGACTCCAAATTTAGTAACCGAACAATGGAACTAGAAATTATTTCAACTGAATTAAGCGTTTGGATGAGTGGAGATTTCACTATAAACTTTACGGGTTGCAAAACTGAATTCCTTTAATACCTATGGTAGTTCTGGCATAACTTTATAATTGCGGATAGGTTAGCGCTTGACTGTAATTGCACCTGATGATACAACCTATAATAAGAGCACGTAAACCTGGTAAGAGGTAACTTAGCACTTGGTTATGGTTTCCATACAGCATCGTACTTGAACGTAATTTTTTTGTTGGGTGTCACGTTTTTGATAGTAGAATGGTAACCCGGACCACCAAGTCCGGATTAAGACAAATTACATTATAGCTATACTAATAGGCATAACTTAAATTATAGTTTTAATAACATTTTGCATAGAACCGTAACAATAAATAATGATCTCATTGACGGAAAGGAGTAAGAAGGCAATAGTTGTTGCTTCGTTGGCAGAGGTCTTAGGTTCGATTGTCGCAGAGCAGAGTTAGGAAATTGAGTTTTCTGGACACCTAAAAACAAAGAGGTGCCAAAACTAAAATTTCATTCCGGAAAATTCCGAAAAAAATGCAACAATGTAAAAAACTGTTACATCTTTCACTGTGTCATCACTTAGCATCTCCGCCGGCGACTTTATGCCGGCATATTGTCTAGAATGGCCTTGTACGGTGCACCCGTGTGGGCCAATGCTCTAACTGCTTCGAAAAAAGCTCTTCTGCGTAGAGCGCAGAGGGTAATAGCAGTTAGAGTAATACGGGGATATCGTACAATTTCATGGACGGCGGCGACTCTCCTGGCGGAAAACTCCCCTTAGGAGCTTCGGGTGGAAGTCCTTGCAGTCGCCTATCAGTGCAGGGTATCTACAAGGGCTTCTCCTGAGGTGAGGTGCTGACTACTACGATGGCCAGATCCGGAGGATTTGAGCTCTGATCGAAAAATGGAGGGTAGATCTTGGGTCTTCAACTGCAGTTATAGTCACGGTAGAGGCGATCCGACCTGGAAAATTGGCTCACCAAATCACTTTCACTGACCGTCTGGTGCAGGTGCATACCAGTCATGGTTGCTTCGGCGAGTACTTGTCTCAGGTCGTTGGCCTGTGGAGGAAAAGCCCGCCTGTCATGAGTGTGGTGCTCCTGTAGATACGGCGCACCATACCCTGGCGGAGTGTCCAGCGTGAGCACCCCAGCGACATATCTTGTTGTCGCTGGTTAGATGAGATCTTTCACTGGAGAGCATAATTGGGGTAATGCTCGACAGTGTAGTTGGGTGGAGGGCGGTTGCCTTCTTTTACAAGACCTTCATCTCGCTGAAGGAGGCAAATGAGAGGCTAAGGGAGCAAGAGGCTGGAGCTCTCCCTCGCCGTCGGGAGGAGGCTTGGTGGCAGAAGTAGCACTTATACACTTCATGTCTCACTGTATTGAGTGGAGATCCTCATTGTCCGGGTCACTAGAATTCAGTTAGGGAACCTCTAGTGATCTTACTCATGGATGGGGAGGGATCCGCTGGGTTTTAGTGGGTATTCTGTATCAGTGAGTCCCATACTCCCAATGGAATTAGTCTTTCATCGGGGTGGGTAAAGGTATTTTCCAGCGCAAAAAAAACCATCAGATGAGATCACATTTAAGCATTAACATGTGAACAAACACTACATAATTCTATTTGTTTTTTTTTTTTATAATAATGCTATGGATGAAGCAATAATCGTATACGACGGAATCGATAACATTATTGTTTTGATTAATTTCACTATAGTGAGCTCTTTAATAATATGTAATAATATACTAATTAACGGTAAAGTTCAATTCTATAAACTCGTCAAACATTCAAGAATGCAATACTAATTAATGCTTTGAACAAATAATGCACTCATTGCAAGAGCTTCTATGTTCGAGAGAGTTGAACGTTAATTTATATAGAAAATCATGTTATATTATTATTTGCTTTATAATTAAAGGCATAAACATCTGTATAAATGTCTAGTTTCATATATTCTTTTATATATAGACTAGCAATGCCCCGTGGTTTCATCCAAGTATGTACTGGTCTCGTGGCAGTGGAAAGTCTACTATGTTGGCCTTATTTTCTTTGATTGACATTTTTTAATTCGTTATATCTTTCGAAGGGAATGTCCTATATTAATAATTTAAAAACTATTTTACAGGTATTGAGACGGTCTTTAATAAAATAGTTAATAGGATAAGGATTAATACGGAGTTACAAAAAATATGGTTTGATTATTGTCGGCACTTTTATTAATTTTTAAAATATAACATATTGATAGTGGCATAACTACAGTAGTTGGATATATAGTACCAAGGAATTTTTTGTAGATATTAGTACGTTCTATAATATTGTAGAACATTTTTTTGTTCTATCATTAATAGTTTTCGCAGCGCATTTGATAACAGATTTCTTAGTTCACCGCTTGGGTTACATAAATGCATTTTCTTAGAGATCCCTATTTTTTTTTTTGAGAAAGTAATTCAACCTATGTCGTTCAGTGTACATGCAGCTTATAAATAGTGAATTTTTTTTTTAAATCTGTCTCGAAGTTTTAGAATGAAAACGTTACAAATATACATGCATACTTACATAAACACAATCGTTTCCTCTTTATAAGTAATAAGTTTAGATTGTTAGTATATATATTGCGAGCTAATATAAAATGAAATGTATAAAGATCCATACCGTAATTGGTGTCTCTGCAAAGGAATATAAAATCCCTGAATACGCTGCTCGTGCTCCGTTCTCGTAACCATGGTGACTAACGAGCACATTTTCCAATCTATAATAGTTTTTTTTAATGCATAATATTTAGTTCTTTACTATTGGTTAGTGGTAAAATAAAATGAAACATTTTTTTATAAAATGGCACTCTACCAATTGCTTTTATTTGTAAAAGTAATGAGGCCTTCGAAAGATCAAATCTAGATTCAACAAGAATTTAAAATGATTACTATTGTGTTTCTCTTTTTGTATTTGTATATTAAAAAAAATATATCATGATCGAAGTTTAATATTATATAATAAGGATAAGCAATTAAAACCTAATCATGCTGCCACACTGCTGTTTAAAAATGTTACATTATGTTAGATGTTTTGAGTGCTCCTACGCTGATTGAAATGTTTACAATTGAAATGTTCATCAAAGTCCTGTCTTCGTTTTATATATTAAAAAGCTAAAATTGTTTCTGGAAATAAATTCTAACATTCTGGAAAAAATAACACCTTTAAAATAGAAGGTCGTTTACTTTTAAAACGATTTAGAATTTCGCTTACGTTGTAATAAACACACGCTTTATTTATTGAAATTGTATTGATTTTAATTTAAAAAGACTAAATATTCAGTAAGGCAGTATTAGTGAATATTAGTTTATATGTAATAAAATTTTCATTTATTTAGAATGAACACACAAAGTTGACGTTTCAAAACACTTGAAAACATGCTATCGGCCAGCAGTTTAATTACTATTTTGTTATGAAATGTTTACTAACATTATCTCAATTTTTCTTACAATGTTGTGACTTTTTTATATTTCCTCGTTAGGAACTATTCTTTATGATAAATAATTAGGGCAGTCTCATGCCCGATTTCAACAACGTCCTCAAAGCTTTATGTGACCTCTAAGTACTAGCTTTATGCATCAGTTAAGGGGATTGTTTCTATAGCTATGAGGTTCCCTAACAATGAGATTCTTTACGAAATATTGGTAAAATCCCGCATCAGATGATATATCCTATGGTACAAAGCATGTTAAGAAACCAAAGTGTTTCAATATAATACATTTTTTAATATCCATTTTAGTAGAAGAAGCCACTATCCCGCTAGCTGATTAAAGAGTTCATGAAACTATCCATAAAATTGATTGGATTTTTATGAAATTTGTCATCTAATAAACAGACAAGAAGACAGAATGTTATTTTTTAGTATAATATTTTATATGTACAACAAAACAGTAGTAAAAACGTTCGATAAGTATATTTCACGTGAACTTTAGATTGCACGAAACAAAGATATCGGACAGTGTCAATACGTTACTAGATTTGAAAACATTTTTTAATTGTGATCAAATATTTGTTAGAAAATGTTAATAATCATTTTTAAACAGCAGTGTCTCCTACGGGTGAGGAGGCCTATGCCTAGCAGTGGGACCATAATGGTCTGCTTACCTTTTTTACGCAATAGAAGTCCGTAAAATATGTTTGTTTAATAAAATGACAATTGCGGATGTCTAATTAATTTCGAATGTTTTTATTTATACTTGTAGAGGACAATACTTTTTTTTTAATAGGAATTGATTTAAACTTTTCATACGAAACATCTATAGCTCGTAAGATGGATGCGTGTTGTGGCGTAGTGTCGTCACGTCGCCTCTTTTCCCACTCACTCGGTTAGGCGATCTATCATCTCTCTCCCCACACCTACCTAGTATCTACAGTGTTTTGTCTACACGTATCCAATGTAATTTCTAAAAAGCTTTAATGTAAAAGAGATATCCTGGTATCTATTGACTCATCACGATATCTCTGGAACCATACGGCTGAGAGACTTGAAATTTGGTTGGACCTTTTGCCGAGCAGGGGTCAGCTAAGAACGGATTTTGCGAAATTCCACCCACAAGAGGGGTTGCGGGGCTGTCTATTAAAAAAAATTGAAATTTTCACATAAATAAAAATTCAAGCTTCACATATACAAACTATATTTTTTATGGTATGAAAAACTTGGTCAGCAGTTTTTTTTTTTGACATAATGGAAACTATAAAAAGTAAATTTTAGGAAATCCAACCCTCAAAGGGCAGTGCGGGTATATTTCTTATTTGTAAAACAATTTGCTTAATGTAATGAAAATGCTACCAAAAACACATACCACGCAGACGAAGTCGCGTTTTCAGCTAGTCTAATATAAATATATCCTAATTTTCATTCTGATATCTAAAGGTATATTAACATTCACTATCTGTGTGGCAATCAAACCGCTATATAAACAAACGGAGAGATTTAGTAAGTCTCGAGACAAGAAATAAGTTGTCAAAGTGTCGACGTAAAGTTGCTCCGTTAACAGCGTCTCTCTTAAGTAAATCGTGGGTTTCACAACTCAATATTAACCGTACCCCCGCCCTGAAATAATATGCCTGGCTTCGATATTGAAACGGATCATTTGGAAATCTGAATGTTGCCTGCAGCCTGGAAATTATAAAGCACATCACTCACTAAATACCCTGCAGTGTGCAACTGGCTAGTTTTGAACTGCAACTTTTTGTGGCAATATTGGGAAAATTTTCGTTACGCGTTACGTGTTACGCAAGGTCCGTATGTAGGGTATGTATAAGTGTCTGTTGGGTCTTCACATTTAGATAAAATTACTACAAAAAATATAAGACTAGCAATGACATGCGGTTTCACCCGCGTAGGTAACTATCTCGTGGCACTGGAAAGTCTACTTAGTCCGATTATAGACTTATTTTCATTAATATATACACTTAAATTCATAATCGAGTTTTAACTAATACATTATTAAATTCATAAGAGCATTTACGTAGAATGTCCGACATTACTCAATTTAAAAATACTCTACAGTTATTGAATGAATTCTTAAATCTGTCGAGTATTTTTTAACAAATTGTTTAAAATAAAACAAAAATGCAAAGTGCAAAAATTTCCTTCTATAATATTTGAGAAGAGATTTATTTAAAATACTTTATTGTCTAAGAATTTCCCTATACACAAAGTTTTGACACTCGGCTACATTATTTTCTTTAGATTGAGATTTTAAAATTCATTAATGCTTGATTTTAATTATGAAAAAAGTATTTCACAGGTATTGAAACGGTCTCTAATATAATTTAATAGGATAAGGATTAATACAGCGGCATATATTATTATACAAATATGTTTTGATTATTTTCGGCGCTTTTATTATCTTTTAAAATGTAAAAAAGTAGTTATACTAAAAGAATTACAGTATTTGGACATTTGGTATAACGGAGTTTTTTTGGTGATATTTTCTTTTATATATGGACAAGCAATGTCCCATGGTTTCATCCATGTAGATACTGGTCTTGTGGCAGTGGAAAGTCTACTATGTTGGCCTTATTTTCTTAGATTGACATTTTTAAATTCGTTATATCTTTTGAATGGAATATCCTATTTTAATAATTTAAAAACTATTTTACAGGTATTGAAATGATCTTTAATAAAATATATTTAATAGGATAAGGATTGAAACAGAGTTACAAATAATATGGTTTGATTATTGTCGGCACTTTTATTAACTTTTAAAATGTAAAAAGTATTGATAGTGGCATAACTACAGTAGTTGAACATATAGTGTCGAGGACTTTTTTGTAGATATTAATACATTCTATAATATTGTTGAACATTTTTTTGTTCCATCTTTAATAGTATTCGCAGCTCACGTGATGATAAATTTTTGTGACTAATTTTTGACACCTTGGGTTATATTAATGCCTTTTCATTAGGGATCCCTATTTTTTTTAGGAATAGTCTAGTATTTTTAAGAAGGTTAATCTAAAGAATATAATGTTGTAGAATAGCGTTGGCCATATTTATTTTATTCACATATATTTCCACTGCCACTGCTAGTCGCTTATAAATACTTCTACATTGTCCAGTGGTGTCACCACGTGGATCCAGAATGGTGAAGACAACGTACTTATTGAGCGTTTACGTAGAAAAAGTGACTTTGATAAGAAAAATGATCATTGTGGTGTGAGTAAAATGATCAGCATATCAGAAGCAATTCAGGTGTCCATGTAGTCTAACAGCCTTACTTTAATACTGTTGGGTTTTAGCTCCACAAAACCTTTTTACGAGGGTTTCAGAGCCTAACTGTAGGACTTTAATATGCTTAAAATACTGATATTCCTCCAAAATACACTCAGTAAAGCAATGCCCAGATAATACTGCTATATTTCTGTCTGTTACACATAGACCTTTATATGCTTTACCTTTGAACTAAATGTGCTTTGTGTTTATGCATACATAGGGTATCAGTTCGCTTTTGGTAGGCTTTGCTTACAACTGCGGTTACTATATAATTTACTTCAAATTAAATGAAATTAGGACAGGGGGTTTAGTTATACTGTTAAATATTGATCAAGCTCGTCTATCAGTAAAAATATAGTTTGTTTCGTTAACTTCAGCACTGTAACATATAAAATGGTTGGAGCCTTCTTTTAAGGGTGGACGTTTTCCCTGTGGCAGAAGACTCCGCTCTTCCTTAACAAAAACAAAAACAATTGAAAAAATTGACATGAATAAGATATAAAAAAAGGAAAAAGAAAATAGAGAATAGAATTTAACACAAAATCTTATATTATCAATTGTGCCGTGTAATGACTCGATGACCTCAGCAGAGCTTCTCGACAGGTGGGCCTAAAAATGAACATGGATAAGACGAAAGTTATGTCCAATATCCATGTTCCGCTCCACCCAGTCATCGTTGAGAACTCTGCACTCGAAATTGTTGACGAATATACATACCTGGGACACATAGTCCAGCTAGGTAGGTCCAATTTCGAGAAAGAGGTCAACCGCCGAATCCAACTCGGTTGGGCAGCGTTCGGGAAGTTCCGGAAGACTTTTTCGTCCAATATCCCTCAGTGCCTGAAGACCAAAGTCTTCGAACAGTGCGTGTTGCCAGTGATGACCTACGGTTCTGAGACGTGGTCGCTGACTATGGGCCTCATGCGGAAGCTCAGAGTCACTCAGCGTGCGATGGAGAGGGCTATGCTCGGAGTTTCTCTACGCGATCAAATCAGAAATGAGGAGATCCGTAGCAGAACCAAAGTCACCGACATAGCCCTACGAATCGCGAACCTGAAGTGGCAATGGGCGGGGCACATAGTCCGACGAACCGATGGACGTTGGGGTCGGAAAGTGCTGGAATGGCGACCCCGCACTGGACGACGCAGTGTAGGAAGACCCCCCACAAGGTGGACCGACGATATAAGGAGGATCGCCGGTAGCCGCTGGAGCCAGGCGGCACAAGATCGGGTCTTGTGGGCATCATTTCGTGAGACCTATGTCCAGCAGTGGACGTCCATCGGTTGAAGCGACGACGACGACGACGTGCCGTGTAAATGTATGAGTTTGTATGTACTGTCTCGTGGAAGCATAATATATCTTAATAATTAATTGTAAAGTAAGCCATATTCCAAAATATAATATTAATTTAAGTATATCAGGTTATATTTTACACTATACGTTTCAATAAGAACTCCACCTCGTCATAATTTAATGGTAATAAGTATTTATTTACAATATCTTTGGCCTCGCGTAATTTTAAGGGAAATATTTTGAGATTTCTATTTATTGTATTAGATATAAAACTGTTAACTATAAAAAAATTGTGTTCCTACTACCCCATCAGGCAATTTTAATCGCAATACGAAGTTCCATGGATCATAAAATATCTACATAAAATAATATTCTTATATGTGTGTGTGTTTGTATATATAATTTATCTATGTTTACAATGGTCTAAGAAAGCCGGTATTCAATTCGTCGTGAGGGATTACGGATTGAAATCTATACCCAAATAATAGTATTTTTTTTTAATTTGACAAAAATACAGCATTCAAATTATGAAAATTATATTCGCTTTGCTCGCAGAGGGTTCGATCCCTCTCCAAGCAAATTTTACAGCCTCTATTCTGATCGTGGCCAGATACAATCCTACCAGCAAATACCAAGAAAAATGCTGTGTACAAACCATAAGGAGTAAAATTTCTCTTACCAGGTAAACGCTTTATCATCACTTACATAGACAAGCGCTAACCTGTCAGTAATAAAAACAGCTATAAAAGAAAACCTTATTATTTTTTATATCAATATCCACATCGCAATTTATAACAAGCAATAGTTCTTGGGATTCAAGGCTGTGAAATAAATGTAAGCAACATAATTCACGTACCGACCCAAACTGATAGCGTGGAGTCGGTAGACCGAGAGATATTTCGTGGAAACAAAAAAAGGCGAGATAATGTTTTGTGTTGTTTTTCGGTTTTAAATCTTCCGAGACAATATTCCTCGTCTTGGGGCAGTACGAAACTTTTTAGGTCGACACCTTATCGTGACCGTAAATCAAGTGGACATCGGCAAAGGCCAAGATGTACCGCCGGTGTCCTGAAAGTGATAACAGTTTAGAAGTTACCGTCGTAAACAACGATATTAAGTGACAGCCTGCCTACTTTTTTGTATAATTCCACGGTCTTTTAGAATTGTTACTTTCAGAGTTTTTGGGTTAATATGCAGTATTTAAAGCCGACATTTCGATATATTTCTGCTTGCATATACACTGCGCTGTATCCTACGGTATCCCTTATCTATCTAAATAGATAGCGATATCCAGATATCTATTGACTCATCACGATATCTCTGAAACCATAACGCGTAGAAACTTGAAATTTGGTAAAACAATTTGCCTAAATTAATGAAAATTCTTCCCATAAAACATTCCACGCAGACGGAATCGCGGGTTCAGCTAGTATTTACTATTTGTTAATTATAATATTGATTCCAACAAGTTTCCGTATTAAATTCAAAAATACACAAACAGTAGCTTACGATAATTCCCTTTATTGAGTCATTGAAAATTGTGTCTGAGAGATTTCTTTGAAACTAATACAGTACATATAAGTATATATAAAAGAAATAGTTTTATGTAAAACTTATATACTTTTTATTTTATTTATTTAAGTATACGTATTTTATCTGTATAAATACGTAAATTTTTATAATAATAACAAAATGGGAGATAAAATATTTAATCATATTTTATAACACATTTATAATCAATGAGAAACCATCCATTTAAATTATAATAGCAGAAACGTCCTCCGTTGTAAAGATCAGCATATTTATGTGAAAATCTGAACCCGTCACGTCTGTGCGTACAACTTTATCCTTAACTCTTCCAGTCAGTGCCCGTTAGTTTCGTCGTGGCCCTTAACCCAACTATAGTTTATGCAAGCAAAGTAAATCAATATCTAAAGCCAATGAATCAAGAGTAATATATTCGGGTACATAATAAATGTGCGCTACCTGAAGGCAATATCTGAAAAATTTGCCTGCTCGATATTGCTTACAAGGGAGTTTCCTTTCTCCCCAAAATTTAATGCGTCGTTCGCATTTTTATAAAAAGAAGTAGGTAAGTGAAATAATTTGCGGTCGGTGCTTTATTTCCTTTTATTTATTTTAATGGTAGGTCCCGTTCCCTTTGTTACTTTCTTTTAGGCTTAAAGGGAGTGAAGGGCCCGCGAGAAAAATGTGTTAAATTTGACTATATCGTTATAAACGACGCATTTATACACGAAAACGGGACAAATTAGTTTCGTTTTGATTGCTTAGTTAAATTAATTCGAACATTTAGCGTTATAACAAAGCAATTTTCACGCCGCAATTTTCTACAAAACAGTATTATTCCCGATTTCATAGGCGTTAAGTATTTAAACGTGACTTTGGGTAAATTATTTTACTCGTAAAAACAAAACCCTTTATCATAATTTTATGGGCGAAGTTTTAAAACTTAAGATACCCCTTTCCTGTTGGAGGGTCGAGTTAATGATATGATTTATAGATTGCGAGAATATTTCTAATTCGTTTATAAAAAGTTTTAATGTTACGTACATTAGGAAATTACAGAACGAGTTTATTTCAACCGAATGCGTGTGTAACTTTAGGGTTTCTGATATGTGCCCGGCTGAATGGAAGTTTATATCATCGTCGGGGCTTACATCGGCTTACAGGGAGCGCGTCTCCATTCACGCCCGTTTCATTCGTTTCGCTTTCCACTAAAAATCTAAAATCAATAAAGGATCACGATATAAATGCAAAGATTACCGGGTCCGCCGTTCGCGTAGCGTGAAAAATGTACGCCCCATTACATGAGCCGTCCGAAATAAAACCGCGAATCACTATGAGACTCTAAGTAGTACCATAAAGGAAGGATCCTTCGACAGAATCGCTTCGGCAAACATCTACAGAAAAGCGAGTGGTGGTAAATGAGAGGGATTCGAGTCCCCCCTCCCCGCAGACGGTTCTCGGCGACGCCATATCTTAACAGATGCGCGGCTAAAGTGCTTAATTCATGCTCGAGAGGACTCACGACTCGTCGAGCTATAGTTGAATTGGATCGACGTGTTCGTAGCATATCATATGAAATTTAATAAAATCGCTATTGAGCACCGGCTACGAGGACTTTTATCTGGATAGAATTTGCATTAATGCGATCGGGTGCAGATTTTGCATTTTTCCAGAGCATCTTTTTACATTGGATTATATTGCTGATAGTCTTCGAACTTGACTATTCATTATGCAGTAGTGGGCCCGTTCGGTTTGAGCATCGTGCAGGCTGTAATACCTATGCCGATCGTAACTGCGTATTATTCTGGTTGATTGCATAGCTGCGACTCTGATTGGTTTGAAGAGGGCTTTTCAAAATCATTCATTAAAGCAATGCGAGCTAGATTTGAAAGATTGTTGAAAACTTCACTATATATAAACAACACGATAGGTTTAACTTTGGTTTTATAGGCATTATATAAAAAATCTAATTCTTGTTACGGTTGCCTATTTCTTTTCCAAATCATGTCGATAAATGTCATTATTATTGAAGTGAAACTTCTATAGTCGCGTGACGGTTAAATTTATACGCATAAACGCGTGATAAGCGTCACGAAGACGTGCAGCGTACAGCGTAATAATTTTTAAAATTAACAAAAGCACGTGGCATTTTTATTAAGAATTCGGCGCTTGAGATTTAAATAAATAATTTGTATTCATTACATTCCTAAACTATCTTTCTTTTCCCTCCCTCTTAATTTCGGAAATGTAAAGTTTTAGATTTGTATAAATATAAATAACACCTAAAAATTACTTCTGACATGTGTACTTTATACTCACCCACTTTAAATTTTTTATATTTGATGTGTATGAGTTATTAAATAATGTAATATTCTTAGGCTTATTACTTACAATAAATATGATACATATGGTTCATAATCTTAATTTTTTACGAACAATATTAGGTAAAGGTATATTTAGTAAAGAAATGTATAACTTCTCTTGTTTTGTTCGTAGTTCAAAATGTATTTGTTATTTTTTCTACAATGGCGTAGAAAATGTTTGTCAACCTGCAGTGGAGCAGCGTGGTGGTCTTTGGTTCCAACGAGTGAGGCCTGTGCCCAACAGTGGAACGTTAAAAGACGTCCTACTTTCCCTTACAAAATCTGGAGTTATATAGTATATTCTGATTAAAAATAATTTACTCTAGATATCCTAAACTAATATTACAAAGAGTATACATTTTTGAATGTATTTTTGTAACAATTTCACACAAAAACTACTGGACCGATTTCAAAAATATTTCATCATTAGAAAGCTGCGTTTTCAGTGCGCGACATAAGCTTTTTTACTTACTCAAATAAAAGGTTTCCTTAATAAAAATGTATTAATGTAACCCAAGGTGTGAAAGAATTGCACTCTAAAAATCTGTCATCGATTATAAAAGTTATTGATATCTACTTCATTTGATTTGATTTGTATAAAAATGCCGACCATAATCAAACCATATTATTCATACCTCAGTATTATCCCATTAAACGTTATTTTATTAAATACCGTTTCAATATCTGTGAAATACTTTTTAGTTTTAAATATCGGACATTACACTTAAAAGCTATAACGAATTTTAAAAAGTCAATCTAAAGAAAACTGGGCCTGCGACTGGTGAGGTAGCTCATATTCCAATGATGTGAGCCAACGACATCCATCGACTTACCTATATTGTTTTTATTTTTATCAAGCTAATAAGTACTGTAAAGGATTTTCAAATATGCTAATGTCGGACATTGTACGTAAATGATGTCACGGAGTCAAAAATATATTAGATTAATATTCGTTGTAAAGTAAAAGCTGTACTAAGTGAAATAAAACTTTTATGTTAACGGAAATAAATCTACAGTCCGACTTAGTAGACTTTCCACTACCACGAGATCGATATCTACCCCGGTGGAACCGCGGGGTATTGCTAGTTGAAAATAAAATAGTGTAACATTAGAATTTCAGATGCCCAGCTATTAAGGTGGATAATCCCAGTTTAAAACTTCGAGTATAAAAATTAGCGAAATTGGAATATGGTAAAAACTTTCTAAATTTTGTATGCGATAGTGTTCATTACTAGTTCGATAATCGGTAGGAAGTGTGCGATGCATAATCAAGTAGTCGGGCCGAGGGAGCCGTGGGGATTGGGGGGGATAGGGGTTAGTCGTAAAACTATTACGGCAACGTTCTGTGGAGCACGCCGGCTTCATTAATCGGCCATCGTATGAAGCTATCCCCCGTTATTATGATACGAGGACGGTAGGCCGCGCGTGTACGTGTCGTATCGCCCCGGACGGACGCTAGGCGCAATCTTTCAAGCTACTTCGAAATTTGTAAATGTACATGTTATCAGACTTCTGAATTTGTAAACGTCCCCGTTATCAGAAAGTTAAATTTGTGGCGATTTATTTATACGACATCTAAATGATTTGCGGTATCGTAGCACGACACAAAATAACACCTATTTTAGAATATGTCTATTTAACTTTATCCATATATCACATTATGCAATAGTGGTGGTTTTATCTGTAATGGATATTGTTTATTTCGTACTCAATACGCTAATAAAGGTTTCTAAAGCCTCGCCTAATTAACTAAATATAACTAAATTTGGTTATGTACATGTTATCAGACTTCTGAATTTGTAAACGTCCCCGTTATCAGAAAGTTAAATTTGTGGCGATTTATTTATACGACATCTAAATGATTTGCGGTATCGTAGCACGACACAAAATAAGACCTATTTGAGAATAAGGTTAAATACCTTTATCCATATATTACATTACGCCATTGAGGTGCTTTTATCTATAATAGATATTGTTTATTTGTTACTTACACGCTAATTAAAGTGACTATAGCCTTGCCTAATTAACTAAATATAACTAAATTTGATAATGTACATGTTATGAGACTTCTGAATTTGTAAATGTTCCCGTTTTCAGAAAGTTAAATTTGTGACGATTTATTTATACGACATTTAAATGTTTTCCAGATTATTAGCACAACACAAAATAAGACCTATTTTAGAATAAGTTTAAATAACTTTATCCATATATCACATTACACTATTGAGGTGGTTTTATCTATAATACATATTGTTTATTTGTTACTTACACGCTACTTAAAGTTTCTAAAGTCTTGCGTAATTAACTAAATTTGATAATGTACGTATTATCAAACTTCTAATTTAACAAATGTCCCCGTAATCAGAAAGTTAAATTTGTGACCATTTATTTAAACGACATCAAAATGATTTGCAGTATTCTAGCACGACACAAAATAAGACCTATTTTAGAATATGTCTAAATAACTTTATCTTTATATCATATTACGTCATTGAGGTGGTTTGAGGTGAATAGATATTGTTTATTTGTTACTTAACACGCTAATTAAAGTTTCTAAAGCCTTGCCTAATTAACTAAATATAACTAAATTTGGTTATGTACATGTTATGAGACTTCTGAATTTGTAAATGTCCCCGTCATCAGAAAGTTTAATTTGTGACGATTTATTTATACGACATGTAAATGTTTTGTAGATTTTTAGCACGACACAAAATAAGACCTATTTGAGAATAAGGTTAAATACCTTTATCCATATATTACATTACGCCATTGAGGTGGTTTTATCTATAACAGATAGCATGTTAGTCACAAATAGACACAATTAAAATTTCTAAAGGCTTGCCTAAATAACTAAATATAACTAAATTTGATAATGTACATGTTATCAGACTTTTGAATTTATAAATAGTCCCGTTATCAGAAAATAAATTTGTGGCGATTTATTTATATGTCTACATGATTTGAAATATTGTAGTACGGCACAAAGTTAATTATACTTATGTAAGTCATTGCCATATTTTAGAGTTATTTCATTGCGAAATCTGTTGGAGCTACTCTAAATTACGAATCGTTAATTTGAGATTTAAAAGTTTATTAAAGCCTATTAAAGATAAATATACTAAATATATATGATATAATTTGTAAATGTCCATGTTATCAGAAACTTAAATTTGTGGCCATTTATTTATACGCTACCTACGTAAGTAGTTTCTTGGCATGGCCCAAATAAAAATCAATTCGGTTACGTGACATATTTCTTGGTAAAATCTAGATATTTGTGTTAATTCAAACTAAGATTTGCTTTATGGTGAAGCCTTTTTTTAGAAACTTCATTTAAGCATATTTGCCCACTGAATTGTCTTTAAATGAAACTTTATCACCCAATTTAGAGATGGAAATGGTTTAGAGATTAACAAACATATTATACCTAGATATTTCCGTTGTTTTTAACTAGCATAGCAAGATTCATTTGCAAGTAATTGAAATTCACGTTTCAATAAACCAGAAGCTTTAAAATGTTGCAAGATATTATAGGTTTATATAGAAAATGTTAGATGTTTATCTTAAACGTATCGTATCGTAAAAGTTTCGCAAAGAGTATTACAGCACCTTCTTTTCTTGATTATTTTATAGAGACCTGAGTTTATCTGAACTATCTTTTTCTATATCTTACGGTTAAATTAAAGAAATAGATTTGCACTACACGAAAAAGTTTTAATGACATATTAAAAAAATGTGATTTTTTTGTATATAACAATGCATTTTGTTTGCTTTTTCGACCTTTGTTTAAATCTTTTTAGTATTATATTATAGTATTCGAATCGTATTAGTTTTATATAAGAACATTCTTATATATACAGTAGACGGACAAAGACAAAAATATATTGCATAAAACAATACGGGCACGCCCCCAACGCGCTTGCTTGCTAAAACATTAACTTTTGCCAGCTTCAGTTGCTGCCTATAAAAAGGTCATTCTGAGCCAAATTGTACTTTATAGGGGGCATGACCAAGTAAGCATCGGCGTAAGAAGAAGTCTACAAGTGTTTTATTCTCGTAATTAGTAGAACCAGTGATAGTTCGTAAATGGGACTCGACGAAGGGGCTCACAATAATAAAGTTTTGTAAATTAACAATAGGCGCAAGACTCGTTTAAACAATATAATAAAGTCTTGCAAAGGATACTGTTATTAATTAATAACTAACTAACTACTCATCGCGATTTCACAGACGTACTTCCTGATTACAGAATTAAGGATAATTCACACTTAGTGACAGTTTACATGTCGAAAGAAGATACATTGATAAATTTCGATTCAATCATATGTTTAAGACTCCGTGGTAAGTTAGTGAGAGAGTTCCATGGTTTAAATCGTATTTGTATGAAACAGATTTGGAGTACTAAGATTGGACGGTTTTAAAGTCCACAACGGACGTAGAGACAATCTTTGTGGTATATTTGTATAGATAAATTGTTACTGGGATGAAGTGGACCGTATCACATGCACATTGTGCAGTATCGGTTATCTGGATCCAATATGCTTAAGTTATTTGGGTTTTGAAACATCCAGTTACATTCCACAAAGGGAGAGCAATCTTCATGAGTGCAGAACTTGAGCGATCAGGTCGCGAGGCGAAAGTGCTAACAGTAATTTTGATGTACATCACTAGGCTAAAGACATATCTACATTGAGCTTCATTTTCGTCATTACCTAATTTATATTACGCGAAAATTTAATAATTTATGCAACTCTATTCATAATGCCACTTGTTAAAAAATATATTCTCTCTAAGAACACATTTGTAAACAAAAACATTTTGGGATCTAATTCTAAGAAAAATAATTTATTACTATATATTTAGACTGAAATAAAATACAATGCTGCCTTGTTTTGATGACACTGACGCCAATGACGACATAAAGAGGGTCGCCAGTAGCCGCTGGAGCCAGACGGCGTAAGACCGGGCCTTGTGGACGTCATTACGTGAGACCTATGTCCAGCAGTGGACGTCCATCGGTTGAAGCAACGACGAAAATATAATGACATATCAAAAAATATTTTCACCAAATACAATTTTTATTAAAATGTAAAAAAAAACATTGTATGGATTGATTGAAGCCAGGACGCAAGTGGAAAAACTGATGCGATCCCTGGATGTCACCATGTCCTTAGCTGATTTATCGAGCGCCTTTTATTTAGTCTACTCTGCGGCCGACTGTAATGCGACATGCGATATTTAGGCGAAAATATTTCAGACGACATAATTGAAAACAACAAGTGTGCTTTAGATCACATGACTCAAATAAAACGTTCACACTTTTCGTAACGTTTTCGTCACGCGTTCACCAGCTTACTCCTCAAGACAAGCGTGGGTAAGGAAGTTTTACTTTAATATAAAAATAAAAATATACTTCTTGTAGTAAGTAGCTGCCCATTAATGTCCCACTGCTGGGCACAGGCCTCCTCGCTCATATGAGAGAGGGTTTTTAGAGCATAGACTCACCACGCTGCTCCACTGCGGATTGGCAGGCATAGTACACAAGTGTACTCTCTATTTCTTCACTCTTATAGTCCGACATGACGGCAATCCGACACGACCGGAGAGAGAGATCAGGCGCAGGACCGACGCCTTAACGTGCTCGGGCACGGGGGTGAATCACACCGCCAACTTCCCAACTTCGGGCAAATATTGAGAAAATCTTAATAGACAACTCAATATCGATTTCGAACTGGCCCGACCCGGGACTCGAACCCAGGACCTCATGTCTGTAGTCGAACATGCTAACCACTAGACCAATGAGGCAGACTTCTTGTAGTAGTTTATGCTATTGTTTTTGTCTTGTCGGGTGTGATCAGGATCTCCCACCCTTCGGAGGACAGAGTTAGCGATTTTGCCCATTTGTGCCCCGTTTCTTGAAACTTTAATTCGGATTCATCCGAAGGCCGATACTGAATCTGTCAGTGAACATCTGGCCCTCAGTATGCGTATGCAAAGGGTTCCGCTGGGTTTTAATTGGTGTTTTGATGTAAAACTAAACTCGACCACGTTTCGCTGTCTCAGACTATCATTTGTTTCATACTAATAATAAAATTACATGAAAATATTTCAGTTTTAAAGAAAATATAGTATGAAACCGTGTATCCGCATCCTTAGAGCACCAGATTGAGTCGGTAACAAGACCCTGTACAGTGCGTTACTGCAGTCCGCTACCCACTCTTATTGCCTATTTGGTTGAATTTACCACCGAATCTAGTGGCTTAAGTGGATCGTTAGCTTACTACCAATTTCGTTATATATTACTCGTTTTATTTGTATCTAAAGCTCAATGTTATTTCTTATTTATATCTTAACTACTACATCTATATATCTTAAACACAAAATTTTCTCTACCAATGTCCGTTATAGACTTTGATTTAATCCAAGAAATAGTTTACATTTAAAAGGCAATTATTAGGAATTACTAGGTGCATAATGTTTTTTTGAGTGGGGAGTTTAACAAAGGGGTATAATTGATGGTAGTGCAGGAGAGCGAGAAACATTCTATTTATGTCACGAGAATAGTAAAATGTGTGTTACAATTTTAAAGAATCCAACACTAGTAATCTAACTATTCTTGCTAAATTAATTGAGTCTTCTACACTATAATGCGATGACTTTTTTTTTATCACAAACTCACTCACTAACTATTAGATATAACTTGCGAAAAAAGTACAAAGTTAAAACAATATAAGTTGCGTTAACCTGTTGCTATAAAATGAAAGAATACTTAGACACTTTCCTTTCGAGCTTCTTAAAGTGTTAAGTTACTTAAAAATCAAGAAGGAACAATACAAAAATGTGTGTGTTAATGTAATGTATATTTTTGGTGTGATTTGTCAGTGTTTGTAGGAAATGTAGCACATATTTCCACTACAGTGGAACAGCTAGTTAGATGCTAAAATACAATTACATTGTTGCGAAAGTCAGTGACAAGTAGGAGCTGAAATGGCGTGTTTTGTCGCTGAAATCAATCAAGCACTGATGTGTAATAGTAGCTATTTGTTCTCGTCCAGAATTGCAGCGGTTAATCCTTGGCACGCCGCGGACGGCATGTCCGCATAAAATAATCCATGATAGAAAGCCTCATGCATGCACGCACACTGTCACAGCGCTTCTTGGCGTCAATATTTATAAGAATTTAGATACTGTTATAAGCATTTGTGATATATATTAGATAATTTATTCTGCTATGTGACCTATGCAGCGTATAGAGTAAATGATATGGCATTGTTTAATCTAAATATCGTAGAACAAATAAAACTCTTATCCACGAGCCTTTGGAAACTCTTAAGTTTTTTGGTCTCATAGACTGTAAGCCCAGATATTTATTTGCTGGGATATGTCGTTACGCACTCTGATCAGATCTACAATATTATCCGAAGTGTGGGACTCGCTGGTTAGCCAGAATACCCACTAAAACCCAGCGATATCCTCCACAATCTTTTGTGTAGCATCAGAGGATCGGTAAACGCAATCCCCTGGCATTCAGGAAGATTCCTTTGTAAAACTTAAGAAGAAGGACGGAGAAGCGCAAACTTCCTGTGCTGTAGTTAAGGAGCGTCCACAACGTTCTCCCTGTGCCTCTCATGTGCCTTCAGTGAAATAACAGTTTCAGAGAAGGAGGCCACTGCCCTTCACTCCCTATCACAGATGAGCATTTCGTCAACTATGCTCTCCAGCGGAATGTCTCCTCCAACCAACGACGTCAGTAGATATCGCTGGGGTCTCCACAAACCTGTAAACCCAGTGATAACTTACAAAAACTTATTAGCACCGGGAAAATTGAAGAGAAGGGAGGAGCCCTATGCGTTGGACTGAAAAGACCGCATCACTATTAAAACCCAGTACTGGAATGCAGTCACTTTCACTCAAAATAGAAGTTCAGGAATTATTATGATAGATCTCAACTCCCAGCAATAGAGAAACGATACAATGAGATCTATAGACACGACGCAAAGAATAAGATATTTTCTCAAAAAATACACGACATTTTGATTAATCTCGACGGTCATTTAAAAGTTTACAAAACCCAGAACCTGGTGTCACTTATGTAAACAGAGGAGGGCCTCCAAGGAGGTTTTAATAATAAACTGTCCTTTTCCCTGAGACAGGATAACTGTATGAGTTTTTCCCCGAGAAAAAAACGAGTTCCACCGTTTTAGTGGGTACTGCTACGCCTTCTCCCTCGCTGAGTCCAACACACCTGACCCATGCATCGGGTTTAGGTATTAAAGTATTTCTAAATCCAGTAAAAACAAAATAATCCGTTTCAGAGATTATTGGGAACAAACACACAGATAACGTATAAAAAAAATGCTTTTCATACTCATATGAAACGACGAACACGCTTTCCAATAATATAATATATATATATATATATATATATATATATATATATATATATAATTAATCCTGTATAGTAATTTAAAAAATATATCGTTCTGCGTCTATTATGAGCGATTCTATCAAGCTTTGCCGTATTTACCTACAATTTTATCATTTTAACAATCTTATTCGATTGGAGTAATGCCAATAAAAACTTGTTAATTTCACTAGTGGCTCGTTCAAAATGAAAGCCGGGACTTATATTTCCAGCTCATGTATTATGTATTGGAGTGTATATAAGCAATCCCACTATTCGAAGTCTAGACGCGGTGTGAATGAGATGAAATGAAATATCGACTCAATACAAACTGGTTTTCAGATTTTTATTAGAAATTTCAAGGCGCATCCCTTGAATATGCCCTGCAATGACGTGTGGCATTCAATTTAAACTTGTTTACATTTCGTATGCAATTGACGTTTGTAATACATTTTGTGCTACTTAAAATAAGGTTAAAAATTCAGCCGTGACGTTTACTGAAAGTTAAAAAGTGCTACTTGAAAAAACTAATTATTTTATTTTTTTTTATTTATTTTATTTAAAAATAAAATTCATTAATTACAACAAAATCAGATAAGTTAACGGTGTCGCAAAAACCCTTGCGGGATATTGTAAAGTATTAATGAGACTCCAACTAGACTGTGAAATTAGTCTGAGATGGTATCGCGCCAACCCGAAAAAAATGCTTTTTTTCACTTCTTTGCTGGTAAAATGGTAACCGATGGTCGAAGCCACCTCTTCTAGGTCTTGACCTAGACATATTCTAAATTACAAAACTCCATAGGTTCTGTATAAAAAAAAGAATATAAAATATAACTTTTTAAAATGTGTAATGTGTGAGAAGATTAATGTTCAAACCCCTCAAACTAAAGGGGAAATTTTATAAGACGATCATAAGACCTGTCATCCTGTGTGGATCAGAGTGGGATCAGCCACCAAATGGGAGAATGAAAAGAAATTGCATGCAGCGGAGATGCGAATGTTGAGAGGGAGGTGTGGAGTGACAAAATTAGATAAGATTAGGAAATATGTTAGAAGAAGTGTGAAAGTAGCACCAGTGACCGAGAAGCTAAAGAGTTGAAGGCTATCCTGGTATGGACATGTCATGACGAGGGAGGATAGCCATGTATGCAAAAGGGCCCTACACATGATGGTAAGCAGCAGGGCCGGGAGAGGGCGACCAAAAAAAGTGTGGATGAACTGTGTGAAAGAGGATACGTGCGTAAGGGATGTGAATGTAGAAATGACAGAGGATAGAGTGAAGTGGCGAAAGGAAACATCCTGTGCCGACCCCACCTAGTGGGATAAGGGCAAGTAAATGATATGTGAGAAGATTAATGTTTAACAGTCGACTGAAGCCATGGCCATGGTCACAATCATATTGGCCTTGGCTATTTTGCCAAGCAGCTTTAGCTTGATTATTAATTTGCAGCCGGCTGTAATGCGATAGGCGATACTCGTAGATGGACAAAAAAATACGGCTATAAAGTGAGAGAAAGAAAATGTGAGCGCGCAACATATTCTTTTGCTCCTTTTGTAATAGACGAAACGTGACTCGCTCGTGAGTGAAAACATTATTGCTGCACAGTCGACTGATGCAAACCAAGGTCGCCACAATGTTGGCCTTCGCTGCTCTGTCAAACGCCTTTTATTTTATCTACTCTGCAGCCGGCTTTAATGCGATAATGATAGATGGATAAAATATGAAGCTATAGAGTGAGAATGAGAGAAAGAAAATGTGTGCGCGTAGACTCATTTTTGCTCCTATAGTGTCTCTTTTTCTATCTTCACTAACATATATCTCCCACTTAAATTTCCCACTAAATTTCACTCAAAAACTGTTTTTTCTGTCAACAATTCTATGGTAACAACTTATTAACCCACACTGACGCATCATGGTGGGCTCCAGCTTCTAAATAGGAAGTTCTACATGTAGCAGTAAAACGTCAATAGGCTGTTACCTACTTTCTAAGTCTAATATTATTGCAATTTAGAAAGATTTATATATAAACGTAACATTTTCGAAGAGCAGAAAAAATCGCGAGTATAATATACGATTACGTGTCATAAGTTTTATGTCCCGAAAGTTTGAAAGTAAATTCAAACATCCATCGATAAATCTTGGCGACGCTCTGAACGATTTCATTTTCGAATTTCAGGAACGATTGCCTCCACTGTTAAACTTTGTCTGAAAAATGTTCGCGGACGATTGACTCGGCATAAACGAAAATAAAAAGTTTTGCGTTAGAGCAATAGCGTTGTACATTGCGCATATCAAGTAAAGGGAAAGCTCCAAAGAGGATCACAATTTGAAACGCTTCCGGATTTTACCAGAGTTAAAATGTGACCAAGTTTTTTTTGCACCAGCCGCCAGCTATTGTGTAAGTTTTCCACGACCAACTTGCGTTCATCTTAACGGAGTTTAATTTTTTTTATAGAAATGAACTGGCAAACCGGCGTGAGTTCCTCTGAAGTTAAATGTACCTCGTCACCCATTTGCAAAGCCAGTGAAACTGGCAATATGTTGCCAAGAGTCAAAATGATTTGTCGGGTTTTTCGTATACCTATGACCTATTGGCTTCCAGGATCCCGACATATTTTTATTGTTTGTGATCTCATCAGATGACAAGATATTTAAATAGCCTAAAATAGCAGCGCACTAATTCGCCTATTTATCTTTTCAATTGCATTAAATTATATTGTAATGATGTTGATAAAACGATTTGTGACTAAGTTTTCAGTGTAAATAAGATCCGCTAAGGTTAAATGATTTAAAACTGATATGTAGGTATTCGATTTCCAGTAGAATAAATTTATTATATTTTAATCTATTTTTTCTTGGTCTTAACACTTTGGAAACCTGTGGAAACTTAAAATGGTTTTTTTATTCATAAAATTAATTATATAATTAGTTATTATTTCAAACGAAATGACAATTATAGAAAGTTTTCTTTCTTTCTAAATAAGCGTTAATGCCATTTGGTGGTTAGTGTTTGCACACATTGACATCCTGTTTAAGTCTGGTTGAATAAAGATTTGTTTTTAATAGTTTAGATACTATTTGGTAAAACGTCTTTCCTTGTTGGATGGTAACTATATACAGCTATTCCTAAACTCCCTTTTTTAATCTATATATATTTATATATAAGAGATATCCTAGTGTCTATTGACTCATGATATCACTAGAACCATAAGGCGTAGATACTTGAAATTTGGTAGGAATATTCCTTTTGCTGAGTATTCTATTTATTATTTTCTTATTTGTAAAACATCTTGCCTAAATTAATGAAAATGATACCCAAAAAACATTCCACGCAGACCAAGTCGCGGGTTCAGCTAGTAAATATAACACACGTTTTCCTGAACTTTCTCTCGCAGTAACTGAACTTCTGCTAGTAAAACGAGAGTCAGTGAGTTTGTTATTAATTAAAATGGCTGTTATGACAGCTTATTTCTACATATAACGTCTAGGCATCTCGATTCCTTAAACACTCAACAAAATACACCAAAACTCTGTCTCTACTTTTACTGTAAAGACGAGGTAAATCCTCTCAAATTTTCAGCTGCAGTAAATCAGTATACTACCACTATGCAGGCATAAGTTTCTATCGTGAAGAAAGTAAATAGATGTGTTTGACATGAGTTCCACAAAAACTAAGTTTGTAAACTAATTTGTTGCAGCAATAAGCATAAACAGGAAAGTTATGGTGCACAAGTTTAATTCAGTTAGTCTAGTGTGGCGTGAGCTGCGTTCCGTATTATCATTACTAAACAGCTTTTATTATTCCATGATATTTGGCTACAGGGGCCTCACATGAGCTCTAATGGAATAAAAAGTAAGGTTACAATGTAAAAAGATACAGAGCACCACCCGCGGCGGCGCTTCGTGTGAATTTCAACTGAAAATTTTATACGTTCAATCTATTTGGAGCGCCTTTATTTTGTGTCTCGCCTTTGCGCAAAAGTGTTTCGTTTTCAATTATTGCCCACTTGTAGAACGGGATCCGATGGCGAAAGGAAAAAAACTTAAGCTAGAAATGATATTTTATAGACGAGCTTTATTTGATGTTTACTGCAACCACGATTTGTTCTCCGGCGAGATCTGTGATGTACAAAGAAAATTATTGACGGAACGTGCCTGGATATAGTTGCTTTCTGCAAAACGGTTGAATGTTCTACTCAAGCCTTATGGTGAAACTCTGTTAGTAAATATAGTATTCTACAATAAACCTTTCAAGTAACTCTTTTTGTTTTTAATTTTATTGTTATTGAAATGAATCTTCTTGTGTTAGACTATAGATACATAGTTGGGTGACAACACGAATAGCTTTGAAATGTTGCGATTTATTGCGTAACTTACCAAAAACCACTTAAAATTACCAAAAACTTTGTGCATAGGGGTAGGCAGAGACCACGTCCTCCCACTTGCCATGATCCTTGCATATATTCTTCGTTTCTTTAATTCTCATTAAAACTCTCATACGAGTTCGGTGGCTTAGAGTACTCTTGACCTGGCCCTTATTTAAAATATTCTGGATATTATCCAGGAACGTTTGCCTTGGTCTTCCCCTTTCAACTTTCCCATTCACTTTTGACTCATAAATCCTTTTTGTCAGTCTCCTTTCATTCATTCTCTCTACGTGCCCAAACCATCTAAGCATACCTTTCACAATTTTAGTCACTACATCTTTTATATCACAACGTTCTCTTATCACACTATTTCTCACTTTGTTATGCTATACGAGGTAATATTAACATTTGCAACAATTGTATAAATTGTATACATTCAAATAGTAAAGTCGTTATTAGTATAGTTCAAGTTGTGTATATTTAAACAGCGGAGAGAACAAATGTTAATGTATATTGGTGTTTTTATAATATATGGCATTGTATATTTTGAAATTTTTTTATACAAGTAGGCTTTTACCTCACTTTTGGATCGTCAAATATAATTTTTTCCATATCTTATTTCAATTTACAACTAATGATATAACAGATGACTTATAATACGAGGGTTTTACTTTTCTGAGAACAGCTCACAACAAACTCAGTCGGTTGTTCCTTATGTTATCCAAAGTACGTATGATGATTAAGTCTTTACTTTACTCATTCATACTTTACTTAGAAAAATTACGACTAATTATATAATGCAAGACAAAGCAGTTTCACAATTAAAGATAAATAACTAGGAGGTAGGTCCTATTTATTTATCTGTATTTGTCTTACAGATAATTGCTATGCTAGCATAATAACTAATGCAAATAACTTCTAACACATTAACATATTTATTGAGCAATGTTTGAATTGATAACTATAATAAAATTCTCATAAAATACCTGTTAATTTTACAATTTTTACCAAAATAATGTAATATAATATAACTTTTATAATTAAAATATAAAAACGTCATGAAAGAATCGAGCAGATTTGAATGGCTTTTCCATTCGATATGTCTATTTTTCTATTATAGGTTATTAAACAAAAAGAAATGCCATAAAATATCATTAAAATATTTCGCTTAGTTTAATATATTTGTACTAAAATATATTAAAATAATTCAAATAATGTATGACGCCCTCGCTGGCGCAGTGGTGTGAGTACTCGCTTTGCTAGAAGAGGTCCCGGGTTCGATCCCCGGCAGGACGAATTAAGGAAATTGTATTTTCTAATTTGTCTGATTCTAATCTGGTAGGTAGCTTCGGCCGTGGCTAGTTACCACCCTACCAGCAAAGACGTACCGCCAAAAACAAAGAGATTTCTGTTTCGGTACGATGCTGTGTAGAAACCGTAAATGGTATATCGCCTCTTAGCAGATAAGCGCGTCTCCATCTTAGACTGTATCATCACTTACCATCAGATGAGATTACAGTCAAGCGCTAAACTGTCAGCAATACAAAAATGAAGAAATTATGTTATATTAAGTAATTTAAATCTAATCTATATATATAACTTATGATGGTCATGTGGAATGTTAGCAGGCGAAACATATAGGTATATTATACTATACTACTCGTATGAAGCAGGAGTGAGTCGCTAGTAATATAAAAATAAATCCTTACAAAAATTATAGAACATATTTGCCAACAAATATGTAAATACTTTTAGTTTGAATGCCACGTAGCAATGCGACCCACGACGCGAACGTAGACTCCTCTACGTAATAACAGCATTTTCATTTTTAAATTATGAAATACAAATACCTACATGGAATTTTCATAAATTAACCTTATCGCGTGTAATGTTTATGTTTTAGACTATCGCTACCTAATATTTATGTAAATGCAGCAACCCTTTAGCGTAAATTATTTTAAACGTTTGTTAGCGAGCCACTTTGTAATGTTCCTGCTTGGAAAAAAATACTTACGTGTTTCGTGTTTTCCATGTACACGTAAATTGAATTTGATTTATAATTTTATTTTAACAAGAATCTTAATGAATATCTTCATATTATTATACGAATTTCGTATGTAATTCAATCATTAAATCCATTTATTATGATATAATGTGATAAGGACAAATATAACAATAAAAGTTTTGTTTGTCGTATTTGTTAAATAGGAATTATATTATATCCAAATTTTGTCACAGAAAAAAGAGCTTGATGGTCAGATCCACCATGCAGCTCTGTTGTTGTTAGGTAGACTACACATAAACTTAATTTTCTCACGTTATTTTACTTCATTAGCAATCACAATAATAACATTATAAAACAACTGAACATATAAGTTATTTATTGGTGACTAAGCTAGTAATATTTCATGTGGATTCAAAAAAGTACAGAATGCCCCTCAATCTAATGGGGAAAAATTTATAAGACGATCGTAAGACCTGTCATCCTGTGTGGATCAGAGTACTAGGCCATCAAAGGGGAGGATGAAAGGAAATTGCATGCAGCGGAGATGCGAATGTTCAGATGGATGCGTGGAGTAACAAAATTAGATAAGATTAGGAATGATTATAATAGAGGAAGTGTGAAAGTAGCACCAGTGACCGAGAAGTTAAGGAGTGGAAGGCTATCCTGGTATGGACATGGCATGAGATTGGAGGATAGCCATGTATGCAAGAGGGCCCTCTCCCGGCCCTGGAGAGGGCGACCAAAAAGTGTGGATGAACTGTGTGTAAGGGGTGTGAATGTGGAAGTCACAGCGGACAGAATGAAGTGGCGAAAGGAAACATACTGTGCCGATCCCACGTAGTTGGATAAGGGCAACAAAATGATGACTGAGATCTTAGCTATAATTTATTTATTTATTTTTGCACCATAAAAGAATTACCAGTAACAAAAAATTAAAGTTAGTATACATAGGATTCCTTATCCCTTTGGAGAAATCTATTCCAGGAACCCCAGAAATTGGAAGAATTTTATAAAACATGTGGTGTAAGTACATAAATATGAAAATGATAAGAATATGTCATCATACATACAATCTAAAGATATATTATAAACATACATAAACTATATAGATATTTACACACATTATATATAAATATATATAAATACTATAAGAAATTGGGTAGGATAAAAATATATATAAAGTAAATTTCAGTCCTAATTAATAAATATTGATACATGGTGAGAGATTTACTTCTTATTGCCTGACACACTGCATTTTAGGCTCAAATTTTCTAAAATCTTATATATATTTTAGTACACTAATATGTATACGAGTATATAACGGTTTCCAGTAATGATTTAAACATAGACAAAGATTTATTAAATTTACTCAACTGGTAAAAGAATCCACGGTCTCTTCTTTACCACTATTAAAGTAGTAACAATATATTTAAGAGGATATCCACAAAGTGGTTCAATTGGAAAGATATCATTACAAAATTGTTGATTTTTACCCTATTTGACTATTCTGCTAACAAAGAGTGCAAGCTAAGCTGAAAAACAGCCCGCAGTCTCACAAAGCTTTGAATAGAAGGTGCGACTCCTGTGCCCTGTAATTTCGCGTTGACAACGTACGCCGGTTTTCCAGTAACCTGTTAGAAATGCGCCACAAATGCTACTTTTGCAACACATTGTTCAACCAGAGAATTTCATGTGCCATTATGTCTGTACAATAACAAAATTCAATTAAATTTTATATTTCAGTCTTCTAAAAACGATTCAAAATAGTTGTACCTACTGCTGCAACGGTATTTTGACCACAATAACCTATCTTATACAACTCTGTCTGAGGTAATTTTATGACAAAATTTTATGCAACCAGAGAGAGATCAGGTGAAGAACTATTATTTTAATGTACACTCCGACACAAGGGTATAAATGCCAATTTTCCAACTTCCGAAAAACATTGCAAGTTATTAAAACAATCCAATATCTGTTGTGATGTTTCCCGAACCGAATCTGAAACTCAGGACAGGTCTACATTTGGACAATCTGAGCTATGGATCTATACCTGTCAATTTGCAGTGAAAAGCTTCCTGCGTCTATGTTCCAAAAGACCTCTGTCCAGTTAATGAGAAGTTCTTTGCCCAGTAGTGGGACTGTAATAGATAGATACTTGCCAGACCTTTTAAAACACATATCGTCCTTTAAAGAATTAGACTTTACATAACTAAATCCTCTCATTACGAGACTCCTTTAGCAATGTCTCTATGCACGTATTCCCCATATTCCCACGGGATCGGAAGTAAGCGTGTGATACTGAGGTTAACAGTTAACTTTTGAACTCTTTAAATAATTTAACGAAGCATTTGGACACATTACTCGCATTGTTTTAAGGCTATAACGGACACTCGAAACAATACTTGCTTTTTTATATATACGATAGTTAATCATTTGTTTATAATAAGTAAAATATTTAATGGATTGGCGATATTGTTAATGGCATATACATCATAGATGGAAATTACGATATAACCGATTGTGTGCTAAAGATCGAACGGACATAAAACCGCGCGTCGATCAATGCAACACAAGTACATTTTGCATAATTGATCTCCCATTCACGGCAGTGGAATATTTATTCATGAATTTTACAAATTTTTCAATTTGTTCCACCAGGAAGAGTATTTACGATATTGCATCGTATTTGCTCCAATACAATCTGTGTAAAAGCTGAGCGGAGTCCCTGCAGCGACTGCCGATAAAGGTGGCCTCTAATACGCTATTTTTGATGCAACTGTTACCCTACTATCCACAATTGCTTTACACAATACATGCTTTTAGATTTTGAGTTAAAGAAAAGCAAATGTAACGTACAAAGTGTTCTGTAAAAAGGAATTTTATTTGTTTTTGTAAATCATAGGTCATCCTCGTGTCATAGTAACATAAAAATCAATCAATGAGATAAAATAAAAACTAAATTCTGAATCTCCATAACACGAAATGATAGATTGCATAGCGATATATTATTGTGAAGTATAATACGTCATCGATATCTATGTCGGAGAATAAGAGAGAAAGGAGAACATAAAGCATAGGGCCGTATGGTTCTCCACCGACATCGTCATTAATGACATCCATAATTTCCATACTGTGGGCGTTCGTTGGGTAATGTTGGTGCAATCAGACATATTACTAATTAACTCAGATATATAATGTTTAATCACTTAATGTTCCCGATATTAATTTAAACAAACTCATTAATAATAATAGCTAGGAACGCGTCAGTTTCAAAAGTCGACCGCAGCGGCGGGCCGTCGCCCGAAAACTATCGATAGACAGATGGCGCCAGCGTTCCACAGACTATTGCACACTAATTTTTAAAATATATTGTTATTCAAACTCCAAAGTTCTTTGTTCAAGTAGTCTTGTACAACAATTTTGTATTGTCAATTCTGTATTCATATTATTTGCAATCTATTATTAATGGTGATATTAAAAAAGGACGACTTAGAATCTAAGGTTACAAGGGTTCCTACGCTTCCCTGTTCTGGGAAGAGCCACAGCAAGCTCAGTCGGGTGTTACTTTTTCATCACCCTTACAATGTGTTGTAAATTTATTTCACTTAAAGCAATTTATTTATTTCTACGTTTTTTTACATTTTTAATATTTTTTTGTTTTAAATTCATTAAGTAACGTCACTTGAAAGACCCCTTTCAGCTAATGGAGTGAAACGGACTGGGTATCAATATAAACGGCGAGTACATCACTAATCTACGCTATACCGACGACGTGGTTATTATCGCAGAGACTCTGGAAAATCTTAATACTATACTTGAACTCAGCAGGGCTTCTCAACAGGTGGGCCTAAAAATCAACATGGATAAGACGAAAGCTATATCCAATATCCATATTCCGCTCCACCCAACATCGTTGAGAACTCTGCACTTGAAATTGTTGACGAGTATACTTACCTGAGACATAAAGTTCAGCTAGGTAGTCCAATATTGAGAAGGAAGTCAACCGCCGAATCCAACTCGGTTCGGCAGCGTTCGGAAAGCTAGGTAAGATATTTTCGTCAAATATCTTTCAGTGTTAGAAGACCAAAGTCTTCGAACAGTGCGTTTTGCCAGTGATCAGCTACGCATCGAAAACGTGGTCGCTGACTATGAGCCTCATTCGAAAGCTCAACGTCACGCAGCATACGATGGAGAGCGCTCTGCTGGGAGTTTCTCTACGTGATCAAATCAGAAAATAGGAGATCCGTACGGGAACCAAAGTCACTGAAAAACCCTAAGAATCACAAATCTGAAGTTGTGATGGGTGAAGCATATTGTCCGACCAACCGTTGGGCATTGGTGCACGAAGGTACTGGAATGGTGACCTCGTACCGGATGGCGAAGTGTAGGCAGACCCTCACAAGGTAAACCGATGATAAAAAAAGGGTCGTCGGTAGCCACTCGAGTCAGGGGATGCAAAGTCGAGCCTTGTGAACATCATTAGATTTCGAGCAGTGGACGTCCATCGGTTGAAGTGAGTGAGTGAATGAATGAACGTGACTAGAAGGTATTCTAGGCATTTATTATAGAAACGTATATTGTTATCCTTCAATGAGTTGCTAATTTTATGAAAACTGCTAGTATTTAAAACAATTCTATTTTTATTTCTTATGTTACATGAGGTGCACTCAATTTATTTCTTGAAAGTGTATATAATTTGAACGACAACAAGTCATTATTTTCATATGTTATAGTGAGTCAGTCATACAGAAATATTTCATGTGGATTAAATAAGAACTGTAACGAATCTGAATCCCTATGGCATCGAAGTCTTGGAGGTAATGGGAGATTGTAAAAGGAGGCAATAAAAGCTTAGTATTGTGTGTGAGATCCACTGGGGAGTCACTGTATTGTGTTCGGCCCGCGGGGGCCTCCCAAGAATCGTATGACCACGGCCGCGGTCAAATTGTACAGAAATGAAATTATCAAGGTACGTTGCCGATTTTCCGAACCAATGAATCAAGATCCAATTCCCTTTTGTAATCGAACATCCTCGCGAAGCGGTTCCATAGATGTTACACTATCCACTCAGTGGTCGCTTAGTACACTTTGTATCACTGTATTATAGCCCTTTTAGTTCAAACGGCTACCTTTTGAAGGACTTATGTACAAGTAACCTCCTTTAATCCCTGATGACGTATTTTCTGTTTTTTTCTTAAAAACTTAAAAATGTTTTATATTTATCTCCGAGGCTTACTTCCTAAATGTTATAACGTAAGGTAAAGAATCAATAATTGTCTTGTAAATTTTGAAAGCCTAGTTTGTTCATAATATTTCCATATTTTTTACAGAAAATGTTGTTAATATTGTACTCAATTCAATCACAAAACGTCAACATGGCAGCCCCGTAAAAACAGCTTCCTAGTTCCCTTCAAATATTGTCAAATAGCCACCATAAATTCTATAGATTCATAAACAATAAAACTAAATTAAATGCGTAAATAAAATAATGACAAAGGAAAAACTAACATACCTGGAACTTACTCCATAAACAATAACCAAATAATATCTAAATTCCTCTCAGCTCCAATATTAATTAAAAAGCCATGAAAGAATAACACAAAAAAGCTAACAATATACAACCGGAGTTGTTTATTTTAACTGCCCAATTGTTTATTTTTATAGAATTATTTCATATTGTTATAATCATTATTTTTCTTGGCATCTCTCATGATTGTAACACAGTGCAGACAAGTTATTAAAGTTTGTGTAGGTAGGGTAGTTAGTGGCCACGACCGAAGCTATCAACTAGTCCATACTTAGATAAATTAGAAAATATAGCAAGCACCCAAAATTTGAGCTTACAAGCATTTCTCCAAAATTGGGTCAGTGAAATTTACAATAATTTTAACCAATCCTAGTAGGATACGTGAAAAATGTATTTGAATTGTTAAAAATCAAAATTTCAATGTGACATTCATGAAAATATAGTTGGAATTATAAAAAAAAAACTGAAAATTTATCGCGACCTGTCCAAATGGGCAGGCGTATAATACTCACAGAAGCCAGCTTAATGTGTTATGTTTTATTTTGATATGTCACTCGTCATTAGCCTTTAAAGGTCCTGTTATGAAAATGATTCAAGATTTAAGAGTTTATATTTTTGTTAAATAATATGTTACGTTTATAAATAATATATAAACATGATTGACTTTTAATTAAACACATGAATATCTTAAAGAATCGCGTGAGCTTTGAACAAGTCAAAAGTAAGTTCTTGATAAAGTAACCTTTATCGGCGCAATTACCGTATTTAATTATGAAGATAGTTTAGCAAATTATTATCACCTGAAATAAATAACACGTTTAAATAGCTACCAATTTGAAAACATTAGAACTTGAGCTGTTAGATAGTTAGAATTCCTGAAACTGATAGACAAGCTAGTAAATAGTGAGATAACAGAACGTTATCGTATAAAAGAAGAAGTAGTGATTAAAATTGAGAAAGGTATGCTGAGATGGTTTGTGCACTTAGAGAGAATGAATGAAAGGACACTGATTAAAAGGATTTATGACACAAGAGTGAATAGTCGGAAGGGGAGAACAAAGCAAACGTTCGTAGACCAAGTACAGGACATTTTAAAGAAGGGCCAGGTCAAGAGTTCTCTAAACCGACGAACTTGTTTAAAAAGGTTTTGTTGGAAAGGGATTCAAGTTCAGATGAATCCCTCCAGGTTCAGTGGACTGTATGTGGTTCGGGCGTTTCGATCATCAATTCTTGAGGGTTCGGATTTTCGGGTCTTCTGTTCTTGAGGGTTCGGTTCTTCAGGGTTCGGAGCTTCAGGCGTCAGTGTTCGTGATTCAGTTCACTTCCAAGTTCTTTAGAGTTCTGGTTCTTGATTTTTACAAGTCGCGCTTAGTAGAGGATCTACACTGCTCGGGAGTTTACGGCGAAATGTGACGTACAACTCTAGGAGAGGCGTTTTATACAACTCTCCTGTTCGGCATATACAAAAGGCGGCATGAGCAGGAGAGAGGGCGATCGCGGGTGCTGAGGTAGGAAAGGGAGGTGGGTCGCTGGCGGTTGCCCAATCTGAATTAGTCGCCGCCGGCGATGCGCTAGGGTTGCGAAAGAGATATGCGAGGACCATGGCAAGTGGAAGGAAGTGCTCTCTGCCTGCCCCAAAAGGAATGCGGCGTGATGCTTTGTATGTATTTATGTGGAATTCCTTTAAAAAGACACTGCAACTCATTTTAGAAGACACAGATCACTGTCAATATACGTGGGCTTAATTTTATAACATATAGACGACAACCCCTTTTAAAAAGTATAAAAGTATATATGTTATTTATTTTATACTAATTTTCAGTATTTTATAACTATTATATGTATATCCCAACATTTCTAAAACTTTACAGTTCTAATAGACATCATAACGGGTACTCCATATAATATGAAATCTATATAAAATACGTAAATAACTTCATGAAGATTAAAAAATTTCGGTTTAGTTGAACTGAAAAAGGAAGCCATTTTCTCTAGGCAAGTATGCTCAGTCGTGATATCACGCTAAAGAGCAAAATTTCGGGTTTACAGTAATTAATTACGGTAGTATTTAAGGCGATTAAGACTTCATTGTAGAAGCGTATTATCCAATACTTAGGAGTGCGCCATTCCGTTGTATATCATTTGTTTATCTTTAAACATTTCCAACCATTTTCCGTTTTAAAATTAGTTTGGTTGGAAGTCTGACAGCCTATTTAATATATTTGTTTATGCTCCTTTTTCATATAAACATTCTAAGTTTTCGCATATTGTACAAACTATTAACGGTATTTAAGCATTTTTTAACAATTTGAAAATCTTATTGGCGAAATAGTGAGAATTTTTGCTACATTAAAATTTTATAACATCACTAAAGCATTAATATAATTATTTGTAGTATTCTGCCACTATTCAATTTATGTTATTAGTATGGTATTATTGTCTTTTAAAATGTTTATACAATATTCAACATTATGATAAAAACGAGCATATGTTTCTTAACAGATGTACATATCTAACTTAACAACTATCTAGAAAATCAAAATATTCTTTATTCAAATCGGCTCAAAAAGCACTTTTGAATTGTCGGTAGTCGGTCCGCTAGTATCAAATCAACCATCGGTTCGGAAAATTGATTCCCCTGAGAAGAAACCGGCAAGAAACTCAACGGTTACTCCTTTCGACATAGTTTGTGTACGTTACAATATGTTTAGCTTTCATGTGCAACTGGAATCAAGTCCAAACATCTTCACTTGAATTATGTTCAATATTACAATATCCTTTTTACAATAAGACGTTTTTAACATATTTCTTGTGGAGGCAAACTCAGAAGTGATTTTGATAAAATATGGCATTACAAGTTTTTGTTTCTTGTATTAAAATTGTGTGTTTCGCTCTTTTTGCCCTATAACTGAGCATTATCACGCATATATAAAATAATAATAACAGTTACAAGTTCCAAAACCATTTTTTGTCCATCATTATTGTCTGCTCCCTTTCACATTATATATTCAAGATATTAAAATTCGGATATAAATTATCACTCATGGGGCATAGCTAGCACGCATTTTTATGAAAATATCATGTTTGTTTTTAATATCTGTCAGTTTATACACATCAACTACCTTCTCCCTCCTTTTTTGTCATTCTCCCTAACGATAAGACCGCCCGCCGAATTGCAAACTAAAATTACTTTAAACTCAGAGATTGTACATCTATATAAGACATATCCAGGTATGACTCATCACAACATTTCTGGAACCATAAGGCGTAGAGACTTGAAATTTCGTAGGAATATTTCTTTTGCCGAGTAGAGGTCAGCATAGAACGGATTTTTCGAAATTCCACCCGCAAGGGGGGTTGCGGGGCTGTAAATTAAAAAAACATTTATAGACTACATCTTTTATGGAAAGTAAAACTTGATCAGAATTTTTTTTTTGACATAATGGAATCTATTAAAAGTAAATTTTAGGAAATTCCACCCTCAAAGGGCAGTTCGGGTATGTTTCTTATTTGTAGAACAATTTGCCTAAATTAATGAAAATGCCCCCAAAAAAACATTCCACGCAGACGAAGTCGCGGGTTCAGCTAGTATGTATATATATGTTAACTGTTTGAATTCTATGTATGTATGATGTAAATAACATATTAAATAATTGTGAATAGAGCACAAATATTACAACACTAATCACAAACAGATATTAAAATTTTATTTACGTATGTCGATAATTATGTTTATTAAATTTGTATCGTTTTATGGTGAATTGTCAATCGTGAATGAGAAATAACTTCAAATTCCTTCGATGAAATAATTTTATTATAACATCGCAAATTATAATAAGAGCAGTGAAACATAAATCTCGAACGATAAACTTTCAAATTAGCCCATAAATCTGGTGCAATTGAAGGATCGCGACCCGCGACAAAGACATCAGAACTTCATCCTCAAAATGAGTATCGGAAATTTACATCAACTCGTAATACCGAACCGGCTGAGCCTTTATTGTAAACGCCGTAATTTGAATTTCGTCTTTGATATTCAAATGAACCTCTACTTGAGACACTGGCTTAGTTATTTGAGTTTTTGTAAAGCAATCAAGTTTGTTTATAGGATCCAATGTAATTGTAAATCTGGCTCTGTGGTCTTAATTAATGCACAAAACCGCTTTGGTGGAATGAAAATGTTGTTTTTCTACCCTCAAGAAGGAATCAAGCATCACTTTAACCATTTGTAATGTGTTGGGACAACGATCCCAATTGAATTATCGTAATTTTAATTAATTTAATCTTACATAGGTGTAGCTCTATACAATAATATATAAACCCCCAGAAAGAGATAAAGTAGAAGCATTAGAGCTGAATTTTTAAATAGTAAATGCCCTATGAATCTTAATATTTGCTACGTTTTATAGAAATTTTGCATTATACAAACTCGAGGAAATTTAAGTAAAGAATTGTTGAGTTCAGATAAATATAAATAAATAACAAAAGTAAACTTCAATGTTAATAATCAAAGATATTAGTGGGAACAATACATTTTTTGTAGTCCATATGCATAACCCATTTGTCAGTATTTTTATTAAAACATCATACATTTTTCAAAATAAAAATTGTTATTTTTTAATATTTATTGTCCGATTTGTAACGATAACATATAAGTATAGTTTTTCCACCTGACCTTGTTCTAAGCATGTTTATTTCTAGAACTTAATGTTAAATTTGTTTGAAAATCATTATCGTGATTCCTTCATTTCCTTAGAAATGCGAAGGAAACTTGCATATTCTGGGATCAATTCCACAATGAGTAGCCTTGTAGTAATAGTACAAAGCAGTGAGTATTTATATGACTGCTAGTTGCCTCGGTCTATACCTTTACTATTAAACCAAATCAAATCAATATACTCTTTTTTCAAGTAGGTTCAACAAGCACTTTTGAATCGTCAGTAGTCTGTCCGTTGGTAACAAATCTACCACCGGTTCGGAAAGTTGAATCCACTGAGAAGAAACTTTTAAAATAGTCTTGTATGTTACAATGTGTATTATTTTCTTAAACTTAAACTGTAATTAAAAATAGAAAGCCTATTGCTGTAATTCGATGTTTATTTAAATAATTAATTTAATAAAATACCTTTTTGGCTAATAGTTTTCGGCTACGTTCGCCACTTTCGTTATACGATAGGCTATTTAAATTGACCATTATAATTGATTTATCATAATCGTCGATACATACAATTAAGTTGATTTAGTGAAATATTTGATTAAGTGGGTTAATAGAATGTATAACAAGTTGAAGTATGTTTACGTCATGATATTAGTTTTTGTATTGACTAAGTTAAGCGGCGCGATGGTAACGTCGCGTTGGCTGGCTGGGAGCTTGTTCGTAGAGTACGACAGTCACAGTTTTGATATTAAGTGTATTAGTAAAGCGTTAAGACAGTACTAATGTATTGAGTTTATTGTTTAATAAAAATGTGTGTATAAATGAGGATTGGTAGGTAATATGAATAAAAGAATATCCCTACACTACATTACAAAGAATTGTACGCATTCCGTTACTTTTAGTCATCATAATCCGATAAAAATTTTATTTGAAAAACTATAATTATGCATAAGTTCTCCCCCTATTCCTTGTTATAGTCGAAATTTCCATATAGGCTCGCGTGCGTTCAGTGCCTTCCGTGCGGAAAACTTTTCACCCGCCGGTCTGAGATATAATCGATATCGGAACGGAATTGACAAGTCACGAATTCGACTGCGACGCATATCCGTTATCGCTTTTGCGGAACGTCTAACAGGCTATCGTTAAAGTTTACTTGTTAGTTTATATCATTACTACCTAACTCCATCCAGGCTTTGCTTACAGGTTAGGGCTTGAGTGTTTTCTCGTCTAGCAAGACGTAAATGCTGTAATTTGGTAAGAGTTAAAATGCCTCTTGCCTTTTTTTGCTTAACGTCACGATTTTGCTGGTAAAATGGTAACTAGTCATAGCCGAAGCCTCTTTCTAAACCAGACTAAGACAAATCGAATAAAGCAATTACCAATATATGCCTTGGCAGGAGTAATAGTCAAATTTCTTGTCGTTTTCTTTGTAATAGAATCAACTTATTAGAATTACACTATCTCTTAGACTATGATCTTAGAATTTAACAACTACTTTTGTATATATGTATTTAATGTTATACATGTATTAGAATGAAGATATTAGTTTGTATGTTTATTTTATTGCCAACCTCCTACATTACTTTCAGCTTTTCTTTTAACTCGAGGTTGTCTGGAAGAAATCTATATTTAACGATAAGATCGCCTACTGTACTTTTATTTCTCGTATATTAAAGTTTCTTCTATTGTATATTATTATTGTAGATGTGCAATCAAGTCTTTTAGACAGATTTGACAGCAAGGGGCGAAATAATAATGAATCTAGAGGGCTTATTGAGCCTTATTGACAAAAGAAGATTTAGATTTTGAAAATCTAGGTAAATATTACTGTAAAAAACCGAGAATTCCATAAAGGATAATATCATACCAATTTTGCGCACATAGTCATTTTTTGTAACCGAATAAATCAACTAGTAGGCCAAAAAGGCAGTTACAATTATAACACAACGGAGCAACTATATTAGTTCGTTCAGTTAAAAACTATAATCATTTGAAGCAGTCAACTCCATTCATGCAAAAAGAGATAAATTGTAAAATTCTATGTCAGTATATATTTGTCATTTACGTTGAAAATATTATAGCTTACATATGTATTCAGAAAAAACTTGGAATGTCTGTTCTTGTAATGACAAGATCCAATGGGAGCATAATTTCAATATCGCAGATGACAGATCATGGGAAGGAATGACAGCTTTAGGTATTTTCTAGACACAATGATGTAAGCACACCATCACATTTTAAAGTTTAAACGACCTTATGAATATGCTTAGATGGTTTGGCCACTTAGAGTGAATAAATGAAACGAGACAGAGGAAAAGGAGATTTATGAGTTTAGATTGGATGGGAAAATTGTAAGGGGAAGACCAAGGCGAACGTTCCTGGATCAAATCCAGCACATTTTAAATAGGAGCCAGGTCAAGAGGTATTCTAAACCGACTAACTTGTATGAAAGGTTTAATGAGAATGGAAGAAGCGAAGGAGATATGCAAGGATCGTGGCAAGTGGAAGGACGTGGTCTCTGCCTACCCTTATGGTAATAAGGTGTAATGCTATATTTGTATGTTTGACCTACGAGATCTTTCTTAAGCTGGGAGCGTAGAGGTTATTGGTCTATTTTTTGTGAAAATTTTCTTCGCAAAAAGTACTGTAGAGAAGGATCTCAGAAAAAGACGACTGTTTGTCACATTTTTTATAAGATTAGAACCTGTAAATTCTGTTCAAGTAGCCGGAGACACTCCAGTAGGTATTGAAGTTGGCTACCGATGAGGTCTCCATGGTTAAGAATCTCATAAGACTTTTGACATGAGTACGTCTTTAAAATCACATCCATAGGTAGGTAATTAATGAAACTATTGATAACTAAATCAAAGAATAAAGTTTAATATCACGTTCGTCTGAAATTCAATTACATTACTGGATAGCTAAAGGATCAAGAAATTTATTACGCCAAGTTAGGACTGTAGCATATCGGTGAAGCTAATATCCGTAACGAGACGTATTCACGTACAACAGACGGCCGTATCCGTACCACAGACGCACTTTATTTTTCCGCCAGATTTTAGGTATGGATGTAAATATTATATATATATGTATATTTCTTTATTAACACCGCCTACTTTCTCCCTCTTTCAACTGTCTCCCTAATTAAGGGTTGTCTGTAAGAGATCGCTTGTCTTTACTTGTCACTATTTAGCGATAAGACCGCTAAATTGCACACTAAATTTAGTTAATGTATTTTTCTTTTGTCCTATTTTAGACGTGTTCAATAAATTATACATCTATCTATCTATGTTTCTGAACATATCCTCCGAGTAAAGAAAAACACTTCCACTGAGTCAGTTGCAGCCTCTGCTATTATTACATAAGGGAACAGCTGTATTAATCCTTTCAGTTAAAAACTATAAATATTCGAAGCCGTCAGCTCCATCTATAAATAAGGTTTAAATTTTAAAGCGCCGTGGCAGTAATTACAAGCGAAGTGAAAATATTGCAAGCCCGACAACGTGTCGACAAGGCGTCGCGTTAGCACGTTAGCGTGCATTCTTTCCCTGCGTTCATTACCATAACAAGTACTTTCGTTAATCAAATGTACGAAATTAATAGCGCAGTTTAGCCGACGTACCGCCTGGCAATCAGACGGGCATTACAAATTGCCACCAATTACTGCGACACTCACCCTACCCGTACATGACGGCTTTTTTTTCATACACGGTAAATATTGCATAATGGTGTACGTACAGCGCGTCGTAAATAAGCATTAATGGTATGGAACTTAATTTTACCGGTGTTTTATATTAAACTTTAATTTTTTTACAAAATATTGCTTCATTTTCTTTATTATTAACTTAAAATTTGGACTGCTTAATATATAATTTAGTTGAGTATGGGTTACTCCAACTTATTATGATAGGCAAGGTTGAGGGAAAAAGGCGTGCTGGTCTCAGAAAAAGGTTTTGGCTGCGGAACATACGCGAATGGACAGGAGTCAAGTCCGCAGCAAAGCTGTTCGCTCTTGCGTAAGATAGAAATAAACTCAAAGACTTAGCGGGCAACCTTCAAGAAAAATGAAGAGGCACTTTAAGAAGAAGAAGAATAAATAAACCCCCACCCACTTTTTTAATAAAACACACACTACAGTTCATTTGCGTTACGATTCCAGTGAGTCATCATTGTGGGCCCGCATTATCCCACTCCCTAATCAATCAAATTTTCGAATTACAAGATTAAGTTCACATTACACTGCATTCTTAACGCGAATGAACTGTACTTCTGATTTTTACACAACTCAATTTCTCCGACAGATACAAACTAACTCACAAATACACTATTTCATTCTCATAAACCCACTCACATCTATATAACACCAATTGACTCTTCATAAGTACTTACCGAATATATAAGTTTTTTCTTCTTAATATTTCTATATTCAGACTACTTAATTTCTACTCTTTTTTTTCAAATACTATATAAAAATTTGTGTAATCCGTAATTGGCCTTATTTTAAGTATATTAAGTATCTTATGTTGTTGGATTATGAATAAATAAATGTATAAGTTTTGATAGTGCACCACAATGGTAAAAAGTAAAATAGCAAATTAGTTAAATTATCACTTTATAAATAATATAATTATTTGTGTTTGCATTTGTAATTTAATTTCATGTATATTTTCTTAATACTTGTGGCTTTTTATAGGTATTTAGTAACTGAAAAGTAAAGATTTATTACGCTAATCTATTAAAAGGTAATGATTACTTTGCCTTATTATTAGTAAGCTTAAGGACTATTACAGAATTTTACCTCTGTTTTCCTTTAAAAATATATTTTACGAGTAACAAACATATATATTTTTCATTAAGTTATTGCAATATTTTTAATACGTATTTTTAAATTATCAAAACAAAAACTTCTTTAGACGTCCTGTCTACGTCACTTTTTGGGTATTAAATGAGATTATGCAGTCACACTTAGCTATGTAACGGTCTCTGGAGTATATTTATTTATTTATGCGCCAAAAAACAAGTCACAGTAATAGGATCATTAAAATAAGTATACATAGTATACCTTATCCCTTTGGAGAGATCTATTCCAGGAACTCTAGAAAGTGGAAGAATTTTTTATTTGTATGACAGGCTATCGTCGACTTAAGGAGCGAGAAATTTAAAGTCATTGCTTCATTTTTATTCATTCTTTATTATAACATTACTGATTGAGTATTTTATATTATAGATATTATTACTTACAAACTGCCTCATTGGTCTAATGTTTAACTACAGACATGAGGACCTGGGTTCAAGTCCTGGGTCGGGCCAATTTGAAATCGATTTTGAGTTTTCTATTAAAATTTTCTCAATACTTGCCCAAAGTTGGGAATTATTTAGCTGTGTGATCTACCCCCGTGTCTCGGAGAGCAGGTTAAGCCGTCGGTCCTGCACCTGATCTCTCTCCACGAGTGTCAGATTGCCGTCTCGTCGGACTATGAGAGTGAAGGAATAGAGAGTACACTTGTGTACTATGCCAATCCACAGTGGATCAGCTTGGTGGGTCTACGCTCTAAAAACCCTCTCTCATATGAGTAAGGAGGTGGGACGTTAATGGGCTGCTACTCACCTTTTTTTTGGTCTTAAACAATCAAAGCTTATTTCTTTTAATTTAACTTTAGTTAAAAAAAATGCCAGTTGTAAAACAATAAGATATCTTATATTTCTCTTCATTTCAATCACAAACAGGTTTGAAATAAAAAGAAAAATAACATTTCCATCATATAAATTAAATATTGTAAATACCTTGGTAAATGCATTCAACTGGAGATATCTTGAAATGTAAATATGAATGTAAATTTACTTTACTGACTCAAAGGTGGATAAAGCCCTCAATTCCTTATCCTTTGAATGATCTTATCGTTAGTTTTCGAATGTTTCACTCTTACTGATCTAAATTCTTTATGCCTTTGACTTTTGTAAACGTGCATGAAAATTCTCTTTAAGAAATTCAGAATATATAGTACAACTAGAGCCTGCTATTTCGTTTACATAAAAATAGTTCCCACTTATGAAAATGTGATAACCTACTTATACAAACTTGTAATAAAGTCTGTAATATCTCTGTTAAGAGATTGTTTCATGAAAATTAAAACATATTTATTTTGTCAAAAACGTATCTATGATAAAATTGTTGTAGTATTGAAAATATGTTTAATCTATTATCGAATTCTTAACCTGATGATCGGCATACATATTCCTTTCTCAAGGTATACGCTTAAAACGAACATCTGCCTTATATTCCCATGGGATCAGGACATAAAAGCGAAAAAAGATGACTCGTATCACCAAAAATTCTGCACACATATTCATTTCACGATGTAGATGCTCTTTAAGAACGGCGTTCCCTAAATTTCACGTGATACAAGCGTAAAACTATTAGTCAACACAAAATCACCGAAGCTTTACACCTGTTGGACTTAAAATATGATATACGTTTTGATATCATAATGTAGACGCTCATCAAGAACGGGTTTCGCAAATAATATAGGGAATATTGTATTAATTATTGAAAAACCCAATATTATTCTTTAATTGTATAACGTGACATGTATTAATATAGTAAATTTACTTCTAAACTAATGTTATAAAGAGAAAAGATTTGTGTTTTTATATATACCCGTAAGTATGTTTGTAACGTTTTCACAGAAAAACTACTAGACTGATTTCAAAAAAATTTTCACAATTAGAAAACTGCTATATTAATGAGTAACATAGGATATATTTCTTTCAAAAAAACAATAGGGATCCCTAAGAAAAATGCAATAATGAAACCAAAGTTGTGAAACAAAATATATGTTATCGAATGCGCTGCGGGAACTACTGATGATAGAGCAAAAAAATGTTCTACAATATTATAGAACGTATTAATATCTACAAAAAAGTCTGCAATACCATATATCCAATTACTGTAGTTATGCCACTATAACTACTTTTTTACATTTTATAAGTTAAAATAAGTGCTTGCAATAATCAAACGATATTATTCATATCTCTGTACTAATCCCAATCCTATTAAATATTTTATTAAAGACCATTTTAATACGTGTAAAATAGTTTATTGATGATTAAAATCGGATATTCCTTTCATAAGATATAACGTATTTAATATACCAATCTAAGAAAATAGCTCCGACTTAGATGTTCCACTGCCACGAGATTGTTATCTACGTGGAAAAAACCGTGGAGCCTTGCTAGTCTCAAATAAAGGAAATCCTTGATCTGCCGTTCAGATATAATTTTCTATTTAACCTTCATTGTTTCTTTGCTGTTTCAAAAGACATGCAAACATAATTGATTATAACAGCTATACAATACCATTAACAATTGTTTAATAAGCATTATGACAAATCCCATCTAATCCGAAAAACAAAATTAACTTTCACCAAGCCAATTTTATGATAATAATATAATTTATAGGCCTACTTAAAAAAGCACTCGGCTCGTATAAAATTGAAATTCGCCGTATTAACAGCTCGCCAAAAGTGACAAGAAGGTAATTTTAATTAAACTTTCCACAATCATTATCAGATAACATTATTCATTAATTTTTATAGGCCCCAAAATTCGAAGGCTGATAATTTTCGGAGAGAGGAAATGACGTCAACTTTATCTCTAAATCGTTGGAATTACTTAGCGGAGATATGGAAATCTTACAGTTTTATAACTTCGCGGAGGAAATATTTTTTTCGGAAGTGAATTAATAACATTATGAAAGATATTATGATAAAGTCCTCCGGGGATGCTGTGATGTCTCCTATAAATTCTGCACGCAATATAAGCATTGGATAAGCGGTTTTATTATAATTATTATACAGCAAATATGAAAATAAGCTTTTATAAAAAGACTTTTATTATAGTTTTTCTTACTTTAAGGATAGTAATTATCTATAGCTGAATCCTCAGCAGTTCAAATTGGTAGATTAAAATGCCATCTAAGTGAAAGTACGACTATATTCTAGTGAAGCCATCAAAATCATTTTCACATGTTTATACGCTATAACTTTAGAAAAATGTCCAATTGAAGAATACTAATATCAACTACGATCTTAAATGTTATAAGAATAATACGATAAATTAATATTAGAAGCCAGTTATTCAGTCCAGGAGTTTCCAAAAGAGTGACGGCATAATTCGTGTCTCCACAAATATTGAGCATAATCCCGTTCAAAATTTTAATCTTTTTTATTCCTTATAAGTGAACTCTTGACTGCAATCACACTCAATGGTAAGTGAGAATACATTCTAAGATGAAAACGCGTTATTTTGATAAGTGGAAATTTACCTCTGATGGTTTTTACATAGCATCGTGCCAAAACACAATTGTTTTGCTTGGCGGCCATGGCTGAAGCCTTCACCCAGTCCAGACTCAGACAAATTGAAAGAAGATTATGCCACTTCTTAAATATGCCCTGTCAAGAAACGAAGAAAGGACATCAGCTAGTGGAACATTGCACCATTGCGCCAGTAATGCCATCAACAAACTTTTTTATCCATCGAATCGAAAACGAATAATTTTTTTAAAGTAATAGACAATAACACTTGTTGTTAATAAAGTTTCAAGTAGGAATGGACTTTAAAATAGTTATTTTACATAATTACATAGCCATGTCGTTCAATGAAAGAATAGGTAATGAATAGTAACAGGAAAACCTCATATATCAATTGTAAGTTTTATCAAGACCCCTCGATGTTGATATTTTACTGTGAATAAAATATCGACATTGTTGACATATAAAACAAGTGGTAACAAACAATAATTACTAGCAGTTGGTTCAACTAATAAAACAATTTGAAACGTGAAATGTATAATTTTACGAAGAATATTCGTGTTATAGAACTCGAGGAATATAATAATATTTTGATATTGCAAGTAGTCATTAGCAGAAGTTCTTAGTTCGATTCCCGGCAGTGTAAATTATTTAAATGAAATTGTATCCTTGGTCCAGTCAACATCATTTACGTCACATAAAAGACCAAAAATAGCAAATTTGATTGCCATAGAATAGGTTATAGTGAGTTAACCTTAAAAGATAGTCAAATACTGTCATAGACTTTATTTTAGAGCCTTGTGTAAGAAACAATACCGCCATACAGTATTATTGCGTAGGTTAAATCATTTACGCAGCTGACGCGACGGAAGCTGTCAAAAGGAATATTTCTACCTATTTTTACGTTTTTCTATAATGATCTGCTCCTATTTGTCGTACAGACATAGCATCACGCCTAATTCCCATAGGGGTTAGACAGAGACTAAGTCCTTCTACTTGCCACGATCTTTGCATATCTGCTTCGCTTTTGTCTTTCTCATTAAACCTTTCATTCAAGTTCGTCGGTTTAGAGTACTTGACCTTGCCCTTATTTAAAATGTTCTGGAATTGGTCCAGGAATGTTTGCCTTGGTCTTCCCGTCCAACTTTTCCATTCACTCTTGACTTGTAAATCCTTTTTATCATTCCTTTCATTTATTCTCTCTACGTGCCCAAACCACCTAAGCAAACTTTTCTCAATTTAGGTCACTACATCTTCTTCTATACCACAACGTTCTCTTATCACACTATTTCTTACTTTGTCACTCAGTTTCAATCTACTCATACTTCTAATACATCTCATATCAACCGCATTTATTTTGCTTTTGTGCTTCTTCTGCCATATCTAATTTTCACTACTATACATAAGTGGTGGCACCAACAATCCTCCATGCACAGCCAGTCTGGCCCTTTCAAACACTATTTGGCTACTCATTAAGGCATGCAGAGCACCACCTATTACCATATTGTCTACATTCTCTCTCCTTTCAATATCACTTTCACACGTTCCACACGTTGGTTAAAAAGCATAACTTTTGTTTTGTTTTCATTCACTTTCATTCCTTTTCTTTTCAAAGCTTCATTCATAATATTTACCTTCTCCTGTACCTCATTAGCAGATGATGCAAGTATTATTTGATCATCAGCGTAGAGTAAACGTATTTGTCGTAACAGCTATTATTCATATATAACACTAATATATTTTTTTAATTTAGATTAGTAGATCCCGACATGAGCGCGTTAAACCAAGCAAAATTCAACTTTGTACTCTTAGTATAGATTTATCTATGCATGCATATATTGATGCTACCAAAAAATGTAGTTTAAATAGAAGGTATGATGTAACTACTACCTATTACTTGTCACCTGATTACTGACTGCGTATTGCTAAACTGTACGCAATAAAAAAGGTATCACGAATTAATTGTTATAGTAATTGTTTTAAACTTAAATTTTCGTGGTTTATTAACATATTGACTATTTGAACGGGTACATATCACGATGGCGATTTTTAATTTTTAATTTTGCCGATATTTCGACCCAGTTGCATGGATCGTGGTCACGACGATACTGATTAAAAATCGCCATCGTGATATGTACCCGTTCAAATAGTCAATATAATTCTTATACGTAGATTGACAATAATATAAAATATTTATTTTGATATATGACAGCAAATTCAGAATTTAATATCGATGTGACCTTTTTATATAAGTGCCTTGTAAAGTTTTTCATTAATAGAGGATTAGTGAGGGCAGAGGAATAACTCTCGAAGTATTTATTGAAGAAAGGGGCCAGCTATAACCCGAAAGGAATATAACGCATTCAAATATCAACGAAATTTATCAACCTTCGAGCATTGGGCCCAATACGTTTGGGTCGTTTATGGCATATTACAGTCGGAGACTCGTCAGCTTTGTGCCGGAAAAGTCAATTTGACGAAGATTACGGAGCGACTGAACGAAATCTTACTAAAATACGAATATTTTTAGAGTACTCGTAAGATATGAACAAAATGTGTAATTTCACATTGAACTTTGATTTGTAAATTTGATTGTGAATATATTTTCATTACTTACTTATATTTTGATACTAGTTGGCGCCCAAGAATTTGTCTTCGGGTTTCTATTTATCTTCTAATCAAATGTGGTGCAAACAACATCTTTGATAATCTATCAGCATTGAATATAAATAGATATTGTGTTTGTCTATTAAGACGAGAAATGATTGGAATACTATAGACAATTTTACCTGCTATTTCATATGCTATTTTCCCTACACATTTGACAACAAAAGTGTAATCTATAGCATGTCTGTAAGCAGTATGTTTTAAGGCACTTTTCTCGTTACAAGCCTAAGAATCGCTCGATTACATCGATAAAGTACTTATTAAATTTGTCGGTACATTGATAAGTCAATCTACTAGTAATAGTTAATACTAGTAACTTACTGGGTCGGCACCGTCAACTGTATATAGAATAAGAACCAATTGTTAAAGACAATAAATATTTTTTATTTTTTTTTTAATTACATATTTCTGGGTGGGGCTGTAGTACATGTCTATCCTCTAAATATCAGGTAAAACTTGTTTTAAGAAGACAACATAATTATCTAAATTTGTTCTGCTTGAAATCAAACCCAGGACCGCTGTTTACGAAGTGAGTACACGTACGTGAAGTCTTCTTACGCTTGTAGCTCGATTTCAGCTTCATTTTCTTCATTTCTACAGGCGAAAACGCTAGAATTTATCATGTTAGCTTTGCTTGCAGAAGTCCTGGGTTCAATACCCGAAAGGGTAAACTCAGAAATGCATTTCTTAATATGTCTAGGTCTGGACAAGTGGGATGCTGCGACCAAGTCTAATAACCACTTTGCCAGCAAAAATGTGCCGTCAAGCAAAAATTGTAAAGAAACTATAAGATGTAAATTACCACATTCCAGGTCAGCGCGTTTCCATTTTAGATTTTTTAATCAATTACCGTCAGTGAGATCATAATCAATCACTTAACTGTCAGAAATAGAAACAAGTGTTCTTGTATCCAGTATACTCGTACACGTGGATAAAACTAACCTTCTTTGGTTTATGTTGTATTAAATTCTGTAACATAATGCCATACAATAATAGTATTGAGTAATTTAATAAAATGAAGACCCAAAGACATACTCAAATTTGTCCCTAAAATTCCAAGAACTTTCGCTTTAAAAAACGTTATTTCCATTATACTGTTATGCAAATTAACTTTAAAATTGGACCTTATTTTGTTTTTACATTACAATTTCTTTTACGTAAATTAAAATCAAGTCAATACTGGAGTGAATAGCCTTAAAGAGAACGGTGAAGCTTTTCTTTATCTGTCCCCTCTGACCTACAATTTATTCGATGCTTTTACGGTTGACTTAAATGCCAAAGCAAGGCGCTTTAGTCGCAAATCAAGTTGCTACTTTTTGTTTGTGTGTGAATAATGATTCTGTTAGGTGTATTCGAAGTAAATTTAGTCAAAGACACGAAGATTTATATATAAAAACAGTTTTATGAGGACTATTGTATTTCGTTTTTAACGTTTATATATCTGTTGTATAGTGAACAAAGTTTGTTTTGGAATCTTTGGGATAAATGTAATCAAAGAATCAAGTAATTTATCTATAAAACAGTATAATTTAAAGTAGATTTATTTATCCTAAAAATTTAGTTTATATTCTAATAAATTTTCCTCAATATAATATGTATATTAAATAAATAAATAAGTTTAATGCTACTGTATGTGAGTCTTAATGTTTGCGTAAACATTTGTTATTTGCTTAGCATTAATCGAAACCAGAAATATCAAAATGTATATATAATATGTACGTCATAAGGTTTGATTTACTTTATATTGTAACGTCTATATAAAAATATTCAAAAAATATGTTTAAAGATGTAAAATGTAAGACCAATATATTTTAGAATTCGCAATATCATGAAGTTTACTAATAGAATAATATTTAAGATATGTAAACTAATAATATTATAAAGAGGAACATTTGTGTTTTTGTATGTATGTTTGTTAAGTTTTCACACAAAAACCACTGAACCGATTTCAAATATTTTTTCATCATTAGAAAGATGCATATTCACTGAGTGTCATAAGCTACTTTTTTTTCTAAAAAAAATAGGGATCCCTATGATAAATGCAATAATGTAACCGAAGGTGTGAAAAGAAAATCTGTTATCGCGTGCGCTGCGAAAACTATTGAAGATAGAAGAAAAAAATGTTCTACAATATTATAGAATGTTTAAATATCTACAAAAAAGCCCGTGATATGTTCAACTACAGTAGCTATGCCACTATAACTACCTTTTTGCATTTTAAAAGTTAATAAATAGGACGACAAAAACAAACCATATTGTTCCTACCCCTGTAATAATCCTAATCCTATTTTATTAAAGAGCCTTTCAATGCCTATAAATTACATTTAATTGGGACATTCCATTTATAGTATATAACGAATTTTAAAACCTCAATCCAAAGAAAATAATGTATCCCGATGAACTCCAGAGTGTCAAATGTCGTGTAAAGGGAAGTTCTGAGACAATAAAGCATTACAACTAATATTATAGAAGAAAGTTTTGAATATTTGTTTTAAATTTTATTAATTTATAATAATCAAGCTAAAAATTATTGGACCAATTACACAAATCATTCAATACCTACGGAGTATTTTTAAGTTGACTAATGTCGAATATTCTATGTAAATGATGTTACGTATTTAAAAATGAAAAGTAAAATCTGTATATTGATTAGATACATACATACATACATAACATCACGCCTCATTCCCATAGGGGTAGGCAGAGACAACATCCTTCCACTTGCCACGATCCTTGCATATCTCCNCGTGCGCTGCGAAAACTATTGAAGATAGAAGAAAAAAATGTTCTACAATATTATAGAACGTTTAAATATCTACAAAAAAAACCCGTGATATGTTCAACTACAGCTATGCCACTATAACTACCTTTTTGCATTTTAAAAGTTAATAAATAAGACGACAAAAACAAACCATATTGTTCCTACCCCTGTAATAATCCTTATCCTATTTTATTAAAGAGCTTTTCAATGCCTATAAATTACATTTAATTTGGACATTCCACTTATAGTATATAACGAATTTTAAAATCTCAATCTAAATAAAATAATGTGTTCCGATGAACTCCAGAGTGTCAAATGTCGTGTAAAGGGAAGTTCTGAGACAATAAAGCATTACAACTAAATTTCTTCTCTAATATTATAGAAGAAAGTTTTGAATTTTTGTTTTTAATTTTATTAATTTATAATAATTATTGGACCAATTACACAAATCATTCAATACCTGTAGAGTATTTTTAAGTTGACTAATGTCGAATATTCTATGTAAATGATGTGAAGTATTTAAAAATGTAAAGTAAAATCTGTATATTGATTAGATTATGAATATAAGTTTGTATCTGAGAGCCTGAAAGGAAGTGTTTGAAACTAAATGAAATAAAACCTTTTATTTTAACAAAATTTTAATAAATCAATTTTTGTATTGGTAGTATATAATAATACCTAAGAGATTTTTTAAATAATTTGTGACAGTTTCAATTTAGTGGGTCGTGAATAAAACATCAGTAGACTTTTATTAAATAACAAAATCAAAAAAGATATTGTACAGTGCAATAAATCAACGGTATTTATCATAATTAGCGATACTGCATAACCTGACAGTGATAAATCCAGTATCCATCATATAATAATCAAAGTTAATCTTTCAAATGGAAGGTTTCGTTGTCCCCATAGATAATGTGGACTTATTACGCAGAGCTAACGGTCACAAGCCTTCCTTTTATCATTCTTTGCATTGCTTCCTGTTGCTTCTTTTTCTTTGAAATATTCCGCTAATTAAGGAAAGAGGGAGGCCGAAGATTTCCTGGTCTAGCAGATTACGCTTTCTCGGAGAAAATATAAGTCATACTCTGAATTCATTTATGTAGCTGAGCTTTGTTGTTTGTTATTTTGCAAATGAAATTGATTTTTTTTCAAGTATTAATTTAATATAAAACAAGATAAGATGAAAAAAGTATACTTTACTACTTATTGTATTGTATCTTTTGTCAAAATGTGTATAACATTTTATATTCTTCATTCAAACTCGCTTCGGGACTGGGAGGCTTCGGCAGGGGCTAGTTGCCACTCTTCCAGCAAATATAAATACGAAACTGTGTATAAATTATAAGAGGTTAATTACCTCTTACCAGATTGGATTGCTTCCATCTTAGACAATATTATAACTTACTGTATATGAAATAGTATTGCCATGGCATTGAAAATAACGACATTTTATTAACAAAAGGATTGTAAAACATCATAATAATTTATTGTAAAGGAAATTCTCAAGGTAATTAATGTCGTGAAAGGCTCAATATATATATATATAAATCAATGCTACTTTTCATTGTAATGTTATATCTCAAGAACGGTTTCATCTATCCAAATCAAATGTTCAGGCTTTGTTTGGATAGATGAAACATATCCAAATATGATATAAGAAAAGAAAGGATTTTATTTTACATTTTATAGCATATTAATATATTTGGAATAGTTTGTTTTGGAGGCGTTTTTTTTGTTAATTTTTTATATTTATTTTAATCGGTTGCCGTGACATTTAATTATTAGTCCATTTGTCGCATGCTTAAAGCTTATCTAAGACTTACACGGTTTGCTCATGGATGCCACCATTAGAACTGGATCAAAATAAATGGAATACTACGAGAAACTCTACCTTTCATTTAAATAAAGAATTATCAATGTAGGTTCACTCAGACGAAAGTTATGAGGTAATAAACATAAAAAAAGCATACAGACGAATTGATAATCTCCTTTTTTTGTAAAGTAGTTTAATAAAGTAGCTTTCTAGCAATCTCTTTTAATTAATTTAGTAAATAACTGTCGCTAGGCATATATCGACTCGCAGATAACGTACTAGCCCAGACAATATCCTATTACGTGAGTGGCATCATGTACTTGAAGCGAGAGGAAGCTGCGATGTGGAATCGCACAATTGGATACGTAATTAATATCGAGTTTAAATTTAAAAGCACAATCAAATGAACTATGTAAAACCGATGGTCATAGTAATCAAAAGAAATGTTATTACAGTCAAAAAAAGTTATGTTTTTATTGTAAATCTATATGTTTAAAGTACAACAAAAATTCTATTCTAAGTCGTTTAAACTGCAATAAAACATCCATGACCCCTTCAAATAATTGTATACACAATGTAGTCATTTATTTATCTTATAAATCATGTTTTTTTTTAAATAACATAGCTAAATAGATCACTATGTAGTGATAAGGCCGCCCTTTGCATTCTTTAATTTTTTTTTTTTTGTTACCTAATTTGTTTTCTGTATATGTTATGTTTTACTTAGATAATAAGTAACGTATGGTTTAATGTAGAATGCAATATAGAGTTCTATCTATCTATCTATCAATCTAAATAATGTTCCACATAAGTTTAATAAAAAAATACTCTGTCTCTATCGAAAGAAGATTTTAAATAGCTCCAGTAATTTTTAGCTTGATTTTTAAAAACCGTTACCACCTTAGTTTACATTAATGAATTTTACATAGGGATCCCTATTTTTTTGAGAAAGTAATATAGCCTATGTCGCTCAGTGAATCAATCTAAATAATGTCTGACATAAGTTACTAAAAAAAATCTCCCTTTATCGAAAGAAAATTTTAAATAGCTCCAGTAATTTTTAGCTTGATTATTAAAAACTGTTACCACCTTGATTTACATTAATGCCTTTTACATAAGGATCCCTATTTTTTGAGAAAGTAATATAGCCAATGTCGCTCAGTGAATCTATCTAAATAATGTCCGACATGAGTTAATAAAAAAATACTATTCCTTTATCGAAAGAAAATTTCAAATAGCTCCAGTAATTTTTGCTTGATTATTAAAAATTGTTACCATCTTGGTTTACATTAATGCCTTTTACATAAGGATCCCTATTTTTTGAAAAAGTAATATAGCCAATGTCGCTCAGTGAATCTTTCTAAATAATGTCCAACATAAGTTAATAAAATAAATACTCTGCCTCTATCGAAAGAAAATTTTAAATAAAGGAATAGAAGGCACTTATAATTAATTTGTCTTCAAAACACTGTGTTAAATAATTAAGATTGTATATTTCACTCTTTATACGTTTGAGCCACTGATATTTTCTAACAACTGTAGTCAAATTGCTTGGTATATTGTAAATATTGTAAATAAAATGTCAATGTTAATATATCGGGTTTGTTTTCGAAGATCAGATATATCGAGTTGCCAGCAACTTCAATTTGAAGAGTACTTATCCCTGGGAATGCTTGCATGGAGAAAGTCGAATATAGAAGATGTGAAAGAAGTATCTTTCAATTTATATAACACCCTTGTTTTATAAATTTCAAACTTAAATTAAAAGTACGTATAGTAAGTTCGTAATTTTTAAGTATTGTCTATATTTACATAAATCTAAAACTTAAGATTTCCGAGACTTAGAGGTAGGTAAAAAGGAAAATATGTTAGGAATTAAATGTCATTAAAATATTAAAAGTGTCGAAAATTAATATAAATAATTTATTGAAATCTCAAATGACGAATTGAAAATAATTAAATTTTGTTTTAATTAAAAATTTAGAAAAGAGAATTTATTAAATATTTTTATTTTACATCTTAATGAAAATAGTATATCAAATTATTAAAATTGCCTCATTGGTCTAGTGGTTAGCATGTTCGACTTCAGACATGGTCATGGACATGGTCCAGGGTTCGAGTCCCCGGTCGGGCCAATTCAAAAATTAATATAGAATATTCTATTACGATTTAAGATTTTTCTCAATATTTGCCGTGTCGTGTCAGATTCTCGTTACATCAGACTATGAGAGTGAAGGAATAAAGAGTGCACTTGTGTACTTTTCCCCCCAATCCGCAGTGGAACAGCGTGGTGGGTCTGTGCTCTAAAAACCCTCTCTCCTATGAGCGAGGAGGCCTGTGCCCAGCAGTAGGATGTTAATGGGCTGCTACCTACTACTAACTTTAAAATATTAAATGACGAGTGGTAAATTAAAAAGCCACATGTTATTTGTAAGTATTAAAACTACCTAACCTTCAAACGAATCAGCATAATGAACGCTTCTCATCTTTGTGACGCTAATCACGCGTTTCATCTGTAAAAAACAAGTATTAAATGTCGAAATTGATCATCCGATGTTTCTGTCTGTCTGAAAAAACTGCGAGCATCTATTAAATAGTTGTTAATTTACACAGTGGACCTTATACATCGATATATTACATATTTTGGTATTAACCGTAAATGGCATGTAAATACATCGTTCGTTGTATTGTCTAGTTTAATATTTCACATAAATTGGTATTTGCTTGTACTCCGAAAACCAGAATTTCGCATGTATTTTAATATGAACTAGTTCGCGTTCAGGCATCGTGCACCCTGTATATGGTTGGTATGAATGAAATCCGAGCTATTGTTATGTAAATATCCAAGTTTGGTTTGGCAGCTCCTGTGTTAGACAAAGCGAGCGACGTTGACGACCGACATCGGTTGTTGCTATCAGTTTAACATCCAATGAAGCCAGATAACCATTCTCTAAATTTATTTCGTCGTTTTTTATATAGTTACTAGACAAAAAAATAAGATACATTACATATATAGTACGTAATCTCACGACCTCCCTAAATGTTATATTTGGTAGCCACGCTGCCATATTAATGTTATTCAAGTAGGCTCAAAAAGCACTTTTGAATCATCACTAGTCTGTCCGTTAGTAATACATCTACTACCGATTTGAAAAGTCTATTCTTCTGGGAAGAAACTGGCAAAAAACTAAACCATTACTCCTTTTAATTTAGTTTTGTAGGTAACAACGTGTTAAGCTTTCATGTGCAACTGGAATCAAGTCTAAACATCACTGTCACTTAAATAATCCTCAAAATTATAAAATGCCTTTTGTAATAGGACATTTTTAACACATTTCTCAAATATATGTGGAGGCAAACCCAGAAGTGATTCGGATATCTTATTAAAAATGAATTTTGAATGCAAGCGATTGCAAGTTTGTTTTTATTTCTTGTAATAAAATTGTGTGTTTCGCTCCATTTGCTGAATAAGTGAATATTATTACGGATATATTAAATGTTATTCAATATATGTTGTGATGGCACTGTGGGAATTAATGTTTCTTTGAATTTATCTCTTAAAAACGCGAGATCCCTATTGATGTATGGCACTTATTGCTCTTTTTTGTACAATCAACAGGATGGAACCTAAACATAATTCGATCACGCTTATGATGGCGCTGAGATACAAATGTTACGGATATAAGTATCAGGACTAAACAAATTTCTTTGAACTCCTCGTTTGTATTTGTATTAGGATAAAACCTGATCACAATGTTTTTAAAGGCTACGTACCTTAACAACAAAAAATAAAAGTGCGTGCGTACAATATACACATGTCAGAAGTGAAATTTCTTTGGCAAAGTAATTTTTAAATCTTGTTTATATTTTATACAAATCTAAAACTTTGGATTTCCGAAACTCAGAGGGAGGGAAAAGGAAGATATGTTAGTAATTTAATTGTCATTAAAATATTGAAAGTGTCAAAAATTAATACAAATAATTTATTGAAATTTCAAATTACGTATTATAAATACAAATGCCACATGTTATGTGTCAATATTAGAAACTATTAATTAAATTTTGTTTTAGAATTTCAAAATTGGAAAAGAGAATTTATCAAATATTTTTAATTTATGAAAAATAGTATCAAACGAGTGGCATATTAAAATGCCACATGTTATTTGAAAATATTAAAATTACCTAACATACAAAGGAACTAGAGTAACAAAACGCTAACGTGACGCTTATCACGCGTTTCATCCGTATAAATTTTACCCTCATACGCCTAAAGATGTTTCACTTTGAAAATCCGAAGGCTTAATTGGATTAAAGAAGGTAGTGCTGTTGGTTCGATGTAGTGTTCCTTATCGTAGATTGGTTTAGACTAGTAAGGGGCATTGTCTACGATTAGTTACCAGCCTACCATAAGTTTTCTGTAAGCGTCTAAATCGAAAGGCACTTTGCAAAATTTGTAGTCAATGCTACGAATTACTTTGGACATCTCGTAATGAGCGAGATTTTTCGCTAATATGCGTATATAGATTGATAGATTGACATATTATTATTATATTATACTATATAAGACATTATTTTCATAGAAATTTTCATCCGAATTATAAGTAAAATAAGGGTCTATCAATACCAAATCTGGAAACACAACGTACACATAAGATCGCTTATGGAAGTCTTAAAATTAACTCTGGAATCTAGTTCCTCAATAAATATCAAATAACCATGATATAATTTTTAAAAATATTGTTTTTTATATCAGATGTTTGTGCGTGAAAATTTTTGGCAAATATTTCATAGCACAGTTATATAAACGTGTATTAGATGTATAGAATAATGAGTTGACATTAAATAAACTACAAACGTGTAATAAAAATGGTAATCAGTAAAGCGATAAAATTTTCCAGCTACGTGGAGAAATGTGGGTGCTCGTATAGACGGAGCTCACGCAGGTACTAAATGGCATAGAATTACAAATAGCTATTTCATTTTTTCTCTAGGGGCATCTCGGTATCAGATGCATTGCCTTGAGATGCAAAGTGTGAGGTGAACGAGAGCTTTTTATATTTGCGGCAGCCATGCTCGGATTTGCATAATATTGCTTCCTTAACATTTGTACTGTATCATACTGAGTTGAATTTTTTCCCACGCAAATTTTATGCTAAAACGACAGGCTTCGGACTATCTCATTGTGAGTGTATTTCGGAATAAATTCCTACCTTTTTACTATATTTAGAATTTTCGTTTCAAGATATCATATATTGTCAATAACTCGTACTTAATTCTTATTCTTATTCTAATATATCTTATTATATATCTTATTCTAATATCTTATTCTAAGTAAATGATATGACACATTTTCACGAGTAGATAAGACCTGTTATTATACACTGTTATATAAGATTATTTTAGAAATGTCAATTAATAAATTCAAAGTCTTTGTTAAAAGAAAGTTGATAGAAAAATCGTATTATAAGTTGCAAGAGTACTTAGACGATAGAAACGCGTGGGAGTGAACGAACTGCTCTAATTTGAATTGAAATATATTAAACTAATATGATATTGTAATGATGATGATAACAAAAAAAACAGAATACCCGACTGAGTTTGTTGTGGGATCTTCTCGGATCAGGGCGCGAAGGAACCCTCGTAACTTTAGATTTTAAGTCGTTCTGGATTATCATCATCAGACGTACATTAGAATTAGAGTGTGGAAAAGAAAAGAAAAAAAAATATTTGACGATTCAAAAGTGCTGTAATATGTCTACTTGAATAAAGATATTTTGATTTGATTTGATTCGCTGTTGTGTTTTCCTATCGCCAGGAATTCCTTTACGCACCCCGATCAAACAAAAATCTAAAAGGGAGACTGGGAGTCGCTGGCACCCAGAATACCCACTAAAATCCAGAAATACCCTCCCCGTCCTTTAGTAGAGTACCAGAGATTCAGTAGACGCAATATACCCTGGTATTCTTGAATACTTTCATTGGAAAATTAGAAAGGTGGCAGGAGTAGGGCAATTCTACGTCTCCAACCTCCCAACTTCCTGCGCTGTTGAAGAGGAGCATATGGTGTCCGCCTTCTGCCTCACATTTGGCTCCTTCAGCGAAATAACAAACCAACGACGTCACAAGATGCATTCACTTTAACCTGATATAATATTATTTTGTAACGTCAGTGGAAGCCACGCAAAATATGATACATAGGTTAAGGAAAATAATGGACACAGATAAATAGAAATAAATCGTAAATAGGGTTTTTGTTGTAAACAATAAATAGTTTCATTAACATGCTACAGGAACCTACAAAAAAGATTTATGTGAGGATAATGTTCTTTATTCGATTCATAAGTTAAAGTTAATTGATTTTATGAAATATTTTGTGTTGTTATTGAAGTATGTATGGTCAGAGGGTGTCTCAAAGGGCCAGACTGGCTGTAAAAAGTAAAATAAATGCGGTAGAGATTAGAGCGTTGAGAAGAATGAGTGCATTAAGACTGAGTGACAAAGTAATAAATAGTGTGATAAGAGAACGTTGTGGTATAGAAGGAGATGTAGTGACTAAAATTGAAAAAGGTATGCTTAGATGGTTTGGGCACGGAGAGAGAATGAATGAAGGGACACTGACAAAAAGGATTTATGAGTCAAGATAGTTGGAAGAGGAATACCAAGGCGAACGTTTTTGTACCAAATCCAGGATATTTTAAATAAGGGTCAGATCGTGACCTAAACCGACGAACTTTTATGAAAGGCTTAATGAGAATGAAAGAAGCGAAGGAGATATGCAAGGATCGTGGCAAGTGGTCCTGGTTTCTGTCTACCCATATGGGAATGACGCGTTTTCAGTCTATTTATCTGCTTTCGAAATCCGTTAAACCTGACGATTCGGAGGTTTAATTTTATTTAATTTATTTAAAAAAAGAGAGCAGAGGATATTTAAAAAAATCAGTAATCTTGCTTTATAAAAATCTAAAGCTAACCTACGTCACTATTCAATCTGCATAATATTGCTTCCTTAATATGCCAACCGCAGTGAAGGGAGAGGTGAAATTGCTTTTTTCTCAGTACTGGAAGTCAATGAATTTAAGTCAATGGTAGATAGTGGGGTCTTACTGTTTGCCTAGTCAAATGTGATGGAATGGGACGGGTCGGGAGCGTCGCTATTCCCTGAATTTGTAAAAATATTTTTTGTCGGGAAGTGGATGTCACTTTGTTTGCGATAATACAGATGATTCCTTATTCTAGCATGATTTTGTATAGAGTTGCTTTGTTTTACTTAATACCAACGTGCTTTTATAATATCTAAATTAAAATGGAGGTACTGGATTCTAAATAAATTATTATTAGTATTATCCACAAGCTCGCAAGAAATATTTAACAAAAATTGCATAAAAGTATATTTCTCTTCATTAGCAGTGGTCCCAGGTTTAATTTAGGACCAATAAAATTTTGCGAATTGTTATTTTTCTAGGTCTGGACTGCTGAGATGACTTTAAGGATAAATCCTTATGATATGATACAATTTACCACGTATAAAAGAGATAAATTAATATTACCAAGTTGATATGATACTATCTTAGACTGTATCATAAGAACATAGAAATATTTAATGTGAGTTAAACGCGATAAGGTGGCAAAATATTATACAATTACTTGATAATTATTTTTAAAAGAGCATCGAATTAAACACTCATTTATGTATTGGTATGTCTTTGTTACTTAATGTTTCATCGGTTTGTTGATATAAAGGTGTTATTTTTTATACTTTATCGTGCACAGTATATTCAACGTATATTTTAAGTTTATTCAACTTTTTATATCACACATGTTGGTCCAACATACAGAGCGAGTACTGGAAATTAAATTACTTGACATTTAAAATTCTTCACGCGCAGTAACTACGCGTCTTTTATTCGTTGATTCAATGAAATTAAATCAAATAAATTGTTGCAAAATAAAAGAATATATACAATTAAAGTAATAGATAGTATATGCCTAGTAATGGCTTAATATATGCCTAATGATTGCGTAGTATTTGCCTAGTGATGGCCTAGTATATGCCAAACGATGGCCTAGTATATAGTTAGTGATGGCCTAGTGTATGCGTAGTGGATGGCCTAGCATATGCCAAGCGATGGCCTAGCAAATGCCTAGTGATGGCCTAGTATATGGTTAGTGATGGCCGAATATATGCCTAGTAATGGCCTAATATATGACTAATAATGGCGTAGTATATTGATAGTCTTGCCTGCCAATCCGCAGTGGGGCAGCGTGGTGGGTCTATGCTTTAAAAACCCTCGCTCTTCGGAGTGAGGAGGCCTGTGCCCAGCAATGGGACGTTAATGGGCTGCTACTTATATTGATAGTAAATGTCTAGTGATACCTAGTATGTGGATAGTATATGCACATAATGAAGACCTATTGCTGAAACGCGTCGTTTTCTCGTTTAGAGGAATCGCCGGTTCGAATCTTCGTTAGGCACCATTTAACCTTTTTTTATAATAAATGAAATTTACGTGCTTAATTGTTCTTTTTAATAAATCACTGTGCTTTTCGTTAAGGAAAACATTGTGAAATAGCCTGCATATCCAGGGAGTAATCCCAGTGTCTGCGAAGCCTACCATCCCGCAGTGGAGCAGCGTGGTTGTTTTATGCTCTAAAAATCTTTTCTCTTATGAATTCTGGGAAGTCTGGACCCTGCAGTGAAAGTTAATGGACAGTGGTTATACAATCTAAAATGGAATCGCGTTAATCTCATAGGAGCAAATTTACCTCTTATAAGTTTCTTCTCAGCATCGTACAGGATACTAGCTGATGGAAACTAGCTAAGGCTGAAGCCTCACGTCAATCCAGACTTTTCTTTTCTGGAGAAGGAACCTGGAAGCAAGCAAAGAGAGTACTCGCACCACTGTGCCACGCTGTAAAGTAGCAGCCTATTAACGTCCCACTGCTGGGCACAGGCCTCCTCACTCATACGAGGGAGGGTTTTTAGAGCATAGACCCATCATGCTGCTCCACTGCGGATTGGCAGGCATAGTACACAATTGTACTCTCTATTTCTTCACTCTCGTAGTCCGACATGGCGGCAATCCGACACGACCGGAAAGAGATCAGGCGCAGGATTGACGGCTTAACGTGCTGCTCTCCGAGGCACGGGGGGTGGATCTCACCGCCAACTTCCCAAATTCGGGCAAATATTGAGAAAATCTTAATAGAAAACTCAATATCTATTTCGAATTGGCCCGACCCGGGACTCGAACCCAGGACCTCATGTCTGTAGTCGAACATGCTAACCACTAGACCAATGAGGCAGTTTAGTGTATGTAGACAAAGTTACGTGGGTCAGCTAGTTAACGTAAAAATATCCATGCCCTTTATTCGAAACAAGATTTACAATAGTGACTTACTTCGAATGTCATGAGAGCGGGTACCTTTTCATTGACAGCCGACGGCGCATGGAGGCGCCGTTATTTGCCCGGAGTTTATTTATTCGAAACTTCAGATGACCACCGTCCACTCACAAACTGTCACTGTATTTTTCGTGCCTTTATTTTCACTTGACAAGAATATTCGAACGTCCTCCCGATATTACATTCCGTTACTTTTTACTCGTGATACATTTTTCCAATTGTCTCGTTGCGCGCCTCTGCAGTGCGAACTAACGGAATAGAATTTTCAAACAGTTTTGATTGATAAAGGTAGACAGGTTTTCGCTTTCTTTGTTTGTGAAATTAGATTCGGGAGGTAGCGTGAAACTTCAGTTCCACTTGATTAATGATGATTCGAGGGGGATCCGAGAAAAAAAGGAACGATTTTAGGTTCGATTTTCTATAGAAAACGAATTAGCCGCCATTCCGTTTTTCGGTAGGTTAATTCCTATCTCCGTGCTTAGATTTGATGCAATAGCGCGATATTATCCAATTTTCCGTAACAACGCTCGGGCTCTGTTAATATTTGATATGTTCTCGACTTTTCTCGAATTTAACGCAACGATTAAACAACGCGGGCCGAAGGATTATGTGTGAATATTTAAAATGCTATATCGGTTCTAGTTCACTGAAGGAGCATCGGATTGTTCTCGTAATTTATTGAATACACCATAACGTATTCATATAGCCAGTTATAACGGAATGAGTTTTTTTCCATTAACTGAATTTGTTATTTTAAATCAAGTTTACAAGACTACTAACGACTCGCTCGTCTTCGTACTGATATTAGGAATGAATGAAATAAAATTTCTTTAGGCGCATGAGGGTAATTTTCTTACGGATGAAATGCGTGATTTTCGTCACGAAGATGTGCAGCGTTTTTATGCTAACTCGTTTGGATGTGAGGCAGTTTTGATTATTTACAAATAACATTTAACAAACCAATTTTCATAAAATAAATGTTTCATAACTCCTCTTATCTAATTTTTAAATTCAAAAACTGAGTGAACTGTGATTTCAATAAAATATATTCCATATAATTTTAATTAGAGAATTTCTATAGTAATGATTTTGTATAAATTTAAATTAATGTTAGCTATTTTTACTATGTACAAAAAATCACGAGGAATTTTACTTTAATATTCATCATCTGAGACAATGAAGCAGACAGACATGTCGATTATACCGTCTTTATCTTATAAAATATTAGGATTTTGTCATTAAGAGTAAGTTTGGGTTAGTAAAAGCCTATTAACGTATCGTTTTCATTAATAAGATACAGTTTTTGGAGCAAAGGCCCACCGTGCTGCTTGACAGTATATGCATATACTAGAATTATTTTTGGGTTTCATTGAAGTTGCCCTCACGATCTTTTCCTTTATCCAAAAGCGCAATGATAGTTTTTCAACAGAAATCAATCATTTCCAGTATGTCATTAACTTTTTAAAAATCTATGTTTTAATTTGGTACTTATATAGTAGAAGTATACAGAAATTTTATACAAAGGAACTAAATATAATCCCTTAGAGATTTTAGGATTTCAGAAATTGAGACAAACTTGAACACCCCAGGTTTGAACGCCATTAAAATAGAAGGATTACTTTTATGGCACGGTTAGCTCGCTTAAGATAATATCGGTTATTTTATGGATGCAATAAAGAGTATCCGATTTTAACCAGCCGTGTGTGTGATTGTATAATAAGGATAAATAATACAGATGTGTTATCTATACTGGATGTGGAGAAGTCTCTTTTTAACCATTTTTGAATCGAACTGAATGGATACAAAAATGTCATGAACCTCATTAAGAATCCGTTTAACGAGAGTTCAGTCACTTATACAAGTTCAGAAGAATTGTATACTAGCTAGTCTGCTCTACTTCGTCTACGTACACTTAACTGTGAGATTCAAAGTACAGGTAAATTTATATAACTTAGTTGACAATACGCATCATATTTAAAAAAAAGAAATAGAATAGAAAAGAATAATTGCAAAAGAAACAGAAAATGATTATAAATTACAAATTAAATCCATTCTATGTCTCAAGTTCAAAATACATAGAATATTTCATCATAATCAGATAAATAGTTTCGGAATACATTGGCGACTAATCTTAAAAAGAGATATTCACAAACTCACAAAAAATATTGTACACTTCTATGTATTCAAATTCCAAAATTCTTTATTCAAGCAAGTTTTTACAGCACTTTTGAATCGTGAATTATAGTTTTTTTCCATTTTATTTCAATGTACCACTGATGATGATATTAAAGACTACTTAAAATCTAAACTTACAAGGGTTCCTTCGCGCCCTGTTCTAAAAAGAGCCCACAAGAAATTCATTCATACATAGCATCACGCCTCATTCCCATAGGGGTAGACAGAGACTACGTCCTTCCATTTGCCATGATCTTTGTATACTTTCGCTTCTTTCTTTCTTATTAAACCTTACATACAAATTCGTCGGCTTAGAGTACTTTTGACTTGGTCCTTATAGAAAATGTCCTGGATTAGGTCCAGGAACGTTACGGGCCTTGGTCTTCCCATTACAACTTTCCCATTTACTCTTGATTCATAAATCCTTTTTATTAGTCTCATTTCATTCATTCTCTCTACATGCCCAAACCATCTAAGCATACTTTTTTTGAATTTTAGATATTACATCCTCTTTTATACCGCAACATTTTCTTACTTTATCATACTTCTCAACGCTGTCATCTCTAGCGCATTTATTTTACCTTTGTGCTTCTTCTGCCATATCCAACTTTCATAAGTGTTGCCACTTACACCCCACTATGCACAGCCAGGTCCATTGACATCATTTGACTATTTCCAAAGGTGTACAGAGCACCATTTACCATATTCCTTGCGTTCACTCTCTTTTCAATATTATATTAACAAGTTCCTAAAATGTAAATTATTCAATTGAAGCAGTCGTTTGGAAGTTGTAATCAGACACTGTTTTTCAGTCTTCAAATACTTTAGAATAGTTCGCGGGGTGATAAGTTGATATGTCAGGCCCGGACGGTTTACGGGAATCGCAACTTTATTCCCATTTAATGAACGCGTGAACACGGAATAACTTTGAGAAAGCTTGAATAATGTATGCCCTAACGAGATGTTTTTCTTGAACGAATCTCATTAACCCACTTTCTGATTGTATGAATGTAAAGTTTGGGAAGTTTCTATTCTTGAGAATCTTTTGTGCGTGTAAATCAAACTCCAATTAAAACTTTAATATGTCTACCCGATAAGTAACTGAGATTTTCTCTCTAATAGATTATTTTTTTAAAAAAAGTTAAACTTCTTTGATAAACAAATATTTAAGTCTTGTTTATATTTTCCGAGACTGAAAAGGTGGGAAAGAGGAATTCTTAACATATGTTAAGAATTTAATTGTCATTAAAATATTAAAAGTAACGAATTGTAAATAAAAATGCAACGTGTTTTTTTTGTCATTATTAGATATTATTAATAATTTGTTTTTTATGAATTTAAAATTTAGAAAAGAGAATTTATGAAATATATTTATCGGAGAACAAGAGAGAAAGAAGCATAAAGCATAGGTTCTCCGCCGATATTATCGTTAGTGATATCCATAATTCAATTTCCATATTGTGGGCGTTGGTGGGTAAGGTTGGTGCAATCAATCACTTTATTAATGAACTCAGATTACAATGTTCAATCACTTAATACTCCCGATATCAATTTACACAAACTCATTCATAATAATAGCTAGGAACGTGACAGTTTCAACAGTCGACCGCTCCGGCGGACCGCCACTTGAAAACTACCGAGAGACGCGCGCCGGATTGTCACTATTGACTCTGCCACGCCGATAGACAGATGGCGCCAGCGTTCCTCAGACTACTGGACTCCGACATATTTATTTTATATTTTATGAAAAATAGTATATTATATTATTATTAAATGACGAGTAGTAAATTATTGCACAAGTTATTTGTAATATTAAAAGTACATAACATTCAAACGAATTGGCATAAAAAACGCTACACAACTTCGTGACGCGTTTCATTCGAAAAGTTTCACTTTAATCGTAATGTTTAATGTTAGATTCAAAATGACAACGACCTTAGGTTAGTTTATATTAATATAGTATTTATATAACACAGTGCCCAGGTCACGAATATATTCATGAAAATTTTCAATGTGTTCGTATTTTCACGATTTTTGCATATCTTATATTTTGAATTTAAGAAAAAAATATGAGAATTAAGTCACACTATCTCCGTAATCATCTAAATGTTTTTCCGGATAATTTGGATAATTATAGTAAGAAAAAGGAAAGGTACTAGGGTCGATGGGATTGTCACGTGATAGCCGATTACGACTGAAAAGAAGATTGAAAAGTGATTGTCCCCTGAAAAATTATAAAAGTAAGCTCATAAGAGGCTTTAATGGATATATAAAATATTTTTTCGACATTTTCCTCTTCATCTACTTCGATGAATCATCATTTCTCAAAACATAACTGACATTGTATTTATACCTTTTATTTTGTTTCTTGTTTTTGCATTTTTGTAATGTGAAATTAAAAAAATCAGAGCAAATCATTAACAGTTTTATGGAAAATCATTATCATATCTAGGGTAACAAAACCACTGTAGATCAGTGTAATCTATATAGTTTTTATGTATAGTTTATGTAAGTAGTTTATCATAACTCTCTCTGTCTTTTAATACCCTTAAGGTTGTCCAGAAGAGATCGCTGTAAAGCGCTAAGCCCGCCTTTTATACCTCACATTATTTAATTTGTAGTGTATAATAAGGAGTATAAATAAGTAAATTAATTAAAAATACTTCACGACAGAAGTAATAACTTCATCAAGGCGAGGTTAATACTAGAAAATACAACTATTTTTTTATTCTGTTCTATTTATACTCATAAAATAATAATATTTACGATATAGCAGTGACGCGATGACTTTAACTGTCCTCCTTTTGTCGACGAAAGCCGAGTTTTATCGAATGAGCGTTACATAACCGAGCGTGACGACTCAGTCTCATTCGATACCTAAATAATAAAATGCACAGTGCCTCATAAAAAAATGGTGCGTATATCCGTGAATACGTGGCAAAGTGAAACTTTTTGTCTTAATTCAATTTGAATAATTTGAATATATTTAATGAGATATGAAATAATACTTTACAGCATATAATAGCGTGGTAAATAACTCATATTTTTTTGTAAAATGGAAAAGATAAAAATGTTTACTGTGTTCCTGTTATCCTTTATAAATAAATATATACCTATTCTGGACTTATAATGGAGTCGAGATATATAATTCCCTGGCAAAGTAATTTGATCTATATCGTAAGGTTTAGGCGACCAAAAATATGTTTACAAATCTTTGAATTTTTCAGCTTATCTATACTATAATATGTATGTCTTATATAAATAAACCTTCCTCTTGAATCACTCTATCTATTACTGAAAACTGCATTAAAATCCGTTGAATGGATTTAAAGATGTAAGGTAACATACCGCGGAAACAACTTCATTTGATAATATGTAAAGATTTTGTTATAATTTCATCATTTTGTCGTAATTTTTACATAGTGTGGGAGTAAATATACAACAATATATATACGTAACGAAAATTTTTCGCTGCCGTGCTATAACAAGTTTCAGTTCAATTATTCGAATTTATCACTCAACTTTTATGTACGAAATTCATTGTAACAGGTAATATTTCACTGATTATTAATTACAACGCCGGCATCCTCGGTGTAACTCTTATTACATTATGTCAGATGCAAATTGAAAAATTCCCCGGGCGTGTGTCCCGTCTCTCCGAAGTATTTTGGCAAAATTATTCCCATTCATTAAGTCGAGAAGTGGAGGGCGCGCGAGATTGTCGACGTTACATTTACTTGTGAGTAACGAGGTGACTTCCTGTTATTAGTTATGTCGCTATAATATTGTTTTCCCGCTGCTTTTCGTCCTCATAAGCTTTCAATACCCTTGAGATTAACTTGGGAACTTTATCAGACAATGAAGCCATAGCCTAATATAATATGTAACATGTTTATTTCTTCCTATATACTGGTGTTGTTCCATTTTCATGTCCGGCTTTTTTCATATTATTTATTAGCATTAAAGAGGAGAGATTCATTGAGACAACCCTACTTTATATTGTGCTTTAAAATTTAAGTATAATATAATAAATTTTTGATTTACTTATACATCAATTTAAGTAACAAATCGACGCTAGAAAACAATCGGGTAGTAAACCGCAAATTGTAAAAGGTGTATCGGAACACAAGAACAAAAAAACTAAATTAAATTCCGTATTTATTGATTGGAATAATCTTTTTTTAACACCATATTTTGTTGATAAAGAAATTTACTTTAGTGGTAGTATCCTAAGGTATTAAAATAACAATATTTTGCTTATATATGTGCAATGTCATTATTAGAAAGACTGTTGACAATAGAGTAACTACTGAGTTTCTTTTCGGTATCTTCTTGTTAGAATCAACCTTCTAAACATGCAGTAGCTTCATCAGCAACACACAAACGATTGCTTGTTAAGCCCACAAGAATATACATTATATTTTTTGTTGCTGACAGGTTAGCTCTTGACTGTAATCACACCTGATGGTAAACGATGATAAAGTCTAAGAGGGAAGTTTATCTGTTAAACTCTCATAGTTTCTAGACAACATCATACCAAAACACAAATTCCTTTGCTTGTTAAGCCTTGGCTTGCAGGGTGGTAACTAACCACGACCGAAGCTCCCACCAGTCCAGACTCAGAAGAATTAGAAAATTAGTATTAGGTAATATGAGGAAATCCATTTTGTTGGCTCGAATTGTAAATTTAAAATATTTTTGAAACAATCTGCAAAAAATATCATCACAATGTGTCCGAATTAAGAGAATTTCAGTCTAATAAGTAAAGCAAGTAGCAGCCCATTAACGTCTCACTGCTAGGCACAGATCATCTCACTCATATGAGAGAGGGTTTTTTTAGAGCAAAGACCCACCACGCTGCTCCACCCAGGATTGGCAGGAATAGCACATAAGTCCACTCTCCATTCCTTCACTCTCATGGCTTGAGGCGGGGATGGAGCACACAGCCAACCAACCAACTTGCCAACTTTAGGCAAATATTGAGAAAATCTTAATTAATAAAATTGAATATCGATTTTGAATTTGCCCGACCCGGGACTCGAACCCAGGACCTCATATCTGTAGCCGAACATGCTAACCATTAGACCAATGAGACAGAAATTCAGTCTAATACACTAAAATTGTAAATTTAAAATAACCAAGATGACCTAGTGGTTGGATTCGAGGCATTTCTTTCAGAATAGTCACGTGGTCAAAACCTGGGCAAGCAGCAATAAGTTTATTTAAAGACACTTAGGTGATTTTCATACCATCATTGTGCTTTTCGACGAAGGAATACCTAGTGAGGAATGTTGCAAATCCCAGGAGCAATTTGTGAGATGCATCTCTGGTATGAATTAAGAGGCCTGTACCCAGCAGTGTGACGTCAAAAGGCTGCTATTTTCCTTTACCTATTTACCGTTCAGGGTAAATTATCAGAAACCCCACAGAATTCGAACAATGTAGTACAATTTATTATAACATATCGCTCATTTAAATTTCGTGTAATTTAATCTCCATTTAATCATTTTAAGATGTACGTCGCCATTTATCTAATTCAATGACACGAGCTCGCTAAAGTAACCTCCCAAATCTCTACGCAGTGTTCACGTCTCTTAATACCAATCCATTAATTAAAACTTATTTTGTTCCAAATACGACACCTCTTCGTCGACAAACAGCGTTACTACGCATAATCCAAACTAAAACTTAGTTACTGTTTATGGGCATATACGTGATTATTTAATCCAAACTGGGGTGAGAAGAAACTACTATGTTATTAATCTTAATATTATCTCGTATAGTGTACGTGCTAAAAGAATCTGTCTATATTTAAACACTGGGTAATTCGACAGACTTTGTTCTGTCTTAAATATCATAATTGAATTCGAATTAATATAATTACTAAAACAATCAAAAACATATAGTGTTTATTATGTTATTCTAATCTGATCGTAATAAAAACCACAACACGACCCGGGAACAATTGACAAATCAAAAACAGCGATAGTGATGATACAATCTAATATGGAAGCACGCTAATCAGATAAGAGGCAAATTACATGTTATGGCTTCTCCACAGCATTGTACCGCAACACACATCTCTTTGGTGTTTCATTTTTGCTGGCAGGGTGGCTTTCCCAATAGCGGGCGTGGCCACTGTGGAGGCGATTCATCCTCACCTGGTGCAATGGCTTTCCAGGCGGCACGGGAAGCTTTCCTACAGACTGGTGCAGGTTTTGATCGGGCATGGCTGCTTTGGAAAGTTCCTGCACCAAATTGGCCGAGAGGAGTCCTGCTTGCCACGAGTGTGGTGCAGCTATCGACTCAGCACATCACACTGTCGCAGAATGGAGCCCTCAGCGGCACTGCTTGGTGGCGCTGATTGGCAGAGAACTCTCGCTTGAGAGCATTGTAGGCGCGAATTGCTGTCAAATGAGAGATGTTGGGCGGAAGTGGCCCTCTTCTGCGAGACTGTAATCTGGCTAAAGGAGGCCCACGAACGAGATAGAGAGAATGCAATAGATGCTCCCTCTCACCGCCGAAGGAGGCGGGATACTAGGCGGCGCTTGTTTGCGCACTTGCTCTCACCTCCATGAATCCTCAGTCGAACTCATCTGGGGCACCAGGGAAGAATGCGCAAGCTGAAACTCTGGTGTCTCACTTACGGATGAAGAGGGTTCCGCTGGGTTTTAGTGGGTATTAGTGGGTTTTACGAAGTCTCCTCCCTCGCTGAGTCCCACACTCCTGACCCATTCAGGTCAGGCCAAATTCTCCTCTCAATTCAGACTCAGGCAAATTAGAAAATTCTATTTCCTAATTTCACCTTATCAGGGATCGAACCTGGGACCTCTGCTAGCAAAATGAATACTTGCGTCACTGCAACCTTTAGTAATTGCCGTCACATAAGGCTATGAAGGAATAGAGAGTGAACTTGTGTACTGTGCCTGCCAACCCGCAGTGGAGCAGCGTGGCGAGTCTATGCTCTAATAACCGTCTCTCCTATGAGTAAGGAGGGCTTTGGACGCTAATGGGGTGCTACTAACTTTAGTCGTCGTATTTCAAGACATTTAAGTCGCGATTTAGCTGTTAATAAATAAAATCCGCTATAAAACAATAGAATAGTGTTCAAAGATTACGCTTCAGTTCTCGGATTCGGCAGCCGATTGAATCGCAGCAACTCTGGAGAGAGAAAATCCCTCAAAAGGCTGTGTTTAACATGAGACAAAGAGTTATTTAGATCTCTTTGCCGAAGCCCTTTCACAGTTACTATTTACTTTACATGCGGGGCTTCGAGTCCGTGCATCGAAATCCTTTGCACACTACGTAAGAACTGGCTGCTTAACAACTACCTGCAAGGATTTTCGTATTTTAAAATATTTCAAAGGTATTCTCTGTATACTGTGGGTTTAAATTTGCGTTCTTTTTTAATATTTTAAAATCCGATACGAAATAATCAGTATACATATAATAACTGTGCCTCCAACTTTAAAAAAAGGAGGTAGTTATAAGTGACTCTGTCTTTTTTTAAGTTTGTTACCTCATAATTTTTGACTGGGTGAACTGATCTTGATGATTCCTTCTTTATATGGTGGTGCTTGTCGTAGGGTTCCATTCTTTTGTGCACTTCTGATGATGACATCCATGAGAAAACCGTATAAGTCTTATACTTGCATTAACCATGTGCATGACAAATGGACAAATAACTCAAGATCACGCCAACCGATTACGATGATTCGTTTTTATTGGAAAGGATATACTTTAAGGGTTGTTTGATAATGCTTTGGTTAGTTTTTGATCATCTATGCCAAAGTACCATGCCAAACTCTTCAATTCTTAGGAGCAAATTAACGATACTTGGCAGAATCTTTTATAGGCTATCCGGATATTAGAGTAACCTATCATAACGTCGGTATGGTCCAAAGATTATCGTAATCAAATATGACAATCAATAGAACTCCTGAAGGGCTTACAGTACGAGTGTGGTTTGTGGGAAATACTCCGAATATAATAATAATCGTTACTACAATAAATTATCGTAATAATTCGATAGACTTTTAAGGAGATCAATATTTTTCATTTCATTATATTTAGGAGTTCCAAAGAATTTTAATATTGAATTTTCTATATTAATTTAGTGTCCCCGATAAACTCTTCTTACTACTAATACTGTCTCCTCCTTCCATTATCGTGCCGAATTTAATCTGCAAAAAAAAATAAAATTTGAGTGTTTTTGAGTTAAATTTATTTACAGATTTTGACGAAACTTTCATTGGCTTAAATCTGATGTTATAAGAAATGACTTAGGCTCCTGTAATCCTCTTCTGTTCCTTTAAAGGATGAAGAGGTTATTGCTAGTTAAAGTGGGTATTTGGGCTTCCCAGCGACTTCCACGTACCCAACAAGATTTCAGGTCTGATTGGGGTGTGTAAAGGCATTTCTCAGCGTAAAAAGGGATCCATTAAAAGATATTGCCAACGTCTTGGGCTCGATTAAGTTTAGACTACGGCATAAATATTCCTTTCCCGAGACTGTCACTAAGAATGGGATTCCCCATATTCTAACGGGATCAAGAACTATGCTGTTGATACTGTAAAACAGCTAGTGTGTATATATATATATATATATATATATATATATATATAAGTATTAACCTTCTCGCAGCTGGATTTATCTAACTGCTGGAGCCTCAATTATATTAATTATTGGCCCTTTGTGTTTGTCAAGTCGTTTTTATAGTAAATCAAATCTTTTTAGTGTGTCAGAGGTTAGACCTGACGATTTTTATTATTACATATTATAAAAGACATTTAAGTTCAATAAATCACATAAAGCAAAGCAGAATATATAAAGAATTTTATAGAAATCGTAATATACAAACAACTGGAAGAAAGTCACAAGAATATGGTTGGAAATAACTAGCTAAGTACCACTAATTACTACCGTAGAAGTTGCATAATTAAATAGTCATTACACTTAAAGTTTTTGCATTTAAAACTAGAAATTCGAGGGCCTTTAAGAATATTATATGTTACAAGTCTTTAGAGAAAGTGAAACCTTAGACCTGGGTCATTACATCTCGAGTACGTGAGCCCGGCATTCAAAGATAATTTTCTCTTATATAATTTTACATGGTTAAAGTCGTAATGAAGTTTATTTTATGCTAGCTGTTTTCCACGACGTCACCTAAGTAGGTACTGATTCCGTGGGCATATGGGGAAAAACATTTCGAGTACAGTTTATAATGGTGGAAAGGAGTCGATTATTTTTGTCATAATTATTAAGATATCCATTTCCAAAGAAATCATGTTAATGTACATGAAATATTTAAGGAACTAAGTTGATAAGGATTGGCAGTGTATCCTTCTGACTAAATTTCTAAATATCGCATTATACGTGATTACTGAGTTTCTTGTATATCGAAATTGAATATATATATATATTCTTAGGGATTTGGCAGCATTTTCCATGAAAGCTCTCAGACGGTTTGACTATTTCAATCAATTTAGACAAAATCTTTACCTAAAGCTTTCTCAGAAATCACTCTATTTTTTGTAGAACAACGTTCGAAAGTGTTCTTAAACCCAACTTGTATAAAGAACGATTTAATTTAAATTAGATTTATTATGTATGTATGTTTGTAACGTTTTCACACAATAACTACTAGACTGATTTAAAATTTTTTTTCACTGAGCTACATAGGCTATGTTACTTTCTCAACAAAAATAGGGATTCCTAAGCAAAATTCATTAATGTATCCCCAGGTGTGAAACAAAAAATCTGTTATCGCGTGCGCTGTGAAATCTATTAAAAATAGAACAAAAATGTTGCACAATATTATATAACGTTTAAAAATCTATAAAAACGTCCATGATACCATATGTCCAAACAATATAGTTATGCCACTATAACTTTTTTTTTGTCGCTGGGAAATGCAATTTACGCACTAAACGTGACCGATGACCACTCAGGAGTGTGGGACTGGGCGATAGAAGGTCTCGCAATACCCACTAAAACCCAGCGGAACCCTCTTCAGTCATTAGTGAGGCACCAGGTGTTTAGCTTTCTCATTATGCCCTGGTGTCTCGGATGTTTCCGACGGAGGATTCACGGAGGCAGGAGGAGATGCGTAAACATGTGCCGTCTTGTATTCCACCTCCTTCGGCGGTGAGGGGGAGCATCTACTGCATTCTCCCTCCCTCTGTTGTAGGCTTCCTTCGGCGAGTATTCCTCTCGCAAAACAAAGCCACTTCCGCCCACCATCTCTCGCTGAAGAGCATTGCGCCTACAATTATCCCCATGTAGGCGCTGAATCGATAGTTGCGCCACACTGATGAAAAGCAGGTGACTCCTCCCGGCCAATTTGGTGCACGAATTTCGGCAGTGATGCCACTATAACTACTTTTATTACATATTAAAAGTTAATAATTGTGCCAGAAATAATCAAACTATAATCCTTATCCAAAATAGGACATTATATTCAAAAGATATAATGAATTTTAAAATGTCAATCTAAGAAAATAAGTCCGACTTAGTAGACTTTCCATTGCCATAAGATCGGTATCTACGTGGATGAAACCGCGGGGCATTGTTAGATAATTTTACATGGTTAAAGTCGTAATAAAGTTTATTTTATATTGGAGTCTTCCTCAACGAAGCGAGGGATGTAATCGGTTGAGAACTAATACAGCCCCTCGCGTATGGAAATGCTTCGTTGGGGACGCAGTTAGTTCTTTTGATGGCGAGCCTCTTTCTTGTCGAATTAAAACTGAGATCAAACTGGGTGATTTCGAGAAAATTAAAGTAGCGTCTCATTTCCAACGATGACTCTTTACTGGTTGTATTAGTATGATTGTGGTTCGTTCACTGTACTTAAGCACCCACTTATTTTGTACAGAGCGTTTATTTTAATTATGTGGACGCCTTATCAAGGTATAACAAGCGTGTGTGTTTAAAATCATTTATTTGTCTGCATACAGTCTTTACTTAATTGAAATTCTTGTTTATACAGTATATTTTGGCCTAACTTTAGTTTATTTTTAGAATTAACTTTAAGATGAACAAATGAGGTATTTATTATACCTATTTAGTTAGGTGCGAATTTAATTATATTAGTTTAAATTCGTTTAGACAATACCTACAAAACACCCTCTAACTCTTCATAAGTACTTAGCGAATATCTCAGGTTTTTCTTTTATTGTTTCTAAATTCGTACTTCTTAATATCTTCTCTGTAATTTCAAGTAATATAAAGTAATTTGTGTAATCCGTATTTGAACTTATTTTATTTATATTGTGATAAGACAACGTTGTGGTATAAAAGAAGATGTAGTGACTAAAATTGAGAAAGGTATGTTTAGATGGTTTGGGCACGTGGAGAAAAAGAAAGATGAAGACTGACAAAAAGGATTTATGAGTCAAGATCGAATATGAAAGTTGGAAGGGGAAGACCAAGGCGAACGTTCCTGGACCAAATCCAGGACATTTTAAATAAGGACGAACTTGTATGAAAGGTTTAATGAGAATGAAAGAAGCGAAGGAGGTAAGCAATGATCGTGGCAAGTGGAATGATTTGGTCTCTGCCTACCCCTATAGGAATGAGGCGTGATGCTATGTATGTTATGTTTATTAAGTATTCTACGTAACATTTTGTTGAAACGCTGTTGGATTGTCAATAAATAATAAAAAAGGATACCCGATGGAATTTATTGTGGGTTCCTCTCAAAACATGACTGGAAGATATCTTTGTAGCCTTGGATTTTAAGTTACGTTAATTTTGTTTTTTAAATTTAATAAATATCGTAGTTTTTTTTGTTTGATTTGACTTATTATATAATAACCCCTCTTTACAGGTCAATTTTCTCATTTCTTTCGTTGCGGACGAGAGGAAAATAACTTATATTACATTACTTATTAATAACAACTGTACCATCAAATAAGATACAAATTACGGTAAAGTTAATTAGAAAATACAATCAAAATCGGTCGATTCGGTCGGATCGGTCGGTATTATACACCCATAACTGTACATATGGAAAAACAATTACGTCGATGGTCACTTTTTCTTAAATGAACAGAAATCAGTCGAACAGAATCAGAAATCAAATGTCTATAGCAAATGTGATATGTTTCAAAAACATTAGAGATAATTAAAGTATAAATTTCTATAACAAACTCCCAGAACTTTCTCGAGATGTCACTTAATAAATTCAAATACTTTGTAAAACAAAATTTTATTGAAAAATTTTACTATAATTGAAAATAATAATTGCACTAAGTTAAATATAATAAATGAATATATCGGAGAATAAGTGAGAGAGCATAAAGCATAGAGGCGTAGGGTTTCAAAGGTCGGTCGCACCGGCGGGCCTTCACCCGAGAACTTGTTGTTTGCCTTTTATTGACTCTGCCCCACGCCGATAGACAGATGGCGCCAGCGTTCCATTGACTATTACACTCCGATAAATATTATATTCTAATGATGATGACAAAAAGATATCCCTTTGAGTTTGTTGTGGATTCTTCTCAGGACAGATTTCGACGTAATTTTTGAATGGAAATTTTTTTTACGTGAATCTTCGTTCTCGGATGAAGCGCGTGGTTGGCGTCACGAAGATGTGCAGCGATTTTATGCTAATTCGTTTCAAGGTTAGGTAGTTTCAATATTTACAAATAATATGTGGCATTTCAAATCACCACTCGTCATCAATATACCATTTTTAATTCAATATAAAATAAATATATTTCGTAAATTCAAAAACAAAATTCAATTATTTCAAATGTTGACAAAAAACACGTCGCATCTCAATAAATTATTTGTGTTAATTTGCGACACTTAATATTTTAATGACATTAAATTCCTAACATATCTTCCTTTTTTTCCTCGCTCTAAGTCTCGGAAATCTAAAGGTTTAGATTTGTATAAATATAAACATGACTTAATAATTGGTTGCCAAAGAAGTTTCACTTCTGACATGTTTACTTCGTATCATCCTCAGTCATCCATTGCAATAAATGCATTGAACAAGCTCGTTAGCTTTTCGGAAATACATACGTTTGATAACGTTATCAAGTTTCATGATATCAATTGTATTGTCAAAAAACCTATAGACATTTTAAATGGTACAAATCTAATTCCACTTACAAATCCGGATGTCTCTATTGAAGTTGAACAAGCACTGTCCTTGGAAGTCTTCCACTATCTGTAGAACTTGTCTCTTCGAGGATTATAAACTCTTAGTTCCCTCCACTTGCACATATCAAGCTTATTGCTGTCCCCTTAGTTTCTCCACTGGCACGCTCGGAAAACGCGTTCAACCGTGATATTGTAACCCTTTCGACTTCAGCTCTTAGATGCAATATATTTAAATTTGAGATAAATGTACTCGATATTTTGTTTTTTCACGTTTATATATTTATTACGTTTCATAAAACATGTTGTGGTGCGCTTTTCGCAGATATAGTATTTATACATAGCATCACGCCTCATTCCTATAGGAGTAGGTAGGTACCACGTCCTCCCACTTCCCACGATCCTTGCATATCTCCTTTGCTTCTTTAATTCTCATTAAACCTTTCATACTACTTCTTTGGTTTACAGTTCTTTTGACCTGACTCTTATTTAAAATGTCCTGACATTTTAAACATTCGCCTTGGTCTTCCCCTTCCAGTTTTTGTTAGTCTCCTTTTATTCTTTCTCTCTACGTGTCCAAATCATCAAAGCGTACCTTTCTCAACTTTAGTCACTACATCTTCTTTTATAAAACAAATATTTACATAGTAAGTCGCTTTCGTTGTCTGTTAGCTTAGGTCTTTTAAAGTATTCTACCAATTTTTATAATGTTAACAGCAATAGATAAAGTAATTCTAGAGGATGGTTTATATGTATAATGCATATTATAGTACAGAAAAGTCGAGAAATTCAATGATTTTAAATGTGAGGTGGGATACCATCTCGTAAATTGTTTGATAAAACAATTTACGAGATAGATCAAATGAATGTACTACGGAATTATATATCTTAAAAAGATTGATATAAAACACTGTGATGTATATTTATGCCTAAAAAATTATACACAGTAACTATTTTTATCTTGTTGTTGTCCAGTGGTCGAATCGGCTATTATTCATTTGAATTGTAACATTATTTCGCCAATACTACACTCTCGACTAGCATATTTTCCAACAAGTTACATTAAAACTTCATTTAAATTCAACAAATGATTAAAATTAATAATACACTTTCTTTAAAATACCTTTATTCAACCAAAAAAATGAGATATCCATTGAACTTGACTTAAATAGTTTGATAATTTAATTTGTTATTCAAAACTTTTCTTTACGCGATGGTTTTACAAACAATATTAATTTATTCTCAATATGACTACAGACTTAAAAAATTAACAAAAGAGTGCATTTTTGTCAAATAAATAGTGTGAGGAATTTGAAATTGATTTGATTTATTATTTATGCATAATTTTTAAAAAATATTAGTATTCTGTACTCCTCTATATAACCTATTAAGCAGACAAAAAAGTTCGTGCCGTTTTCATTTATTGTTTACTTAAATGAACTGTATATCGAAAGCGAGGTAAAGTAATGGGGTAATTTTTTGCACATTTAATAGCTGATATTAAGAAGTGTTATTAAATGAGTTGGAGTTTTTATAATAAGATCCCAACTTCTGACTTATTGTAAAACTCCAACTCTTAACTAAGATCTTTTATTCTCTCCAGTTTTAAATTATATACAACTTGCATTATACTAATCATTAATTAAATATTTGAATTCATACAATTTAGTACTACTTCTCTAAAAGCAACTACACCATGAAACTGCTTGATCGACTACATCCACAAAATTGTTTCGCTCGTTAAAGTTACCTCGTATTGCCAGTATATTACTCAATAACTCCCTCACCCAACTTTGTATCTATAATTTAACATTGTTAATATCAGCTTTAAAATGTACAAAAATTACCCTACTACTTTATCTTGTTTGTGATACATAGTTCATATAAGTAAGCAACATATTTTCTTCCACAATTCCGCAGTGCCTGAAGACCAAGGTCTTCGAACAAGGCATGTTGCCAGCGATTACATATGGTCCCAGACATGACCGCTGACTATGGACCTCATACGAAAACTCGGAGTAATTCAGCGGGCAATGGAGAGGGCTATGCTCGGGGTTTCTTTATATGCTGAAATCAAAAATGAGGAGAACAGTAGGAGCACTAAAGTCACCGACATAGCCTACCTAATTGCAAAGCTGAAGTGGCAATGAGCAGAACACATAGTTCGCAGAACCGATGAACGTTGGGGCCTGAAAGTGCTACAAAACGCAGCTTCGGCATACCCCCCACCAGGTAGAGCGATGACATCAGGCGGGTAGCCGGCAGCCGCTGGATAATGGCAGCGCAAGATCGGGCCCAATGGAATTCATTACGAGACCTTTGTCTTGGCTGAGACGACGAAGTAAACAGTAAATAAAAACCGCACATACTTCTTTGGTTGCCTAATATACATACATACATACATAGCATCAAGCCTCATTCCCATAAGGGTAGGCAGAGACCACGTCCTTCCACTTGCCACCATTTTAGCATATCTCCTTCGCTTCTTTCATTCTCATTAAACCTTTCATACAAGTTCGTTTAGAGTACTCTTGACCTGGCCCTTATTTAAAATGTTCTGGATTTGGTCCAGGAACGTTCGCCTTAGTCTTCCCCTTCCAACTTTCGGATTCACTCTTGACTCATAAATCCTTTTAGTAAGTCTTATTTCACTCATTCTCTCTACATGCCCAAACCATCTAAGCATACCTTTCCCAATGTTAGCCACTACATCTTCTTTTATACCACAACGATCTTTTATCACACTATTTCATATCCTGTCACAAAGTTTTAATCCACTCATACTTCTCAACGCTCTCATCTCTTCTGCATTTATTTTACTTATGTGATTCTTCTGCCGTACCCAACTTTCGCTACCATACATAAGTGTTGGCACCAACACTCCTGCATGCACTGCCAGTCTGGCCTTTTGAGACACCATTTGGCTATTCATAAATGCGTGCAGAGCACCATTTACCATATTCCCTGCATTCACTCTCCTTTCAATATCACTTTCAAATGTTCCATCTTTTGTAAACTTAGATGCTCATATAAGTGTGAGAAATTTCGTATTCCTTCAACCGCACATTTTTCGTATAAAAGGGGTACAGAATTTTTACTTTACGTATTATTATATAGATAAATTGAATGTCAGTTTGGATTATGTCCTCGTATTCATTAGAGTTTGATGTCATTAAGTGTAATAACGAGTGTCAGTTAACTTGGCGTACACATTTTAAGGTTATTGCTAGCTCTCCAGTCTGTACGCGTCCACCCGTGTTATTGTCCCGCCCCTACCGCTGACGTCTTTATTTTAGCCTGGATGCAAATTCAATTACACTCAAGTTTTGCTGACTTGGGCACGCTTTTACAAGATTTGCACTTTGTCTCCAACGAACATTTTAACAAATGACACTACCGTTGGGATCTATTTGTTTATCAAACTCATAATATTAGATCACTCTCTTCCTATACTAGTCCATTGAAATGTTACAATTAAAGGACCTAATATTGCATTTTTTAGAGGTCGTAATTTTATTTTCGGGACAATAGAAGCTTAACCCCAAATTTGTAGGCTTGATGCCACTGTCTCCCGGCCGCCATTTCGGAAAAAAATTGTCGCGATATCTCGAAAACTCATAAGCATTGACGATCCTGGTCAACTTTGGAACCCTGTAACAGCGGTTTAAAAGAATCAAGTAAAAGAAATGTAGACAGAAATTTTTCTCAAACAACCATCAACAAGATTGGTCTGAAGTATTTTATGTCCACACAAGTATAACAAAACAGTTATAGAGCAAAAAATAAATTATGTATAGAAGTTTTCTCATTTTTTTTGCATATAACTTCTTTAATTTAAAATTTAGGGCAATTAGTTATATGAACGTATTTGTAAGGAAAACGATTTGTCAAATTATGTCTTTGAGATTTTTTTGTAGGACGCATATTTTCCGAGATATAAAAAACGTGTTTGCACCCCTTTTTCCATGATGGCGGCCGGGGGACAAGGGCGGCAACGCCACAAGCTTGGGGTTAAACTTCTATTGACCCCTACTCATGTACCAAAAATAAAATTGCATTCTCTAAAATATGCAAAGCAAATGTTACATTTCAATGGAATACACATATCTTGTTTAAAGATAACGTAATACTTGTTATTCATCTAGTCACAACGGACATAAAAAAGGGAAAGTATACAATTTGTCTGTTTCTCATATGTGTACTTCAAACGAAGCCATCAGAGCTGGTGTTTATGGAGTTATATTTTAATTTAATCTAGATGTCACTAGTACTTTTTGAGTTATAATGCGTTAAGTTAACAATACGCATTGTTAACTTCGTCATTGATTGACACTTACTGCAAAAATAACAGTTAATTTTACAATTTTAAGTCTTCGAAATAAGAAGATGCATTTATTCTTGTTAATTTTCTGTGTTCATTTATTTTATGGTCATTTGTTCGCATATTTATTTTATCTTTACTAAAATAACAACTGGATATTAGACACCAAAGAAACAGAGTTACAGTCGAATTTATAATAACAATAAGGATTGGTATTCTACATCCTCGAGGACAAAACTTTTCATAATTATTTATATCGAATCAACAGTCTAAAAAAAAAGTTAAAAGTTACTAAAAATGACTACATATCCATCCCTGAAAACCCTTTTTTCGTATAAAAAGTAGCCTATGATATTTCTCTCAAGCTTAACAATACCTGCGTATCAATATCTATTAAAATCGGTTCTGCAGTTTTGGTGAGAAAGCGTGATATACGAAAGAATTACTATCGTGTTCTGTAATTTACTTATTCTGTAATGAATGTATTCTGTATTCTTCGACCAGTGCGTGATGTGCCAGTGATGACCTACGGTTCTGATACGTGGTCGCTGACTATGGGCCTCGTGCGGTAGCTCAGAGTCACTCAGCATGCGATGGAGAGGGCTATGCTCGGAGTTTCTCTACGTGATCGAATTAGAAATGAAGAGATCGGTAGTAGAACGAAAGCTACCGACATAGTTCTAAGAATCGCGAACCTGAAGTGGCAATGGGCGGGGCACATAGTCCGAAGGACCGATGGACGTTGGGGACAGAATGTGCTGCGACCCCGCACCGGACGGCGCAGTGTAGGCAGACCCCCCACAAGGTGGACCGATGATATAAAGAGGGTCGCCGGTAGCCGCTGGAGCCAAGCGGACATCATTACGTGAGACCTATGTCCAGCAGTGGACGTCCATCGGTTGAAGCGACGATGACGACTATCGTATTTTTAATATTAGTACGGATGATAGATGCCTTATAACATGTAAAAAGACTTAAAGGTAGAGAAGTGTAATCTTTGGAAAATATTATGTCATATCAGATACAGCAAATCATTGTTATTCGTTCATTGTTCTCAAGTGTAGATATATTCGTTTGTATAAATACTTTAAACTATTTTATTTTAACACTTAATGCGAATAGCGCTAAAACTTTAATAGAACTATTGTTTCGAACTCACAAAAGACGTTGAAAGGGCAGCTCAAACAGACAACAACAATAAAGTTGGTCAGATCTGCTGGCCATTGCAAAAAGCACATCGTTCGTGGCGTCCTGAACACAATACAAACTTAAATTGTTCGTGAAAGCGTTATGCACTCGACGGTTTCAATTTCCTCGCGAACTAGCCATTGCAGATGTTCGGACGACCCATAAATATGATTTGAAAATCGTTTTATGTATGAGCCGTAAACTTTTATCTCCGCTACCATTGAGGCACGCCGTATAAACGATTCTAGTTAGTCCTGTACAAAAGCAGCAGACGTTTTAATATCATATCGTCTGGTATACATTTTGTTGGAATGGATCATTGGCGTGTACACCCCAAAGATCGTTCTAATGATGTAATACACCCATAGGTATACGACGCTAGAAAGCAAACACGAAGTAACCCGCAAAATATTGTTTAAACAAATCTATAGGATACTTTTTAGACTACAAGTCCATGGAAGTAATTAACCAGTGAAATGAACCAACGCGAATAACACTTACAAGACTGTTACTATATTATAAAATAATTTTTAACACTAAGTCGTCATTTCTGAGCACTGGTGTCATACTGGTGAGTATACGAGTAAATAATTATTTTTTTATCCGAATATTTTTATTTGTTACCATTTATAATGTACGACTATAAGGTACAACGTAATATTTATTAATACATACTCGTACATCACGCCTCATTCCCATAGGGGTAGGCAGACACTATGTCCTTCCACTTGCCACGATCCTTGCATATCTCCTTAGCTTCTTTCATTCTCATTAAACCTTTCATACAAGTACTCTTGACTTGACCCTTATTTAAAATTTTAAAATGTCCTGGATTTGGTCCAGAATCGTTCGCCTTGATCTACCCCTTCCAACTTTCGCATTCACTCTTGACTCATAAATCCTTTTTGTTAGTCTCCTTTCATTCATTCTCTCTACATACCCAAACCATCTAAGCATACCTTTCTTAAGTTTAGTCACTAAAGAGTACAATTGTGTACTATGCCTGCCAATCCGCAGTGGATTAGCGTGGTGAGCTTATGCTCTAAAAACCCTTTCTCATATGAGTGAGGAATCCTGTGCCCAGCAGTGGGGCGTTAATGGGCTGCTACTGACCTTACCTCATGTGGCAATTTAATTTGTCATTGACTAAAAAAAAAAGTTAAGTAGCAGCCCATTAACGTCCCACTGCTGGGCACAGGCCTCCTCGCTCATATGAGAGAGGGTTTTAATTTTAAATAAATTTTAAATTCAAAACCAAAATTTAATAACTTCTATACTTCTAATATTGACAAAAAATTCATCGTTTGATATTTCAATAAATTAATTCAATTAATTTTCGACACTTTTAATGTTTTAATGACAATTAAATTCATTAAATTTCTAACATATCTACCTTTTTCACTCCCTCTAATTAGCTGAAATCTTAGATTTCTATAAAGATACACAAAATTTAACAAGTAGTTTGCCAAAGAAGTTTCACTTCTAACATGTGTATTTTGTACACACGAGCTTTCAATTTTTTTAACGTGTTATAGATTCATGAAAAACTAAGACACATTATCACGTTCCATCTGAGCCGAGCGTGTCAACGACAGCGAGTAAAAAGCGATATAGAGGCGCGATCAAGCTAATGCAATATATGGCTTAATGAAAAAGTTTTTGAAGTGAAACCTTTAGGGTATTGTGAGCTTTATTTTATGGGTATTGAATAAGACTGAACCGTCACGCTCTTTCGAGTTAAGTCGACTTCGACTAAGGAAGCAAGAGTAGAATAATCAACGTATCACTGCTATATTTTACTACATTCAGTCGAGTCAGCTAGTATTATATTGTAGATAATTTTCAACAAAAGCTACAAACTTAATATCAAACCGTCTGGGTGAAATCTGCTTGTGTAAATTCCGTTGGGGTGAAATGTTCTTCGGGCACGCCACCTTTGGTTGGTCAAATAATAACACCCTAATGGCGATATTGCCTAATGTATTTTAGCTAAATGGAATGGTGTTGTTGTCGCACGACACTTCCCTTTTCAAGCTGCCTGTGATTTAGACCACGTTTAGCGAATAAGGAACAATTTATATAATACTAGCTAACCTTCGCAACATCGTCTACGTTTCCAATTTGAATATTCTTTATTCAAGTAGGCTTTTACAAGACTTTTTTTATCTTCAAACATAGATTTTCCATTGAAGTGGAACTTCTTTAGATGCATGAGGGTATATATTTTACGGATGTAACTCGTGACTAGCGTCACGAAAATGTGCAGCGTTTTTTATGCTAATTCATTTGAAGGTTAGGTAGTTTTAATATTAAAACACGTGCCATTTTTATTTACAACTTATGATTTGAGATTTCAATAAATTATTTGTTTTAATTTTCGTCTTTTTAAATATTTAAATGACAATTACATTTACTTAATTCCTAACATTTTGTTAGGAATTACTTTGTACGCAAGCACTTTTAATTCCTATCCTAGTCTGGAGAAAGCTCACAACATATACAGTCAGGTTTTCTTCTTTGTCTTATCATCATTACAATATAACTTTTAATTTATTTTATATCGCTTAGAACAATTCAATTACACTTTTTATCGTATAAGTAACCCATCTATCTATCTAAATATAAAAGAGATATCCAGGTATCTATTGACTCATTACGATATCTTTGGAACCATTAGGCGTAGACTTGAAATTTGGTTGGAATATTCCTTTTGCCGAGTAGAGGTTAGCTAATAACGGATTTTACGAAATTTCACCCGCAAGAGGGGTTGCAGGGGTGTTAACTATTGACTCATCATATAAGGCGCAGAGACTTGAAATTTGGTAGGAACACTCCTTTTGCCGAGTAGAGGTCAGCTAAGAACGAATTTCAATCAAAAAGGACTATGGGCTCTTTGCAGTACTACACAGCAAATAACTCATTGAAGTATTTATACGTATGTTTATTATTTGTAAAGCAATTTGCCTAAATTACTGAAAATGCTACCCATTCAAACCAATGAAAAAAATATTCAACGCAAATGAAGTCGCTGGTGTAGCTTGTATACATATAAGAGATATCCAGGTATCTATTGACTCATCACGATATCTCTGGAACCAGAAGGCGTAGAAACTTGAAATTTGGTAGGAATATTCCTTTTGCCAAGCAGAGGTCAGCTAAGAACGGATTTTGCGAAATTCCACCCGCAAGGGTGGTTGCGGGGGTGGTAATTAAAAATAATCAAATTTTCTCATTTCATAAAAATTCAAACTTCACATCTACAAACAATATCTTTTATGGTATGTAAAATTTGGTCAGAATTTTTTTGACATAATGGAAACTATCAAAAGTAAATTTTAGGAAATTCCGCCCTCAAAGAGCAGTGCGGGTATGTTTCGTTTTTGTAAAACAATTCACATAAATTAAAGAAAATGATACCAAAAAATCATTTCACGCAGATGAAGTCGCGGGTTCAGTTAGTGGAATATAAAAGAGACATAGATTACAGTGTGAACACTAATAATGCAATTCTGCAAGAGTCTACTTCTACATTTTTTTTAATTTTATTTAAAAAACGTAACATCTTTAAATATTCAATGTCATTTTGTGGAAACGTGGTAGATCTAGTAAGGCAATTTACCTCTAAAAGTTTCTACACGCATCGTAATTGGACATAAATATCTTGCTTGGCGGTACGTCTTTGCTGGTAGCGTGGTAACCATCAATGGCTGAAGACTCATAATAGTCCAAGATCAGAGAAATTAAAAGATACAATTTTCAAAATTTGTCCTGATGTTTATCGAACTCGGATGCTCTGTTAGCAAAGATAGTACTCTCATCACTGCGTCAGCGAGGCCGTCAGCTGATGCAAGCTATTGCACCGTTATATTGGCCTTGGCTGCTTTGTCGTGCGTATTTCGCTTTATACCCACTGTAATGCGTTATACGACAGATAGACAAAAAAATTGAGGCGATAGAACAAAAACTTCACTTTTAATAATGTATTTTATTAATAATTGAAAATTTTAACTGGAGCCTAGTTCGCACTATCCATAATATAATAAGAGTTGTAAGTGTGTACAGTAGGAATTGAAAAATCTTTTAAAGCTGAAATTGATATATAATTTAAATGAAAAAGTTAATTTCAATTGCTTGGACTCGTTTTATTGGCTCCCGTAATTTGCGCGCGCTTTTTAAAATAAATTACCGTCACCTACCCCGCCCCGAACGGACGTTTTTGCGTCAATTGCCCCGCGTTTCGAATGACGCTAAAGACGCTTTTGGGACTTAAATGAAAGACTACTGAATTTTATGATTTTTGTGTGAGATAACATAGTTAAACTTTATAATGTTATCTTTTATTTATTAAAATAAGATTCTGGTGTAGCGTCTTGTATTTATAGGCTCATATCTGAAAAATTAAAACTCATTGCAAGGGTTCTCATTATCTTCACATCACCTATATAATAAAATACACAAATTACTATTAAACACTCACAGTTTCTAAAATACCACAAAATAAGTTCGACGCGATATACGCGCCGTTACTAACGGTCAGTTTGTTTTTGTTTTTACTATTGTCTGGTGTAATTTCTTCGCATATTTTATAACGGCAGTTACCGAGAAGCGATACACATTATGATTTTAAATGAAAGATATGCTTATATTTCTAATTGCCAGAATTGAGACAAAACGATCATATCAATCGTATCATATCAACTAGTAGTTAACAATGGCAATCTACTTCAAATCGGTTTTGTCAACAGGTAGTTGACAGGTAATAAAATCAAAGGATTAATAATTGAAAATTTGAACTGAAGCATAGGTCTCTCTCTCTCTCCCTACGTAGAATAAGAAGAGATTGTTGCAACTGTGTCCTAAAAATAGGAATTGAAAAGGTCTTTTAGAGCTAAAATTGACACAAAGGATAAATCAAAATGTTAATTAAGGAATTTTGGGTTGTAAATACGGCCAAAGCAAATAGTTCCTTACAAAATACTACGAACCTTTAATCCGCTCTATGCTAATGGAGTCTAACCAAGCAAGACTTATCTAATCATAACAATGTAAATCCTAAATCTACAACAAACATTTGTTTAGCATTCTTAATTCCACGCAAACTTGTATTTAACGTTTGTAATATTTAAATAACAAGTCCCACCTTTCGACTCATTACACTATCATTAATAACATCGGCGTACGAAATGTTAATTTGAAATGTAAACGCTACATGGAATAATTCATATATTTGTTATGAAATTTAATTATCGTAGTGAAAATTTTAATATATATTCATTAAAATACGCTTATATTTACGTTTAAGTATTCTTGCTGTATCAGTGCTGTGAGTAAACCCACAGTCAGACTAAAACATATATTTATAAAAGACATATTCATTCGTGAATAAGGAATAATACTCAAAAAGATTCAAATTTGAATTCAAACATAAATTGTCTTTGTTCAAGTAGGCCTTTACAGCACTTTTGATTCGTTGAATTTATATTGTTTCTCACACACTAATTCTTATGATGATGGTATTAAAGAACAACTTAAAATCTAAAGTTACGAGACTTCCTTCGTGCCCTTCCCTGCGAACTTTATTTTTTACCATAATCCTTACAATATTGTATCAGTTTCTTATACTTAAATTTGACTTAGAGGAATTCGTTTGCTCGTGGTGTAAAAAAGAGATATTTTATATAAGAACTGGTATCTTTTTGTTAACATAACTAAGTTATAAAATCTATGTTTAACCATTCATCTATACAAATATTATAAAGAGGAAAGATTTGTATTTTTGTATGTAATGAATAAAGTCAAAAAATACTGGACCGATTTTACTAATTCTTTTTTCATTAGAAAGCTACATTATCACTGAGTAACATAGGCTATATTTACTACTAGATTACTATAGAAATCTTTATCCTATTAAATCCAACCGAAGGTGTAAAAAAACAGCCATAAAATATCTTTTATCGAATACGTTGTGAAGGGTATTAATGATAGGACAAAAAATGTTCGACAAAATTATAGAATATATCAATATTTACAAAAGACTTTGCGAGACCATATGTCTAACTATTGTAGTTATGTCACTATATCTACTTTTTACATTTAACAAATTGATGGAAATGCCGATCAAAAACAGACCGTGTTATTCATACCATTTATAAATTTTTATCTAAAAAAATTATTTAATATTCAAGACTGTCTCAATGCCTGATGATTACTTTTGAATTATTGAAATCGGATATTCCATTCAAAAGATATCATGAAATTAAAATAAAAATACATGCGGGCGGCGGCAGCCACGCAGCGCATCATGTAACTAACTCGACGAAAGAGGGGCAGTGCGGGAGAAGGGGGAGCACCATTATGAACTAAGTAGCCGGTCGGCTCTTTACGCAGTGGACGCAAACGACATTGAATATTTCGAGTTTTTTTAAACACATTTTTATGCTTCACTTAAAAAGTTCTTTTCAGAGCTACATAGTTTTAGTATTATTTATTTATTTGTTAATTCATGGTCGTTTTAATTATCATGCTTATAACTTAAATATTTGTACCTATTTATGTCTACCCGTGCGAAGTCAGGACGGGCCGCTAGTTTAAAATAAACGTTTTTAATATAACAAAAGAAAAGAAGTTATACAATATAACTAAAGACATTTTATAGTCAAAATAGTAATAACTAAATCTAAATGATGTCACAGGGCTACTTTTTATGCTGAAATACCACATTAAAGCCAGAGAAATAACATGATCGAATTTAAACAAAACATATTTAAATAATTACCTAATTTAGACATACAAAACCACGAGCAAAGCTAGTGATTAAATTAAATAGTCCAATTGAGTGTGGCATGCGTTTGCAATACACAAACCATTAATCTACTACTGAAGAGCTTTCAGTTGCCGACCACAAATTAATTACAATACAGGGTAGATTACTAGATTATGTAATGAATTAACATTTTTTTAAAAAAGATCATAAATTGTGAAAAAAAATTATGTAAAGAAGTTCGCGCAGTGTGAAAGATATAATGTTACTTATTGATTTGAAATACAAATCTTAAGTGTAATCTAGAATTAATTTTCAGTGTATATTATGTGGGACTGTCTCATTGGTCCAGTGTCATGATTCTTTTAAGATTGACTTAATATTTACGACAAGCTGAAAAATTTGTAATGTTCTCCACCCTCGTGCTTCGGAGCACGTTAAGCCGTCGGTCCTGTGCCTGATCTCTCTCTGGCCCTGTCAGATTGTCGTCACATTGGAATATGAGAATGAAGGAATAGACAATGCGCTTGTGGTGTGGCCTCTTTTTTATGAGTGAGGTGGCCTGTACTCAGCACTTACCTTCTACACTTATTATAAACGAATTAGTATAAATCCCACGTCTTTATCATAATTTTTACGCTTAAATGGGTATATTTGACGGTGTAAGACTTTTATTTACAACAATTATTTATTTTCCCATATTTTCACTTTTTGAGAAGCTTTACTTTTCTGGTCTCCATCCGAATCGGTTGAATAGTTTTAAAGTCTGTCTACTACATAATAAATGTGTGTGTTAAAGTACGGCGACATCTATTTGATAATTATCACTTAGGTTGTCCGGCCACGATTAATAAACTTTGAGCTATTGATAAAAATCAGTCTTGTGTTTATGGGCTCATAATTAAATAAAATATGGGCTCAAATTAAAACTTATCTCGAGGGTTTTCATTATTATTCACGTCATTTTTATATTCAAAGTCACAAATAATTACTTAATAATACTTACAGTTCATAAAATACCACAACAATCCTTAACGACCTTCGATGCGACACACGCATCGTTAGTAACGGTCATTTTGTAATTTATTTAATTATGTCTTTCTATTGTCTGGTGTTATCTCTATGCATTTTTTGTTACGACAGTTACCGAAAAGCGAAATAGATAATACAAATTATGACTTCAAAAGAAAGAGACACTTCTACTTCTGGATTGTCCGAGTTGAGACAACTTTCGCATCATGTCAACTAGTAGTGGACCCCGGGCAATCTACAGTTTGTAGATTTCCCGGGATAACAATCACCGTGCCACCTCATTAAAATATCTGATATCTTCTAATATTCTTTTTACTTTACTAAGACATACTTTTTAAGGCTATTTTAATCGACATGAAATATACAACGTATGTAATGTATTTAATTGAATAAGGAATAATACTGCATTGAATTAATAGCTTGGTAAATAACACATAATTTTTTGTAATACATTATAAATATATATATTAAATAAAAAAATAAATTACTGTAAGTTAAATATATACCATTGTCAAATTTATCGACCTTTATTGTATACAATTCTCCAATATATTAATTTAAGCAGCATTTGCGATTTAAGCCCACAAAAATTTAGTTAGTTACGGTATGGTATTGTAAATCTTTGAATTTTTTTGGCTTTTTGTACTATAATATGTCTGTCTCTTATATATAAATATAAACCTTCGTCTCAATTCACTCTATTTCAGAAAACTGCATTAAAATCAGTTGTACATTTTAAAAGTTCTAAGGTAACATATCAAGTAGCACAGAGCTTTTAATCACCAAATGCTATGTTCATAAAATATATAACAAGATTATAGTTACTTTACAAGCAATAGAAAATCAATCCTTCAAAAAAAACCTCTTTACTTGGTTGTGTGAAAAAACATTTTATTCTATGTCACAATTTAAAATTTATTAAATTTCGATAATTAAAATAGGTACTCGTATGCGTACTATATAATCGAAAATATATTAATTAATTTTATGATAATCTCATTGAACTTTAATTAAATCTGACATATCTAAGAAGACAAATTGAAATCTGACATAAATCTTATAAATTGTTATTTTTATTTCTTAATATTTGCATGCTGTATATAAGGTAATGTGATGGCACAAATATGTTATTTCGACCTGTGGAACCACCCATGTTCGGCAAATAAACATTTCATTTCATTTGAGACAGCCAAAGAGCCTTCATTAAATATTATGCCTATATATATTGTTTACAGATTATCGAACAATCAAATTAGGAAATATCAAAATACCGCATTATTTATATAAAGTTTATTACTAACAATTCGTGATAATAAATTACAATCAATTGTTTCGCCAACTATTTCATTGCTTTCAAAACAAAAATTAATGTTAGTGAACAGTGTATAATTTGTAACAAATTGAAATTGTGCGTTTGCAAAATAATTTGTGACGAGTTTTGGAGGCGTCACGAAATAATTATGTGGAGTTACATAAATATTGAATAGGCAATGTATTGGGTATTTCAATTAATAACATTTGCTATTCACGGTGGATGTATTTGTTTTGCGGTTGAATTATAATAGAGTTACTGATAACAATAAGCTAAATAGGTAATAGCAAACTGAGAATAATGGCACAATTATATGGACAGAAATTTATGAATCTCATTTGTATCTCCTATTATTCGAGATAGCGATGAGGTTCACGAATATAATAAAAAATCTCGTTATCAATCATATTTAACGTTTTAGCGTTTTGTATTAAAATAAATGTAATGGGCTATTTGTTAAATCAAATCGTTGTCGCCTTTATTCTAAACAGATTCATTATATACTTATTATTTCGCCCTTCTTTTTTATTGTGACAGGTTAATGCTTTAGTAATGATATCTACAACAAACTCACAGAAGACGTTATAAAGATATCGCTTACTAAATTTATCTATCATTATTAAAAGGATTGTGAAGTGGAGCTGTAATCAAAATAAAAAAGGATACCAGATTGAGTTTATTGTGGGCTTTTCTCAGAATAGGACTCGAAGGAAGCGTCGTAACTATAGATTCTAAGTCGTTCTTTAATATCATCATCAATCATTACAAATAATATATGGAAAGACTATTCAAAACTACTGTAAAAGCCTACTTGAATAAAGAATGTTTGTATTGTTTTTGTGTTTGATAGCCCATTTTTCGAGGAAGACTATGAGCTATATATCATCACGCTAAGACCAATAGGAGAGGTGTAACAATGACGAATTTTTCAAAATTGGGTATTTTTTTCCTTTCGAGAGCTTCCGTTATATGTGCTACGTAAACGATTAAAGTTTCGCAAATATCACATATAACAAAATTGTTCCTCTTTCAAATTTCTAAAAAAAAGTTCATGATATCATACATCTATCTTTTAAGATTGACTCACTATAACCTTTGATATGGTTATTAAATTTCTTCTCTGTCTTACATGATCCATTCAAAGCCTTTGTGTGTTATCTAGTAAAATATATAGATGTAGCTTGGTTAGGTCATTAATTTATATCTGTTTCATATCGATCTTAAACTATAATAACTCCATATCGTATTAATCTTTACTATAATATTGCCTGAAGATGTTAAACATCATAGGTGACTGAACGCCGAAACCTATTTCGATAAGAAATAAGTCCCATTCAGGGTCAATGCGAAGTTTGGCTCTAAGCCAACGGCTGTATTTACTTCGTTATAAATAAGCGAAGCATTATAAAATTTACTATTAGGAATTTAGTAAGAGTACTTTCAAATGAAAGCTTTTATTTCAACGCCTCAAGTTTTTTCGACAATCTATTGCATGGTGCTTTACATGCTGTCGAGTAGCCAAGGCCAATATGGCGACAGCCATGACTTGCATATTTTGGTTATTTAATACTATGTAAGTAGCAGCCCATTAACGTCCCACAGTTGGGCATAGGCCTCCTTACTCATTAGAGTGAAGATTTTTAAAGCACAGATCCACCACGCTGCTCCACTGACACTTGGCAGGCAGGGTTTAATATTATATTAATATCAAACAATAGTATGGTGTTTTTGATAGCGTTTTGAGTTCTATATGGTGTTTTTGATGGTAATATTATCAACCTAGGTTCAAATATGTTTTTCGCATATCGCATTTCAGTTGACTAAAATAGAAAAGCGCAGCCAAGACCAATTTGTTGACATCCTAAATTTTCACTCATTTATTAAAACAACCAAGTCCAAGATGGCAGCGCCCATGGCTTGCATAAATGACCAAGTAGCAGTTATTTTATTAATCATTCACACTTTTAAAAGTTCAATTACATTTTTTTAAATATGTAGTGCATAACACTAGATGATTTAAACTTAAATTTTCGTGGTTTATCAACATATCGAAAACTGTTTTAATGGGTTCATACCACAATGACGTTTTGGAATTTTGTCGATATTTCGACCTAGTTGCATAGATCGTGATCACGACGTAACTAGTAAAGTAAAAAAGTAGCAATCCATTAACGTACCACTGCTGGGCACAGGCGTCCTCACTCATAAGAGACAGGTTTTTTAGAGCATAGACCCACCACGCTGCTCCAGTGCCGATTGGCAGGTATAGTACACAAGTGCACTCTCTATTCCTTCACTCTCATAGTCCGATGTGAGGGGAATCCGACACGACCGGAGTGAGAACAGGCGCAGGACCGACGGCTTAACGTGCTCTCCGAGGCACGGGGGTGGAGCACACCGCCATCCTCCCAACTTCGGTCAAATATTGTGAAAACTTAACTCGAACACAGAACCTCATGTCTGTAGTCACTAGAACATACTAACCACTAGACTAATGAGGCAGTCACAAGTAAAGTATAAAGTAGTAAAACAGTTTGCAATATGACACTAGATGTTAATACAGTTTTTTTTAAAGCTTCATTAATCAATAAAATTTATTTGACGACAAATTGTACAGGGCCACCTATGAAATGCTCACGTAAAATGTTTAAAGTTATCTATCTATGTTGAGAGAGAGAATACACTTTATTGTACAAGAATAAACAATAAATGAAATATAAACAGTAACTTTTTCTTCCAGGCAACCTAAGGGTTAGTGAAAATTTCCAATATATTGTATAATAAGCATTAGATGGCTTATTTTTTTTATGAATAAGTTTGTATTTTAAACTTATTCCTACTCCTTTACTCTCATAGTGACATGGAGATCGGGAACCAGATAAAGATCAGTTGCAAGACCGACGACTTAACGTACTCTGATTCTGACAATGCTACACTAAATATTTGATACAAAATCAAATACTACGGTGTAAGGTTTTAAGAATAAACCTTGTTTATTACATTTCCTCTATTTATTACCAAGTATCTGGGTTTGGCTGTGTCCCAAATTTCACATTGACCGTGAATTGGATTCATTCTTTATCAGCATCATCTTCAGCGTTCCATCACCTGAAGATCTGATTTATATCATATAGATATTAAATAACTTTGTTGCCAACATGCATATATCTAACAATTAATTCAGGTTCATTAAATACACCTGCAATATTCTTGTTGGAATTCCGACTTGGGGGCAGGAGAAAAGCCAAAGACAAAGCTGCGAGATTTATTTATCGACATATGTCTTTTAATACATCTACACTAATATTATAAAGAGTAAAAATTTGTATTTTTGTATGTAACGAATAAACTCAAAAAGTATGGACCGATTTTAATAATTTTTTTTTCATTAGAAAGCTACATTAACACTGAGTAACATATGCTATATTTAGTACTAGATTTCTATAGAAATCTTTAGAAATTCCTATTGAAGGTGTAAAAAAACAGCCATAAAATGTCTTTCATCGCATACGCTGTGAAGAGTATTAATGATAGGACAAAAAAATGCTCGACAATATTATAGAATATATCAATATCTACAAAAAACTTCGCGAGACCATATGTCTATCTATTGTAGTTACTATAACTACTATTTTACATTTAACAAATTGATGGAAATGCCGATCAAAATCAGACCGTGTTATCCATACCATTTATAAATTTTTATCCAAATATAAATAGTTTAATATTCAAGACTGTCTCAATACCTGATGAATATTTTTTGAATTATTGAAATCGGATATTCCATTCAAAAGATATCATGAAATTAAAAAAAAAATACATGCCGGCGGCGGCCGCCACGTAGCGCATCGAGTAACTAAGTCGACGAGTGGGGCGCAGTGCAGGAGAAGGGGGTGCACCATTATGAACTAGGTAGCCGGTCGGTTCCTTACGCAGTGGACGCAAGCGACATTGAATATTTCGAGTTTTTTTAACACATTTTTATACTTCACTTAAAAAGTTCTTTTCAGAGCTACTTAGTTTAAGTTTTAGAAATCTCGCTTTTTATAATATTTGTCAATTGATGGTCGTTTTAATTATCATGCTGCTTAAATATCTATACCCATTTATGTCTACTCGTGCGAAGCCGGGACAGGCCGCTAGTATACTAATAAGTTAAATATTTATTTGCAACGCGCATTCTGTCAATCGCTGACATTTATGTCAAACACAGTAAGGTTATATTTAAAAAAGTTTACATTATCAAAAGCACTAAGGAGGTTACATTAGTAAAGTTCTTACTGTGGTTAAATTTCCTTTAAATTTCTAGTATTTCACGCAACTTTCTTAATGTTTTCTTTCATAAGAATCTTGTTCTGACTATAACAAATACAACAACGAAAAATTTTGCGAAATGGTCCAGCAGTTCACACGTGATGCCCTGATATAGGGAATTAAGAACCAATTGTTATACATATAGATACAGGTGTTAGCACTTGTTGTCTACAAATTGTAATATTGTTCAAATAATTACCCAAAGTGTCCCCAGAAATGATTGAGATGTTATTTACCAATAATTTTACTATTAATTATGTTTATGTAAACAATTGTTAATGTAACAAGCTTATTGATATATTATTTGTTTACAGTCTGCATCATGTACATTGTTTACCAAATGAGTACAAGGATACTGAGATAGAGGTCAATGTTTGCTCAGTGAACAATTACATAGCTAATATCCATATTTTGTTCAATTTGATATAAATGTTTAACCAGACAAATTTGTATTTACATTAGATTTAGCTAATTGATTTGATGGTGTTTATTGTGAAGATTTCGATAAAAATAAAAGCGATGCCTCTGCTTTTTTATTAAATTCATAAAAAATGTTTACATCACAGTTATAACAGTACAAGCTGAACCCGCGACTTCGTCAGCGTTGAATGTTTTTTTCAATGGTTTGAATTAGCATTTAATTTAATTTACGCAAATTGCTTTACAAATAAAAACCATACGTGTAAATACTTCAATGAGCTTATAGACCTTTATCAGGCTCTAGATTATCGTTGTACAAAATTTCAATGAATTTTGTAAAATCCGTTCTTAACTGATCTCTACTCGGCAAATGGAATATTGCTACCAAATTTCAAGTATCTACGCCTAATGGTACCAGAGATATCGTAATGAGTTAATAGATACCTGGATAATTCTTTAATATATATAGACTAGCTAAACCCGCGACTTTGTCTGCGTGGAATAATTTTTGGGTAGTATTTACATTAATTTAGGCAAATTCTTTTACAAATAACAAACAGACCAAGTTTTACATATGGTTGAATTTTGTCTAATGTGGAAATTTGAATTTTCTTTAATTAACACCCCCGGAACCTACTTGCGGGTGGAATTTCGTAAAATCCGTTCTTATATGGATATCTATATATATGGATATCTATATATATGGATATCTCTTATATATATATATATACTAGCTGAACCCGCATCTTCGTCTGCGTGGAATGTTTTTGGGTAGCGTTTTCATTAAATTAGGCGTATATTACAAGTAAATAGAAAAATAACAAATAGAATGCTCCAAAAGGAATATTCTTACCAAATTTCAAGTCTCTACGCCTTATAGTTCCAGAGATATCGTGATGAGTCAATAGATACCTGGATATCTCTTATATATATATCAAAGATATAAGATGTCAAAGACTAAAAATATCTGTCAGCAAATACACAATCTACCTTAAACTCTTGTACAAACAATACCTACACAACATTATTGAGAGATGGAGCTTCAACTGTAGTTGCATGTAGCGACAGGCTTATCGGCTGTGCCGCACGCCCTGTTTGTTTATTGCCAACCTATATAGAATCCCTCGACTTGTGTTTGTGAGGTTCAGTTTGGCAACTATGTTTATGTAACTATCTATAATATACTTAAATTATAAACATACATTGAGTCTTTGCACCATACCAATGCCAAGGTAGGTCTGGAGATGAACCTAACTAAAACCAAGATAATGACCAACTCCAACTTAAAAAAAACCCATAATAGTCAACGGAGAGCCACTAGAAAATGTCGATAAATATATATATTTCAGATAATTGTTAAGTTTAGAAATAGAAAGAAGGGTAAAATCCACATGGAACAAAAATTGGAACCAAAAAGAAATTTTCAAAAGTAATATGGCGACAGTCATCAAAATTAAAGTTATGAACTCGAGTCTCTTACCATGCCTGACGTCAGGGTGTCAAACGCGGAAGTTCTCCTCGGAAGCCATAAATAAAATTAGGACCTGTCAAAGGGGGCTCGAAAGGAGTATGCTGAACATCAGGAAGATAGACAAAGTGAGACATAATAAGATAAGACAAACCACCAAAGCGACTAATGCCATAACTTATGCACTAAAACAAAAATGGAGATGGGCTGGCCATGTCGTGAGATGTATAGAACAGAGATGGTCTAAGAGTGTAACCTCGTGGAACGGTCCAACGGGAAAAAGAAGCCGAGGACGACCGCTAGTCAAATGGGAAGACGACCTCAGAAGGACAGCCGGTCCAAACTGGCGTGACCTAGCCCAAGATAGGGAAGCATGGACGTCTTTGGAAGAGGCCTATACCCTATCAGGGGTTCTTGCTGGCAAATACACTCGTGATAACTAACATATTCAAACACTGCTTCGTTACATTTATACATCTATATTTAAATGTTTCTAAGTACTCTCACAGTGTGCAATCTTTTTGTAAAAAGCAAGAAATAAATGGCCTATTTATATATTTATAAGCATACATTTCTATAACAAACAACCAGAAGGCGTTCACGAGATGTCACTCAATAAATTGAAATCCTTTATTATGGAAAAGTTAATTGAAATATCGTACTATTTCCATATAGAAATTTGAATTTGATAAAAATTTGAATATAATTTGACTTGATAAAAATGACACCCGACTGAGATTGTAGGTTCTTCTCAGAACAGAGTACAAAGGCTATAAATAATAAGGTGGCAACACTGATAGCTCTTAAATATTGTGAATTATTGAGTAATATAGTAGCAACACTTAAAAATACTAAAAACATTGTGTGTTACGAAATGTTATGCAAGACAAGGAAACTTTAACGAGCAGAACAATTGTGTGAACAAAGTCTCTCGTGCAGCTTTATGGTGCAGTTATTTTAGGAGAAATAGTGCTGAATTCAAATAATGAAGTAATTGTGAAGAGAAAAGTTTTTAGTTAATATGAGTTGCGTAAATAAAGTAACTAGCAGGCCATTAACGTCCCACTGCTGGGCACAGGCCTCCTCACTCTGAGGAGCGAGTTTTTTTAGATCATAGACCCACCACGCTGCTCCATTGCAGATTGGCAGGCGTAGTACACAAGTACACTCTCTATTCCTTCACTCTCATAGTGCGATGTGACGGGAATCCAACACGATCGGAGAGAGATCCGGCGAAGGACCGACGGCTTAACGTACTCTCCGAGGCACGGGGGTGGATCACACCGCCAAATGTTTCCCAACTTCGGGTAAATATTGAGAAAATCTTAATAGAAAACTCAAATTTCATTTTTGAATTGGCCCGACCCGGGACTCGAATATTACTTTAATCTAAATCGTTCTTTAATCATTAGTACATTGCAAATAAAATGTGGAGAAACCTTTATTTCATGACTCAAAAGTGTTGTAAAAGCCTAATTGTATTGTATTTAGAGTATTTGAATTTAAATACGAAACTAAGTCTGTTTGTGAATGAAATATCTATAAATATCACCAAAGATTGTATCTATCTCTGTTATAGACTTTGAAACCATCTAACCGATGAGTTCTAAACACGTTTTATTAGAAAAGCAGTAATGCAAAGATGGTTTTAGACTACTGAACTCACTCACTCATCAAAACTCATCAAAGAAAGTCACTCTTATGACAATGCAAACGGTAATTTAGTACTCAAATCTAAGTACATTTTTCAAAATGTGTTAGTACACTATTTTTACTTAATTAAGTGATTAGTTATAGTGTTATCTCGTCATGAGGTAGATATTGCCTTAATTTTTTATATTATTTGCTGACATTAAGTTCTCTTTAGACATAATATCAGATCATTTAGTCAACGCAGCATCTCTTAGAACAACAAAATCACAACGTCATTCTGATAAGCTTCAGCCAGTGTAGATAATATGGCCCTTTCACCCTATTATACTTGCTCATTGTCTTTTATTTACGTCAGGTCACAAAATGCAGTGAGTCGGGGCAACGATGAGATTAGGCCGTCTAAATTCCGGCTTAAATTTTAATCGCTGTATAAGGCTTACCTAACGGAGGCACTGGATCGCTGCTTTACGAAGCATATTTTGGCAGTAGTTTCTTACTTGCGCACCGGAGCTTAATTACGAAAGGGTTTATTATGTAAACTATACGCGAAAAGGCAAAAGGCATCAGTAATTTTTAATTTAGATAATTAAATTTAGATGTATCCTGTAATTACATAGAAGGGATGTATGTTTAATCGCCTAATCTGTAGTAAAGCGGCTTTGATGAGTCTATGTCTCCCTTAAGTGAAAAATAACATATATTTTATTCTAAACTAGTTGTTCTTCGCCATTTTACTTGCGTAAACCTTTATTCCTTGGGAATATGAGGAAATCTGTATTCATTTATGTATCTAAAAGGCGTCGCTATGCTAATTTTCAAGACAACCGCCAATAGATTAAAAGGTCTTGTGATTATGGAGTTTTGTCGAAATCTGCATCATCTCTGGAATATGAACTTTACATTTATAATCTCAAATTTGCAGAAAGAAATTATATATTCTGTAATTCCAATGTCATCGTATTTATAAAGTCATGTAGCTATTAAAATATGATGCTTAAAAGACACAAATATCATTAGTACAAAAATAGTAATACAGTTGGAAATAATTTCTCTTTGTCTTACAAAGTTAGAATTATAAAATTAGAATTTTATACTCGACTATTTATACCGGTGCTTTAATATTAATAATAATATAAATCGCTTTAGACGATTTTAAATAAATAGAGCATTATTTGGTGGAAATAATCGTAAAATTTTAGATCATAATTAAAAACCGCGTTTGAATAGATCATAATATACTAAAATTGAGATAATGGCGGACGTAAATAGCAAAATTATACACTTGATTTGGATAATATTATGGTTGATGACGTCGGACGACTCCGCAAGTAAACTTAGGTCTGAACCCAGATATTTTTTTGCGCTGGAAATGCTTTTATGTACAAAACTTTATAACTTTTTAAAACGTTTAAGAGGCAATTACACTCCCATCTTTTGGAAAGGTAACGCATGAGCAGTTCCTTTACTTACCGTCATGTGACCTGGCAGCTCGTTTGACTGTCGTAAATATAAAAAATACACCCCAACCCATGGGTCAGGAGTATGTGACCAGGCGTGGGAGGCCTCGCAATACCCACTAAAAGTTGGGGTTCAACTTTCGCATTTGTCCCTGGTGTCCCGTATGAGTAAAACAAATTAATATTACATTTTAATGATGATAGTAAAAAGATATACTCGAGTAAGTTTGTTGTGGGCTCATCTCCGGACAGGAATTTTCGTAAATCTAAAGATTGTAAGTCGTTCTATCATCTTCAGTTATAAATTAGTATATGTAGAAAAGCTAATATGTTACATCATTTAAAAGAGCTATAAATACCTTGAACAAAGAATTTTCACGTGATAAGATCTTAAAAATCGTCGCCGGCTGCACACACAGCAAAAGCATGACATATCATCACATTCATGCATTCATTCATTTCCAAAACTTAAAGGGAGAGAAAAGGGAAGATTTGTTAGGAATTTAATCGTCATTAAAATATTAAAAGTGTCAAAAATGAATGTAAATAATTGATTGGTATATAAATTACGAGTTGTAAATTTTATTTACAACTCGTAATTTATACAAAAAACACGTAACATTTTTAATGCTACGTGTTTTTTGTCAATGTTAGAAATTATTGGTTAATTTTCATTTTTGAATTTTAAATTAAAAATGTATAATCGCATGCTTTGATAGTCTATTATAAGTTGGAATTATTTAACTGTATCTTAGTTATTTTTGATCATAAATTAAAAATATATTATTTACCTGCTGTTGGACAAAAGTAGAAAAGAGAAATTATGAATATATTATTTGTTAATATTAAAATTACCTAGCCCTCAAACTAGTTAACATAAAAAAATGTGTCTAAAGACGTTTCACTTCAAAAAACCATATCAATGTTTTTTTTTGAAAAATAATCATTCGTAAACCGATTTTAAAAAAAAACTAAGTAGCAGCCTTTTAACGTCCCACAGCTGGGCACAGGCCTCCTCACTCCGAGAAGCGAGGATTTTTTAAAGCATAGCTCTACTACGGATTGGCAGGCATAGTACACAAGTGCATTCTCTATTCCTTCACTCTCATAGTCCGATGTGACGGGAATCCGAAACGACCGGAGACAGATCAGGCGTAAGGCCGACGGCTTAACATGCTCTCCGAAGCACGAGTATGGAACACACCGCCAACTTCCCAACTCCGGGCAAATATTAATAGAAAACTCAATATTAATTTTTGAATTGGCCCAACCCGGGACTCCAACCCAGGACCTCATGTCTGTAGTAGACCAATCAGGCAGTTTAACCGACTTTACAAACAGGTATTTTTTTTTTGTATTTGAAAAGTATTTTTCTATATAACGACATGGTTATAGAAATTGCGATCAGTTAGACGCGTTATTTTTCACTTGGCTTTATTTTTCCGCGGAGCTACATCGACGGGCAACATCGAACGGGATCCTAATCAATTTAATTTATCAGGGTTCCCCCGAGGCGGCCATTCACTTCATTTAATNTAAAACGACGTGGTTATAGAAATTGCGATCAGTTAAACGCGTTATTTTTCACTTGGCTTTATTTTTCCGCGGAGCTACATCGACGGGCAACATCGAACGGGATCCTAATCAATTTAATTTATCAGGGTTCCCCCGAGGCGGCCATTCACTTCATTTAATGCGCGTATTTTGCGGCTGGGCTGATTGTTTTGAACCATTCAGCTGTACGGTCCATTTAGATTAATTATAGGATTACTTAATTTCATTGTGAATTATGAATTATCACGTTACAACGATTAACTATTAGTGCATATTTTTTCAAATTGCTGACAGATTAGAATGATTGTGACCATAAGTGATAATAAAGTCTAAAATGGCAGTGTGCTAATCTGGTAAGAGACAATTTACCTCTTATGGTTTCTAGACAACATCGTACCGGAAAGCTGGTGGTGTGTTAACTAGCCACGTAAGTCTCCCTTCAACAGAGTGAAAACAATTATAAAACACAATTTCCTAAGATCTCCCTGTCGGGAACTAATACTAGTTTAATAAATTGTATTGTATTATTTGATTTTGTATTATTATATTTAGATTTTATTAAGTATAATAGTCTTCGAAAACTTTCACGGATTTGATTTAACCATTCAAGTTATACTTACATAAAAACTAAAGAAATATACGAAAGCGTTCGAAAACGAATCAATTTTAATTTATTAATTAGCCAGCTTAGATAAGTGTGTCCCCAAAAATAATTAAATTAGTTATTTAATTTAGATTAATTACATTTTATAGCATCACGCCTCATTCCCATAGAGGAAGGCAGAGACCACGTCCTTCCACTTACATGACCCTTGCATATATCCTTCGCTTCTTTTATTCTCATTAAACTTTTCATACAATTTCCTCAGTTTAGAGTACTCTTAACCTGGTCCTTGTTTAAAATGTCCTGGATTTGGCCCAGGAACGTTCGCCTAGGTCTTCCTTTTTAATTTTTTCCATTCACTCTTCACAAATAAATCTTTTTTGTCAGTCTCTTTTATCTCTACGTGCCAAAACCATTTCGGTATACTTTTCTCAATTTTTGTCGCTACATCTTGTTTTATACCACAACGTTCACTTATATGTGATAAGAAAACGTTGAATTTGTTAACCAACTTATTTTTATGCCTTTGGCAAGATAATACCAGTTCTTCCATAAACGTGACAAGAAAATTTCTTTTTATTTCCTAAATAACTCGTTTCATAATCAGTGACGAAACAAATATTACATTTATTTTTGATAGTATGGTCACTGAAATCTTATATAATATAGAAGCTGTATAGCTGCAATCTGTCATTTCTGCAGGGCTATAAGAAATATTAATTATAAGGAAGAAATAGAAATGATGGCAATCGAAGGCTGAAATGAGGATAGAATTACGACAGTGGCAGCATTTGTCTCGGCAACTAATAAAGGAGACAATATTGCACTCGATACGTATAAATGTGTGAGCAACATTTGGGGCGTGATATTAATTCCGCCAGTAATTGCGATCGGTTTCCACCCCGGCCTGCAGCCATGAGCCATGAATATGGGAGTTACCGCTATTTGTTCCTGACGTTGCGGTTTAGGGTTTTACCTCTATCCCGTCCTATATTTATTTTCTTCGAGTTTGTCCAAACACAAAGGCCGACTGGATTACCAGGACCCAAAAGCGGAAGCCTTATGCGACAAAGCTCACTGACGCAACTGTTAATTAATTATACATTAGGCATTTTTAATCGTAGTATCTACATTTACACATACATCCATGAAATACATAAGCTACACATTGGGAAGGTATTTCACAATATTTCCAAGGAATCGGGAACTACGCATGTGACATAAGGAGATGCAGCTATTGTACGGGATATACTATATCAGTTATTATATAAATGAAAAACTCACTCTTCACGGTCAAATGTAGATAGCAATGTAACTTCTCTCGGAATGAAGAGGCCTATTAAAAACGCAGAGAAATAGCTAATTGACGTCGTCGTCGCTTCAACCGATGGACGTCCACTGCTGGACATAGGCCTCACGTAATGACATCCATAAGACCCGATCTTGCGCCGCCTGGCTTTCCAGCACCTATGGCCCCCAACGTCCATCGGTCCTTCGGACTATATCCCCTGCCCGTTGCCACTTCAGGTTCGCGATTTATAGGACTATATCGGTGATACTGGTTCTACTACGGATTTCTTCAATTCTGATTCATCACGTTGAGAAACTCCGAACATAGCTCTCTCCATCGCACGGTGAGTGAGCGACCACGTCCCAAAACCGTAGGTCCATCACTGGCAACACGCACTATTCGAAGACTTTAGTCTTCAGGCATATAAATATCTAATACAATAATAATATTTTCCTATAGACAGTTGGTTAAAAACGGACAAGCTCAGTGCCATATTACAGTGCTTACTTGCATGTGATGAATCAAGTGCACTCTCTGTTTCTCCAATTTGCAATGTGTTCTATTTAGCTATTAGCAAGGAAAATGTACAAAAAATAAACGGAAACTAACTTCGTTATATGACGGGATAGCATGAGAATCTTGGAAGGTATATTTCATCCTGGCATCAGAGTTCAACACGATAAAAATGGTGCATGGGGAGCAGGTAATCAAATCACCATCACCAGCTACCGTTTTTTTTTTTGCGGTGGTAAATGCCTTTACGCCCCTTGACGAACTTTTTCTAATCGGGAGTGTGCAACTCACTGATAACAGAATACCCACTAAAACCCAGTGGATTCCTCCTCATCCATGAAATCACAAGAGGTTCACTAACCCCGTTCCATTCTAGTAATCCGCATGACACTATGAGGACCTATCACTCAATAGGGTGAAGCATGAAGTGCATATGTACGACTTCTGCCATCAAGCCTCCGCCAACGGCAAGAGAGAGCTTCAGCCGCTTGCTTAGCTTTAGCGAAATTACAGTCTGCCTCCTTAGTAGGAAATTCGATGTTCCTTTATTATCCCTCTTTAAAAGAGCTGATAGACTTTTAGAAGGAGACAACAGCCCTCCATCCTACCTTACTACAAAGTAGAAACCAATTAATTCTTGTCTTTGTCGAGAAAAATTCATCTAGAACTGCCGAGTTGTACAACTTTAGAACTTTGTAACAAAATTACGTCAAGTTATCCAACTTCATATAAAGTAGCCGTTGTAAGCGGAATACTTTCACGTACAAATTCTAACACGTAAAATTCACTGGTTCGGAGCCAAGATGTAGGCATAATGTCCACATTTAGAGATCTTTGACGTGAATTGCAACTTGAATTACATTTCAAAGTACGAACTTTGTGTATAAAGAGTTTTATCGATTCAAAAGGAAGCTGTATGGGCTGCAAATTTTAAAGAGCATCTGAGAACTTTCTTAGTTTGAAAACTGTATTTGCAGGGTTGCTCATTGTCAAATATGGGAAGAAACTCTAACTTGTTATATTGTTTGACTTGTAAAGCTTTTTGTAGTCAGCCACTGACTACACGTTTCGCAGAATACGACATGAAGTAGTATCACCAGCAAATCCATTCTTGATTGACTGAAGTCCAAATATAAGGTAGGAAAAGGATAAGAAAATATTATAGCACTTTTAAGACGCTATACCTACAAAAGTCTATTGCACGTAGGAATTACTTATTATAATGTAAATGGTAAGCTTGTCGATATGTCGATGTTGTCCAAAACTCAATCTTAATACTGTGGGCGTTGATGGGTGATTGTGGTGCAATCAACCGCTTTATTAATTAACTCAAATTATAATGTCCAATCACTTAATGTTCCCGATATCAATTAAACACAAACGCAATAACAATAATAGGAATGCCACAGTTTCAATGGTCGACCGCTTTGGCAGACCGTCACTCGAGAACTATCGAGCACGCACGCCAACTTGTGTCTATTTGACTCTGTCCATCGCATATAAATAGATGGCCGGCGTTCCGCAAGCTATTTGACTCCGACATACATATTAGGTTTACTTATGTAGAAAAATAATACCACAAGTGACATTTGAAGACATAATTGAATAGTTAAAGATGCAATTTAAACTACGTTAAGAAGTTTATTGCGAACTTCTGGCTTCTCAAATAAGACAATATAAATCAGTCATTCATTTTTTCTTCCGTATACAATATCATTAATTTCGAAGGAGTTTTTTGACCAAAAAAAAAGAACGTACAAATACATCGCTTCGGCGTTAACGCCATTATCTACGAAAACTGACATTTAGAGTGTTGTCATTATTAAAAATATATTTTCAACTAAATCTTTTATATGTTACCAACACACAAAATCTAATGTATTTTTCTCTAAACTAGTTCAGTAGATTTTGTTAAATAGATTGTTCGTCATACTGGACAATAACGAATTAAGGTATAAAGGGTAAGAAATAAACTGTTTCTTTGTTTTATATTAAAATATTAAACTTACCTTACCGATATTATAAATGCGAAAGTAACTCTGTATGTTTCTTGCGCTTTCACGCCAATACTACTGTACCGATATAAATGTAATTTGGTACACAGATAGGCTAGAGCCTGATAAAGGATATAGGCTACTTTTTAACGTACGTGCTTACTAAGAAGCGAAAAACTTCTACTTATGACGAGATATTCAAAAATGTTTATCAGATTGAGCTGGAATTCGATATACATCCTTTCGCGACGTAATCTCTTACTAAGAATGTGATGTCCTATTCTATTGGGATTTGGATATAAACGAAGCTTACTGAAAGATTTACTTTACCATTCATCCTTTGATTTGATATTCATCATACATATTTCATGTTATTCCAATCTATATATCTATAATGCTCCATAACGTCTGGACTGATTTTGTTGAAACTTCGAGAATGATTTAGATTTACAATTCGTTCCGATGCGATACCAATGTACCCATATCTCCACGGGATAATCAACATCGCATGAAGATCGTCGGAAAAGCTAGTTTTCATATAAAATAATTAGTATCAAAAAGAAAAGTCGTGGAATCGTTTTATCGCATTTTTTATCCCACGTTACGTGTAATTTATTTAAATACAAATATTTAACGTGAAAATAGAAATTTAGTATTTATTTTGTATCGTTTTTCACAAAGAGTGAATTCAAAAAAATATTATTTAAAACCGTAAAAGTATAAGTTTATTATTTTTAAGGCGAATAACTTTCACATTTACGGGTACAAGGCATTTACCCTGTTTTGTTAGAAAACTTAGTTGTTCCTTGTAAGAAGAAAATAAGGCATCGTCTTCTTAAAGATAAGTAGGACGTAACTCCATTCGGCAAAAGGCCTCTCAACTCCACGCCAGTGTAGTGCTACCAAGTTAGAGAGACCCTTCAACGCTCTTGAATCGGCAAGAAATTGGTAGGAATAGGGGTTAGCGGTAGGTCGATTATTAGTGGTCGTGTTCTACACAGTCAGCTCGATGTGTGAACGGAGGTCCTCGTTATTTTCAATTTCCATATACAAGCGCCCTCACTATAGTACGTTCTCGTCTACAAGTATGAGGGTGTATTAAGCCATGAATCTTATAAGGGCCAGAGTACATCTAACATGCTTGACTACAGATATTTATACTTTTTTTGGGTTATATCATTTTGCTGATTTGGTTAAAGAAAACGAGAAAATTTGACTTCGTGACGCTGGTCGTCTCTCGAGACACGATGTCATCAACAACATTAAATCAAAATCAAATCAAAAATATCTTTATTCAAGTAGGCATATTACAACACTTTTGAATCGTCAAATTATATTTTTTTTTCCACATTCTGATTCTAATATAGGTCTGATGATGGTACTCAAGAACGGCTTAAAATCTAAAGTTACGAGGGTTCCTTCGCGCCCTGATCCGAGAAGAACCCACAACAAACTCAGTCGGGTATTTTTTTTTTCCCATCATCATTACAATATCATATTAGTTTACTAAATTTTAATTAAAATTAGAGCAATTTGTTCACTTCCAGGCGTTTCTATCATCTAGGTAATCTTGCAACTTATCATACGATTTTTCTATCAACTTTCTTTTAACAAAGACTTTGTATTTATTAATTGACATCTTTAGAACGTCTTGTGGGAGTTTATTATAGAAACGTATACAGTTACCCTTAAATGAGTTGTTAATCTTATGCAGCCTACTAGAATTTATAACAAGTTTGTTTTGGTTTCGTAAGTTATATGATGTACATTCACTCTTTTTATTAAAAGAGTCAATGTTTTTATGTACATACAACAAGTTTTCTAATATATATACGCAGTGAACTGTCATTATGTTAACTGCCTTGAATTTGTTTCTTAGCGACTCTCTTGGACCCATATTGTAAATCGCACGAACGGCCCTTTTCTGCAGCACAAATATTGCATCTATATCAGCAGCATTACCCCAAAGTAGAATACCGTATGACATAATGCTGTGAAAATAGCTGAAATATACCAGTCTGGCAGTATCAACATCTGTCAGACGACGAATTCTTTTAACTGCGTAAGCCGCAGAGCTGAGCCTGTTCGATAGACCACTTATATGGGGCCCCCACTGTAATCTGTTATCTAACGTAATGCCTAAGAAAACGGTACTGTCTACAAGGTCTAGTTCCTCATTATTAAGTTTAAAAATGGTTTGCATCATCAGAAGGACCCTTGTCACCTTTAAAGTGCCGGCTATATTCGAGCCAAATAGAATTGCGCGTGATGACGGTACGTCACTGATGCCTTGGAAAAAAGGAAGGTCGTTGGTGTGGGATGCTACATGTGTTGATACGTTGGCATCATCTCACATTGATGCTACGTCCAAATCAGCGGGAGCGGCGGCGTCGTTAGTTGAAAATGCCAAGAGGCGCAAATATGAGCGCGTTGCCGTAGCATACATATTTGTGCCTTTTTGCGTGGAGAAATAGGGACCGTGGGGTCCTGAGGCTAAAAGTTTTATAAAGAAAATTAATTACGCTTAGTTGATGTCACCCGTGACCCTAAAGCCGGGTGATACTTCGAACAGCGTATGAATATAGTAGCGTCCAAAGAGGTAACGCTGCCAGCCTTATGGGCACCCATCCATTTGCCTCTGATGGCGCGTTTCAGTTATTTTTATTTTTATTTATTTTATTGATAAGTCTTACATAATATGGCTATAGATACATGGCATTATACATAATAGTATTAATTTATAAAATAATATCAACTTTGATATAAATGACTTCAAGCTTAAAACATAAACGTAAGTTAGTCATACAATTGGTTGTATGTAAAGTCGGTTTCCTATTAATATTACGTGATAGCGTCATAAGAAAATATTGATGAAAATTGTTGTCGTAACATAGAATGGAAATCACGTTAGGCCGATCGCGCTTCCCTATCGCTGAGCTTCGTCGGAACATGTCGTCGTCGTCGCTTCAACCGATGGACGTACACTGCTGGACATAGGTCTCACGTAATGACGTCCACAAGGCCCGACTTTGCGCCGTCTGGATCCAGCCACTACCGGCGACCCTCCTTATATCGTCGGTCCACCTTGTCTCTCTACGCTGCGCCGCACGATGCTGGGTCGCCACTCCAGCACCTTCGGGCACCAACGTCCATCGGTTCGTCGGACTATGCCCCCCCCCATTGCCACTTCAGGTTCGCATTAGTAAGGCTATGTCGGTGACTTTGGTTCTGCTACGGATCTCCTCTCTCTCTACCTGATTTCATGACGTAGAGAATATAACTTATGTCGCTCAGTTAATAGGTAGCTTTCTAATGATGATTTTTTTTAAATCGGTAGTTTTTGTGTGAAAACGTTACAAACATATATACAAAAACACAAATGTTTCCTTTTTATAATATTAGTTTAGATTGCAACGTAAACAAAATGTTGAAGTTAGGTATATCAGTCAGTATTTAACCACGACCGAAGTCTCCCAGTTCAGATAATACAAAAAAAGCTTTTTCATGGATTTTTTGGATGTTTTGGTTCATGCCTGATTGACCAGTTATAATAATGATGTATATTTACAGAAACATAAATATTTATTAATGCATATAATTTTATCCTTATACCATTTATGACAACACACGCTTCTTCTAGGCTTCTTAAGTGTTATTAAGAACTGTAATATCATAGTATTTTATATGTAAAATTTATCTATATTTTTCATAAATTTAAAACCACGTAACAAATGTATAGCGTTTATGAAAAATTCTCCTTGCTAGAGTTTTAAATTTCAAAAGTTTTCATTCGATACAAAAGACGTGGAAGGTCTTTATAGGCTTAAAAAATGGGTACTGGCATCAAAGTTAAAACTTTAAACAAGTAAATTGAATAATAACAGCGATTTTCAGTAAGTCGACGTCGGCCACGAGAGCTCGGGCAGTAAATAATAAAAAGCCTTCTCCACTTTAGGACTTGCAAAAATCGCAATTTATAGAGCATTTTAATTTCACTTAGCCGATCCATATTTTACATGTGGCGGCGTTCCCGACCGGGCTCCGGACTCGAATTAATACTAAATTGAAATTGTAAAAATGGAAATACAATTTTCTCCTTGTACCCCACCCTCGCTACCTTGCCGTAAGTGCCGTTGGTGTTGCCAGAAACGTGTTATAATAACACCATCTTCCATTATAAATTTCACGTAACGTGGGATAAAAAATGCGCTAAAACGATTCCATGATATTAATTCGTTAAGCTTTATTTTATTTAATTCGCCTCTTTACTTCAATAACGTTACAAGTCCGAAAAACCATATATTTTAAATAGAGCCATCGTGTGCGTTTATTTTTACTAAAAATACACTAGCTTTTACCGGATAAAACCACGAGGCATTCCTAGTATTTTATAAAGGTAAATTAATAAATACCTCTGATCATCATCATCATTTTCTTGCCGTTATCCCACTAGGTGAGGTCGGCACAGCATGTTTCCTTACGCCACTTCACTCTATCCGCTGTCATTTCTTCATTCAAAACCCCTTACACACATATCCTCTTTCACACAGTTCACCCACACTTTTTTTGGTCGCCCTCTCCCGACCCTGCCGCTTACCATCATATTTAGGGCCCTCTTGCACACACGGATATCCTCCCTTTTCATGACATGTCTATACCAGGATAGCCTTCCACTCCTGAGCTTCTCGGTCACTGGTGCTACTTTCACACTTCCTCTAAATACCTCTTATCATTTTTGAGTGTATTAACAGTCATAGAACAATAAAAATGACGAAGGAGGAACCTCTTCAAAACATGAAAGAAACTTCCTTAAGACGAGCTTAATAATATGAAATATGAAAACTATTTTTATATTCTGTATTCATTTTGACCTTTATAATATATATAATTCTAATTATTTATATATATATATACTGCCTCATTGGTCTAGTGGTTAGCATGTTCGACTATAGCCATGAGGTCCTGGGTTCGAGTCCCGGGTCGGGCCAATTCGAAATAGATATTGAGTTTGTGATGTCTATTGGTATGTTTATACATTTACTTGTATAGGCATAAATCTGTTTGGTTTGAGAGATATTATTAATAATAATGCCATAACCTAAGGTTGACTACCAGAAATCGCCAGTTGGCGATAAGGCCGCCTACCATTACTTTTTGTAATATTTGTATTGTAGTTTTTTTCATTTTGTATGATGTAAAATAAAGTATATTTTCTATTTTATCTCGTTTTCTCTCTTACGAGTGTAGTAATTCACTCGAACGAGCGTTACCAAGCCGAGTGATATTCAATACTCATAATACAATGTACAACAAAAAGTACCCATTGAAAAACTTATGTTTCCTATATTTTAAAGGTTACAATTAATAAATTATTCTTTTAAAATAAGGTGAAATTGTATTTTTTTGTTACAGGGGCTTTGGTTTTATCACATTCAGCGATCCAGCCAGCGTAGACAAAGTTTTAGCGCAAGCAACACACGAATTAGATGGTAAAAAGGTAAGAACTTTTCATATCTTGTTTCGCTTAAAACGAAATCTTTTGCCAAGTTAAAATAAGTTTTCTTTCATATTTTCTATTGCATGTTTACGGCATGTATATTGTTATAACTCCATGTAATATATTAAATGCAAAAATGAGAAGAAGAAGAAGAAGAAGAAATATCTTTATTTATAAATTATGCCACACATCACAATATATTTTAGTACATTTTATAATACCCTGCGATGTGTGGCATAACCTAGAAAATGGACCCAGCTCAGCATTTATGCTACACAGTCTGAAGACCATGTAGCGCTGATTTTCAGCTGGATCCCTTGCCCAGGTGCCATCACGAACGCAGCCCGATACAACNCGTTTACGTCATGTATATTGTAATAATCCCTTATAATATTTTAAATGCAAAAATGAATATTTATTTGTTACATTTTACCACTAAACCATTGCATCGATTACGATATATACAGAGATAGGTAATCTTACAAATTATTATATAGATGAAGTAAGGATAGCGGTAATTTTGTATAAAACTTTTTATTACGTTGTCCAATCGGCTTCAGTTTTTGTAACTGAAAAGTTATTGTGTATTTCTAATGTTTAAGATATGTGTAGTTGTTTTCTTTACTTTAATTAATATTAAAAAGAGTCTGAATTGATTTCTAGGCGAAATATAGGGATATCTTATTCATAATACTATAATTTAGTAGATATCTTCTAGGTAATGAGATAAATGGATGATAAGGACTTTTCAAGACAATTGATGGAAAATCAGTCTTGGGTTAAAGCTAGTATATATGTAAAAAAGTGGTAGATACATTCATGAATGGAAAAAATAATACTACTGTAGCTATTAGGAATGTGAAATATTAAATGTAATGGTTAAATGTATATTTATTTGAATAAACAGACCCAATACGCTTAAAATTTCCAGCATCAAAGATTAATAGCCTTCTCGTTATTATTTAGTGTTATTGTTTTAAATTTTGTTGAACAATTAAAATATATGATATCAAAAAAGTGTCCCAAATCAGTAAAAAAACGTATTTTCTATGTCTAGAATAATATCAAATGGATAAATGTTTTAAGCCTGAGTAGGCCAGAAACATTTTAAGGTGTTAAACAAACAATTGAAACACTTTACAGAATTGACGAGTAAACTTAGAAAATTCATATTTAATTTAACAATTTTGCTAGCAGCTGATATAAACCATTGGTCGTATAAGATGATTGTGCACATATCATATAAAATTAAACATCTCAAAGGCATGTCTCAATTTCTAAGCGTTATGACTGCAGGGAATAAGTTCTGATTTCTTGAGAGTTTATTGTCACATTCAGAATGACATAAATTCTGTGTCCTCGGGCAAATGGCCTCTGCAGCCATCATAAAGCATTAAATCACGGTTGCCTTATGTTTTTCTATCAACATTTTAGAGCGGTTATGTGAGATATATCACATTTATACTTATTTATATTATTAGGTAGTTAACTCATAGCATTTACACTAGATGACCCGGACATCTTCGCCTGTGTACCGTATCATCTAATTGGCAGCAGAAGTCTTAGTTGTCTTAGTATATCCTGCCATAAATCGGAAAAAATATAAAACAAAACATAAAAATTCGAAGTTCATTTTGGTCAAACACTGTGCCAATGACAATTTATTTGGATTAAATATATACTCAGTTAACTCAAGGTAAAGTATAGACCTTCAACGGTATGTTATAAAAGAAGCCTTGCCTACTTTGGTCAAATTGTTAACCAACACTGAGACAATCTAGAAAAAATATTGGTGTTCGGCAAGATCGAAAGAAAAAGACCCCGTGGGTGATTGCCTTCCCGCTGGTGTAATCAAGTTATAGACCTAGGCAGCTGCCCTAAAAGAAGTAGAAAACCGTCAACATTAGAGCGTAACCAGGACTACACTTGAAGAAGAAGATATAAACTAATAATGGGCAAAATAATATTAATGAAGAAGCAACTATAACTCTAATCATATGAGTTGCCATAAGTGCTGTAAAAACCTATAAGGATTTTTAATTTTATGTTCGTTTTGACATAAATATATCCTTGAATTTGCTTCGAAAGTAGTGTTTTTAAAGCCAACATACTAATGATTATGAAGCCAAGGTATTTACAGTTTAATATCACAGTTATATATCTACCATCTTCATTTTTCATCAATGAAGAGAAATGCCAACTTTTTCAGTTCCTTTTTAATAAAAAATTAGAAATAAAGGTCTAGTCATAACATCTTATTTCAATTATTTTACTAAAGCATTTATATAATGCTGCATGGACTTCATTAGTTAAAAAAAACATCCCAGTTAATACTTAAATAAAAAGACACCATAAGCCAATATTAGATATAGGAAAACTACTGTTGAAACCATATCAAGATATTTATATGGATAACAATCATCTTTATCCCAACGTTCAAGACACATTAGGAGGACTTGTGTATATATTTCATATTATTTCTCGCAAAGATATAAGAAAAAAGGCAATTGCTATAGCACGCCGCGAAATAATCTAGACAAATTACAACGCTGTCGTTGTTTACTTTGATTAAATTGTAGTCGACTGGTGGAAGATTAGCCGAAGCCTCGCAAATCGAGCGAGAAGAGGCATTCATTCAATTTACATAAAATGAACGCGGAAAATAGTATGGGGTATTGACGCTACATTCATTCTAGTTCACTTTTCCTTAATAATACTTTGATTACACTTTCTCATCGTTTAATCTTGTACAGTAAAATAGATTTTAGAAACGTAATTATAGGATTAACTTGTCCTTAACTCATATTGTGGATACTTTAATAAGTTGCACGTTCGAAGATGTCGGATTTAAAAGAGGGTAGGCCGGAGATCGGAAGGAAACATATTATAAGATAAGGAATATATTAAACTGAGATATTATTACAAATGTATTAGTGAAACTATGACAATAATTAACTACACAATACAATTATTAAATGATAATGAGTTTGCCTATATGACAAGGGAAGAAGGACCAACCCCGCACTCTCGGTTCCTTTTATAGCACTCCTAGAGCAGCCTCGGATCGTATCGGTTTCTGAACGAGTTTTTGTCGTCTCTTTCTATTTAACTATCCAACTTCTTTAGCAACAAGTATATACGTCTACTTTCGCATATACATATACATATATATGTATTTAATCAAATCAAATTAAATCATTTATTGCTGATTATGTAAAATACTGTCACAATATTCTTGAAAATGTTATGTTAAATTAGTTATGTTAATGAATCTATTTAATGTTCTTGTATTGAATAAAGAATTTTTTAATTAAAAATTCTTTAATTTTCTGTTTGAATTATGCAAAACTTAAGTTTTTCTCAACTAAAGAGGATGGTAGCTTATTAAAACTACTAAGTATTTCAAGGATTTTTCACCCTTTTGTCACTCTATCACTGTTAAATATTAATGATATAAAGAATCAAGAAGTTTGCTGTAGTTTCTTCTCAAAATAGAGTGTAAAGAAGTTCCTGTATCTTTCTAAAAGATTATTTTTGATGAAATAACATGACAAAGTAACTAGATTTGATACGTGATGAAAATGCTGTAAAATCCCAATTTAATCAAGAGTTTTTAGTATGATTTGATTTGAGTTACTTGTATTTGGTGTCATTTTTCTCTTTTAGGACTAAATACAATGTGGAATCTGACGTAGGGATCTTCAATTAATATATGTCAATAATTTGGTAAGAATTGTCCATGTATTGTATGACTAGACGCTGTAGCCCGCAATTTCGTAATTATACAAGACAAAGTCTAAGACATAAACTAGTAAAGATATATAACTATAAGTATATCGTACCATAATCAATTGCCTTTAAAGGTTTGTATGAAACAATGAAAAGAACGTTGTTTTAGTCGACATTTTAACCCTATTTAAATATAAATTGGCTCGCATTGGAAATCCCGTGTTGGTGTTATGCAAATAGGACAGGTGACAGTTATATCAATGAGTTATGTTCTGTTTTCAGGGTGTCCAAAAATATTGAGAGATCTATTGAAGTCCTTGCTGATGTAATAGTATCACAAAAGAGTCGCTTAATTGATTTCTTGGTAGAGAATATTTAGGAAATTGTAATTTCTTAAGGACCTGTATGACATATTAATATAGAATTCTTCATGCTGTTTTTCGATGAATAGAAATGTGGACGAAACTTGCGATTTTGGGAAGTAATTTGGAGTTCACTATCATATCCTGACTCCTAACATTATGATTAATTTTAACAGTTAGGGTTTTAATTTTATTGAATAAATTAAAATAAATCACATTAAAGATCAAAGATCATTCGTAAAATATTTGGATCAAGTATAACATAATTACTATAATTAACTACCTATGTTAATGAGAAAACATTGAGTTAGGTTCCACGCTGCGTGGAGGCTTCACCATTCAGTATATTGAGGATTTGGAACTCACATCCACCACGTATTTTCAATCCTCATTAACAGGCTAAATATACCCCTAAATTTATTCCGGATTTATATAGAGGTTTCCTTATAATGTTCTCCCGGAATTACAGTGTTGCATTTCAAAAGAAAATAATAGTTTTTTTTTAATGTTGATAACGTAGAATTTCATTACAAGTTTATAATAGTCATAAGTAAGTTTCGTTCCAAAACGGACCGCAGGCTTTCTCAGTCAATATGTTTAGGGTTTAGAACTCACACCCGCCACGCACATTCAATTCGCATTAACAGGCTAAATGTACGCCTAAATTTATTCCAGATTTATATAAAGGTTTCTTTGTGATGTAATCCTGAAATTATAGTGATGTATTTTAAAATGAAATAGTTTTTTTTTATATTCATAACGTAAAAGGTATCAATCATCACTTCTTAGTATCAATCCACGTACTGAAGACACTTGGGCATAATTATTTCTATAGCAAATATTCAAAAGGACAAAATATTCTTTATTCAAGTAGTTTTAACAAGTCATCGTTATGTATGTCCTTCGGTAATGAACCTATGTTTCAGAATGCTGATTCTGTTAAATAAGTCAGTATTAACTCTTCTTACAATAACTTTTACATTAATAACATTTCATATTTAAATTAATTCCACCTATATACATGAAATTTAATTAAGATACAAGTATTTCGTCACTGAAATACATGTCACACTAGGGGCACTAACAGTGGGTTTATAAATCGGATGACATAAAGCGTTTAATAAGTATACTTTATTGCCGTTTCCTCAACATAATCTACCCTTTAAATAAAAACTTTTCCCATTTATATTTATTAAGAAATACTGGAACTTCAGTTTTCCTATCAACTTTGTTCCAAACACATATCGACTGGAAATCGCTCCGGGCGAATACACCTAAGTTATTATACCGAGAACTTATATTTATTTTACCTATTAGCTATGAATGGACTCTGAAGTATTTCTTAGTTTTCTAATTTATAAATTTATTAATATAACTCTTAAGTTCGATATTTCACGTTGGAACAAGTTTTGAAAGTTTAGTTGTTTGTTAAGAGTTTTGATGTGAAAACGTCTTAAACGCTGTTTCAATAAGAAATTAAAGCTAAGGAGATCTCGGCAAAATTTATTACCTGTATTTTCCTTTGCAATCTATATATTACTATGCAATAGATTATCGTGTATTTTATATACATTTTTAGATATAAGCCACTCACAGTAAACTTGGTTTGGCTGTTTTAAGTTTATCGAGCTGAATTTCCCGTTCCCGTGAATTCGAATAAAAAGTAGACTTTTACGCATTGCTATCTAGAGCTTTCCCCGAATATGCTAGACCGGGCGGGGAAATTACTAAATACCAATATCATACCATCCATTGATATCGTACAGGATTATGTTTACCTCGGATCCCAGATTTAGCAGTCTGTGTGCCGCAGATAAAGAGAAGCATTGCAATGACCAAGAGTGCTGGGACACGTCTGTTGGGGAGGAATTCAGGATCAGACAAATCCCCCCAGGTTTAGTGGACTGTATGGGGTTCCTAGGGCTTCGATATTCGGTTCTTCGTTGCGTGAGAGATCGGATCTTCAATATTCACAGCTTGGGTCTTTAGGGTTCGGAGGGACAGTCGTCATTCGGCAGAGTTACGCGTTCATGAATGTTCACAAGTCGCGCTTAGTACTCTCTACTCCGTTCTAAGGCGAAATGTGTCAATCAAACTCTGGGAGAGGCCTTATACAACTCTCCTATTCGGCACATACATACGGCGTGACGAGCAAGAGAGAGGGCGAGTGAGAGTTCTGAGGTAGGAATCTTGTGTTAAAAAAGGTGTAGCATTTTCGGGAAAATGCAAGGCCGATTATGTATTCTTTAACATTTAATACCATGCACTAGGAAAGTCATGATGGATTCTCGTTTAGAAAAATTGCGAGTTCTAATTCTGAGCAGACACCGTTACATTTCTCTTTATAAAAGTGAATCTTACGTACTTGATAGTGCTATTCGGTGTAGGATAACATTTTCAGGAAGCCTACAAATCCCTGGAGCAATTCAGTGGTATCTATAGCCTGGTAACCAGCAGTGGGGCAGCGTGATGAGTGTATGCTCTAAAACCCTTTCTCTTATGAGTGAATAGGTCTATGCTCAGCAGTGGGACATTAATAGGATACCTATTAGCTCAGCTGACTTTTGAATATTATGTAAAAAGGTTGGAGTAATGCATAATTTTCAACAACGCACAGCAGAAACACTTTCTCTCTCTCTACATATGTATGTTTCATTATAAAAACTTAATTATTTGTAACATATAGACGGCTTCAACTAAAGTTAATCACTTAATATATTGGTTTTTAATAGCTATAGAGTTTAAATGAACGTGAGCAAAGTAAAATTTGACTTTAGTATCATAGGGTAATTTTTATCGCACTAAAACATGATTATTCCTTTGAAATTTCATATCAATATCTTAAGGTTTGAAAAGCCTTAAAGTGGCCGTTCGGGGAAAAATGTACGGTCGTTATTTCTTTTTATCCTAGAGCGATGGCGTAATAGAAAACGATATTAGATAGGACGATAAAAGAGCATTGACGTATCCTGAATGTGACACAAATACTTCCCATCACAGCTAAATGGCATTTACGAACCGACATTAATAAATCATGTCGACTTTTAAAATATGTAGCGGCGGAATTTTGCGAAAAATTAAAATTCTCCTTTACGCTGGAAACTTTCGATATTTTACGTGGTTTCATATTGGCGGTATTTAAAAATGTGATGTACTTTATACTTTACGCTAGTGATGTCTTTTTTTTTGGTAACAGGTTGGCGCTGGACTGTAATTTCACCGGATAGTAAATGATGATACAGTCCAAGGTAATAGATCGATAAGTAGGTGGGGTTAATGTACCTCTTATAGTTTTTACAGTGTCGTGACTAACTGAGGCCTATGCCTCCCACCAATCCACTTATGAGACACTTTTAATATAAATTTAATATGCATGAATGAGTAAGAATATAAATGATACAACATCCATGTAAGCCAGGGCTGCCATCATATTGGCTGGAGTTGCTCTGATGGGTGCTTTTCAGTTCACCCCTACTCAACAGCTGACTGTAATGCGACAAGAAATAGATGGACCAAAAGTTCGAGTTGATGTAAAAAAAGTTTCAATTTAAAAATCACTTTTTTTAAGCTGGCAAATGCCTTTATGCAACCCGATCAGAGTAAAATCTTATCGGGAATGTGGGACTCGCTGGTAAATCAGAATACCCACTAAAACCCAGTGATACCTTCCGCATCCTTTTGTGAAGCTCCAGAGGATCGGTAGACACAATCTACTCTGGCACTCCGGACGAATCTTCTGGGAAACTTAAGAAGGAGGAAGGAGAAGTGCAAATCTACGCCTCCTACCTCCCAACCTCCTGCACCGAAGTAAAGAAGCGTCCACAGCGTTTTTCCTGTGCCTCTCATGTACCTCCTTCAGCAAAATAACACTTTCACAAAAACTGCCCTCCACTTCCTATCACCGGTGAGCATTGCGCCAACTGTGCCCTCCAGCGAAAGGTTTCCTCCGACCAACGAAGTCAATAGATGCTACTGGGCATTCTGCCAGAGTGTACTGCACTAAATGCATAAGCGCATTACATTCATGGCAGGCAGGCGTTTCCTCCCTGCGAACAATCTGATGCAGGTATTTGCCAAAACAACCATGATCGATCAGCACCTGCGCAAGCCTGTAAGTGAGTGACCCGTGCACCCTAGATATCCAATTGTCCAGGTGGGGACGGATCGCTCCCACCGTGACCAGACCCGCTGTAGGAGATCCGAAATTCTCATGCCACCTTTGGATCAGTGCTCTTTCTGCTGAAGTCCTGATCCTCTGGACCTTGTCCTCATCAGCATCGGTTGATACCCTTCGGCTGCTAGAACCTCCGCTCTCAGCTCCCACAGAAGGATTCCCGCCAGGAGAGTTGCCGAGTTTACTTTACGTAATATGGTATTATATTTTTTTACTCAGAAATAAGCTATCTGTCATGGGATACCTGAAAGATGTGCAACACAGAAATTTCTTAAGAAAGACACAGGAAAGACGTACTCGTATACCGTAAAGAAAATGCTGTAAACACTATGGTAGGTGCAGGAAGAGATGGCGAATCTTTGAACTTTAAAAGAGAGGCGACGTGGCGAAGCTGCACCACGTCATGCGTCTGGCTCACGAGCCCTTATGATTCACATCAAAAATTTAAAAAAAAACGAGGAAATAAGAGGAAATTATTTAAAAGCCAAAAAATATCTTTTTAAGATATTACTGATGTAATAGTACAAATAGTAGCACATTTGATTCCCATTAAGATAAATTTTATTAAATAGTATCTTCTAATTTGTTCTGGTTTGGCTAGCAAAGGTTTGCCTCCGACTTAAAAAAAAGACATGTGTATTGATAAGGCACGTAGCAGTCCATTGACGTCCCACTTCTGGGCACAGGCTTCCTCACTCATAGGAAAGAGGGTTTTTACAGCATAGTTTTCTAAGTGTTTAGATATTTAACATAAAAAATCGGGTTGTTTTTCAAAATGAATCAATATTTACCGGTTTTAAAAATTGTAATCGATTCACATCACTACTTTCGTCCGGCATCGCGATATTCAGCAATACTTAATAATTAATAATGAATACGTAATCAATGTGAGGTGAATTCTTTGATAATGATGTGAAATATGTATTAAGGGTTTTGAACGCGACGAACCGTATATTCCCTCGATAATCGCAGACTTAATTAATTAAGGCTTATACCTCTATAATCTTGAATGTTTTATGCAAATGAAGGATACTTAGGAAGGTAATTATTTCATGTGTGATTTCCTTTTATATGTAAAGCAATGAGGAATTCATTATAACCCTGAAATCATCTAAAAAACAGACCCAAGTAGCTTAACTTGTATTTTTTTAATTACCTACAAAGAATGTTTTAGTCAGATCTTTGGTCAAGAATCATTTCAGTAAAAACGTTAGCAAAACAAGTACAAAATTTGACGAATTAAGTTAATTAAGCATAAGTTGAACGTGTAAATAACATTCATAATTGATTATTTTTGATCAAAACGCCAACCACTGTGCCTCTTTTAATCTAATAAATATTCTGAGATAGCCATTTTTATGAAATACTATTTAAGGCAGTTTTAATTAACATGAAAGATACAACTTATGTAATCTATTGAATTGAATAAATAATGGTATTGTATTGCATAAAATAGCGTTGTCAATAACTCATATTTTCTGTAATATGTAAAAGATAAAAACGGTAACTATAGGCTATCCTTTAGAAATGAATGTATACAATTGCTAACTTTACTATCAATGTTTTTAAGATATACAATTTAAGTAGCAGCCCATTAACGTCCCACTGCTGGGTACAGGCCTCCTCACTCATATGAGAGAGGGTTGTTTATGCTGCTCCACTGCGGATTGGCAGGCATAGTACGTAAGTGCACTCTCTATTCCATCACTCTCATAGTCCGATGTGACGGTAATCCGACACAACCGGAGAGAGGTCGGGCACAGGACCAGCGGCTTAACGTGCGCTCCGAGGCACGGGGGTGGATCACACCGCCAACTTCCCAAATTCGGGCAAAAACCTCATGACTGTAGTCAAACATGCTAACCACTAGACCAATGAGGCAGTCTATACAATTTAGTAGAACATTAATTTGATCTATCTCGTTAGGTTTAGCCTGAGTTTGTGATTTAAGGGCACAAAAACATGTTTGTTATGACATCACATTACAATTCTTAGAATTTATTGGGTTTTCTACATTTTAAACCGTTCTCGTCAAGCTAAGCGAAGCGACTCCATTTATGTCAATTATAAAACTGCATTTCCCACCTTCCAATGAGCTTCATATTTTTTGTCGTATATTCTTGAAGCCAATCTGAACAGACTCTTAACTTTCATCTAGTATGGACATAAAGAGACGCCGTTAAGTTGCTGAGATGTATCAGCTTCTCTCACAGTAACAAGGTTTAATTTAAAATTGAACCGTTGTTATTTTAAAATAGTCAATTTAAATGTGTAAATTGAGTAAAAATGTGTAAAGTTAGATTGTAATGTATTTCGCTAATTATAAAAGGCACAATTACGACATTAACATGTTTTTCGTGATAACATACCTGCTTGACAGTATCCTCAAGTTATGATATAGTCTAAAATGGAAACTTGCTTGGTAAGAGGCAATAAATTACTTAAACTTATGGTTTAAGTAATTTATTAAACGCAAAGAATTTGCTGAGCAACACGTCTTTACTGATAAGATGATAAGAAGCCATGACCAAAGCTCCCCAGAAGTTCAGACTCAGCAAAAAAAAACAAAATTTAAATTTACACTGCCCGGGGTCGAACCCAGGTCCTCTGCTAACGAAGCAAATACAAAATATTCCACCAGCGTAGCTGTCTAAGTCCCATGGTATCGGGAACTATGCGGGTAGCACAGCCGGTTACATTTAGCAAATAATACAAAGATAAAAAACTCCACAGACGAATGATTTTTCATTTGCCTTTCGCACTGTAAACATATGTAAATTCCAACAGTCCAATGCTTATGAAAATTAAATATTTACACGTACGCGCGTGATTAAAAAAAGCGACAGCTACTATAAGTACTCGCTCGGCGAAACCAGCATCGGGTAGTCAAGTGAAAAAAACGCTTAATTAAATACCGATGCGTATGCCACCGAATCACGTCCGACTTTAACGTATTTAATTTGCCATCATCATAAATTCATATTACTACCTAACACGTTCAACGCAAACTGAATCCAAATCTACGAGATTGTTCAACTCATATGAGAGCTGCGCTGGCGTAGTACTTGCTTGGCTAACTCCAACTCAAATTCCACCATCTTCAAACAACGACTTTTTCAACGTTTTCTTGTTCTTAAGTTATCTGGAAGGGATCGCGATCTCCCTCTTTATAGTCGTTCCTTCATGCCTGAAGATCGTGATCCTGGCATGAATTAATTTAATCCCGAACGGGTCCATGCTTTCCACCTGCGCCTGTTTGTGGCCATCTTCGTTAGCGTATATAATATAGTATGTAAGGCTTCACTCAGCTGGAAATCTCATTGTGTTGGTGAACGTTCCCGTAAATATCAGCTTTTTCAAACTATACTCCACTCGCCTCGTGATGTTCCCGAAATAATCCAGAATTCGTTGATGTGGCTACGAAACTACTTTGTGCGTATTCTACCTATTCAAGAAATTCTTAGAATGTGCCTCCAATGCACTTGAATGCATCTGTTTTTTTGCTTTTATGGTCCGATTTTGTACTCCATACATAAAAATAGAGAAGATTGAGGCACGGACAAACTTATTTAGCCATAATACTGTCCAATTGTACACTAAATCTAGCTTATGTTGTATTTTTCTTTTGTCCCTTTTTGTGAAGTATGTATCTATCTAGAAACCTATGTCATATCACTCGAAGACAGCCAGATAAGTTGGAGAAACTTGTTTTGTTAGGAGGAATCGAAAAAAAGACCAAAGGTTCGCTTAATAAGGCGTTGGTTCGACCATGTAAAGGGAATAACGAGGGTCGCAGTTTCAGCAGTTCGAAAACAAGCTCAGAATAGAGAAAGAAGGTGGCATTTCGGCCATCCATGAAGACTGATGACCCTTGTTTCACGAGGGCTTCCGGTTACAATTCCCGGCAGGACAGCTTTATAATTACATTTTCGTTCGTCCAACTTTTTTTATTCGAAGCGAAATAAAAATACTACAGAAAAACAAAATATTTTGTGATTAAAATGTTGGTAGTGTTGTAGTGTATTTTTTTTTCGTTTGTAGTAAAATATAAAAACCAAAATAGTATTAATTTTGGAGTAATTTGCGATTGCTTTTTATGAATCAAAATATCTTATCTTAAACAGTTATGCTTTCGCAAATAAAACAATCTGAGAGTTAAAATCAGTCTGCGTTTTTATATTTTGAACAAACATTATTTGCATGCATGCACGTACGTATAACATTACCATCTAATCTGATCCTTACAAAGTGAGATTGCCATAAAAATTATTACTAAAAATACGAAATGATTTTATCGTAATAATTACCTTCAAAGCATAGAAAATTGTTATTTGTAGTACCACTACATTAAAATGTACGTTTAAATGATTATACGTTAAAATTAACTGAGAGACTCATACAATTTGCGATATTTTTCAACGATTAACTCTTACCCCATAAAAAATATTGATTTAGAAAATTAGTTAAGTCAATTAGGTTGCCTGTTAAAAGTGAATTACATAAAAAGCATTTCATTTAAAGGTATACGATTCCATAATAAAATCCTTCTGTCGAGATAGAACTAAATACATATGAAACTTTTATTACAAGAAAGTTTGAGACTAAAACTTACTTAGACTATGAAATGTAATGAAATTGATGTAAAATAATACCTGATCTATTATTTCGTGAGTTCATCTAAGAAAAGTGCAGTTGAACCCTCGTAGCTTTAAATTTGAAATCATACAGTAATATAATCAATTGTTGAACATCGGATATAACATAACAAAATGTATATTTCAATATTTTTTGATATAAGCCTTTTGAGGTTTAATGTTCAACAAAAATACTAACAGATTTTACCTTCGGAGAAAAGAAAGCACTCATTTGTCATGTAGTATTGACAAGTTTTTGCACTAGATTACTAATCCATTGCAATATTACAATTTAAGGACCTAATATTGCATATTTAGAGGACGCAATTTTATTTTTGGGACATGTATGGAGGCCAGTAGACGCTTAACCCCAAACTTTTTACTGCCATCTTGGAAAAAGGGATGCAAACACCTTTTTCACAATATCACAAAAACTATTAGTCCTATAACAAACTCGTTCAGACATAATCTGTAGCAACTCGTTTTACCTATAAATGTATTCATGTATTTGTGCCCCAAATTTCAAATTACAGAAGTTATTAGCAAAAAAGTAAGAGAATTTCTTTAAAAATGTTATTTTTTGCTCTGTTTTATTTATACGTTACACAAAAAATTACTTCATACCAATTTTGTAGATGATCTTTTAAGGAAAAATTTTCTGTATGATTTTAAAAATCTTTCACTTAAAACACTGTTATAGCGCTCCAAAGTTGACTAGGTTCGTCAAGTCTCATGATAATCCGTTGAAAAGGAAGGTTATTTCAAAAACACTAAGTGATTTTATCGCTCAACAATTAGCATCGGAGCATAGATAACAGTAATTTGTGGTACCACTACATAATGTAGAGTCGACATGTTTTTTCACTGGATTACCCGTTCAAACAAACCGAGCGGCCCGTACACCAAATAAAGGAAAACACTAACCGGCACCCGCGTTATTCTTCCAAAATTAACTCATAACGCCAAGAGCTGTTGATTTTTTTTTCGACCGTAATCTGCTTTAACGGGCACGGGGCCAGTAGCTTTAGTAAATCGGCCGCACGCGACTACCGCGAAATGGGAATCTTTAAATGCTATACGTACATTTTTAATGCCGGTTTAATGCCACGCCTCGCCTGATTGTGGCAACAATTAATGTTATAACGAGTTCATTAATGATGGACGATTCAAAGCCGGGCTTTAAATGAGCTCTTGTGCAGCGTTTAGATAACTCGACTTTTGTATTTTAATACATTAAGTAAAGTTTAATCTACCTCGTTGGTATAGTAGGTCTTATATCTGACCCCTTTTGTTTTCGGTGGGAAATTGTTTAACGTAACACGACTAAAGAGTCGGGAGTGTCAGACACACTAAAAAAACAGAATACCCACTAAAACCGAGCGGTCTCAGGTCATCTTAGTGTGGGAGACTAGCTGCTCGCTTGCGCAATCCGACATGGTGTCCCGGATTAAGCCGAATCAAGATTCAAGGTTGTGGGACGAGGTGCGCTAATCCGAGTTTTCTGCTGCCTTCGGCGACGATAGCAGGGGCATGAGAAGCAACCTACCACTCCCCATCAAGTGCCTCGTTTAGTGCGACCACGGTCTCGTGAAAGCAGGCTACGGCCCTCCACCCTGCTTCGCTAACTACACAAGAAAATGCTGCTGTAATACCTATGCCGAACATTATGCCACAATATGGTACGCCGTATAAAGGGGGCTACTTCTCGCTACAACCATGTCCAGTGAGCACCTGCATCAGTCTATAGGAGAGAGTCTAAAGGTTTCTGCACAACCACTGTTTCAGGCTGCCTGCCTCATTGGTCTAGTGGTTAGCATGTTCGACTACATACATGAGGTCCTAGGTTCGAGTGCCGGTTCGGGCCAATTCAAAATCGATGATGAGTTTTCTATTAAGATTTTCTCAATATTTGCCCGAAGTTAGGAAGTTGGCGGTGTGATGCACTCCCGTGCCTCGGAGAGCACGTTAAACCTTCGGTCCTGCACCTGATCTCTCTCCAACCGTATCGGATTCCCGTCACATCGGACTTTGAGAGTGAAGGAGTAGAGAGTGCACTTGTGTACTATGCCTGCCAGTCCGCAGTGGAGCAGCGTGGTGGGTCTATGCTTTAAAAATCCTCGTTCCTCGGAGCGAGGAGGCTTGTACCCAGCAGTGGGACGTTAATGGGCTGTTACTTACTTTTCTGTTTCAGCAGAGGGCGGAAAGCTTCCACCGTCGCCACACCTGCTATGGGGGACTCGAGATCCTCCTTCCATTTTATTATCAGAGTCTATTCAGCATGGACTCTCATCCTATGGTCCTCTTCATTATCAATCGGTGCTCCTCTAGTCCTCGTATCTGTCTACATTGATCGTATATCTGACCTTACTTGGACCAATTCAAAATGCAAATCAAAATCAATTGACACTGGATTATCTCTTACAAATTTTTATAAAGCGATCACATTACGCCTCCGGTTCCGGTCCGGTTTATCTTTAGGATGTGAAAGTGGGGGAAAAGTAGTCTGGTAGTATAATAACTTTCACATAGATTCTTATACTCCATTAGCCACCATATTATATTATTGTGAAAGTATGATAGACTAAAAGGAAAAGAAAATTATCTTTTAATAAAATGGTGTTTAGATTTATTTCTATTTACAAGTCGATGTAATTAATACAAAATATAATAACAAAACTACATCCATACTAGTATCTTCTTCTATATGTGCCTCTCCACCCTTGAAGGCTGGCAGTCAGCCTTTTTTTAACTTTTCCTTGTCTACTGATTTTATGTCAATCCATTCCCATTTACACGAATATCATTATCACATTTACAAGAATAGGCTGCCAAACTGATTTAATAAAATTTGATATACCTAAAATTCATTATGTCTTTGTGCCAAGATATGTGCTTTTTATCGTGAAAATAAAACTTGAATAAGCTGATATGGGGAACAACCATGTAAAGATACCAATTGTAATAGCCCATTCATTTCAAATACTTTAAAGTATACAAATTTATTATATGTATATACTTCTAAAAAATACTTTTTTCTGTGTATCACAAAAAACACTTGGAGTCTATCTCATACTAGTAACATATATCAACAGAAACTGGTGCTTACTACTACATGTCTAAGTAGATAAGTAGTCAAATTATTATGAAAAAATAAAGTACGGCCTCGCTGGCGCAGTGGTGCGAGTATTTGCATTGCTGGCGGAGGTCCCGGGTTCGATCCCCGGTAGGACGAATTTAGGAAATTGTTTTTTTCTAATTTGTCTGAGTCTGGACTGATGGGAGGCTTCGGCCGTGGCTAGTTACCACCCTACCAGCAAAAACGTACCGCCAAACAAAGAGATTTGTGTTTCGGTACGATGCTGTGTAGCAACCGTAATGGGTATATCATCTCTTAACAGATTAGCGCGATTCCATCTTAGACTGTATCATTACTTACCATCAGGTGAGATCACAGTCAAGCGCTAATCTGTCAGCAATAAAAAAAGTAATATCATATACTAGAAATATACTATATTTAACGTATAAGAAACAACAACGCACGAAATTTAATAAAAGGATGAAATATATGTATATTAGAGAGGGTAGCAGAAAAACAAACGCTTTGCATGCGACCCCAAAATAATAAGTTCAAGTTGAGTGTATGTCCCGCGCCCACCTGAAGAGATTGGGGGACAGGAATGCTTAATATAGAGTCCTTTACTACCACAGGGGTCTCCCAATAACATCTCCGACCTCGCAAACGTAGACAAATTTCGTTTGCGCTGGATTTTACATTTAATATCAAGTGCATTTGTAGAAAAATTCTGAAAGTTAGCACAAGTTCTTTGAAAACTTATTGCTGTATATTTCAAGTGGATTTAAACGGTTTGTAAGGCATTGAGATTTTACGAATTGTGGAATATATCAAGCCTCCGTGTTTACATTTGGCTGACAGGCGTTGTGAAAGTTTTCCGCACTAGCGTCAGTCCGAGGCAAACTTCTCGGACTCGGACATCAGAATCCAGGGTGGATACAGTTGCACAATAGAATAAAGCAGCATCGGAAGCTCGTCGGAGTTAATAAATAATATAGAAACGGAGTGACATGCGCAGAGTGCAACACGAAGCGCCCTAAGTCTATTTTGACTGTAAATATCTGCGCCGGATGTCTGCCCGCGCTTCTGGGCACGGATCGGATTTACTTGCTGGATAAGTTTAAGCAACTTGATAACTGTTTTAGATTAATCAATTATATGTCTGGGTTAGTAACGAACAAAATGATAAAGTTTTACAATTGATCTTGATTACCAAAAGTTCTTTTTACCTCAAAACACCTCGGACGGCGGGATAAAGTTTGTAATAATACTAGTATGAGAAGGAATTGTTACTGTTAATATTTAGAAAAAAACATTCTGTGGATTTATGAAACTACGATACAAGTGAAACAGCTGATGAATGCCATTGGCGCCGTCATATAAACCTTGGCTATTCTGCGGAAATTTACAATTTAATGTACTTAAATAAAATAATTGTGATAAAAAAAGTTATATACATAGTACACTGCAGATACTTCTCAGAACAGGGCACGAACGAATAACTGTATCTCTATAGTTTAACTGCCTCATTGGTCTAGTGGTTAGCATGTTTGACTACAGACTTGGGGTCCTGGGTTCGAGTCCCGGGGCGGGCCAATTCAAAAAATTCATAATGAGTTTTCTATTAAGATTTCCTCAATATTAGCCTGAAGTTGGGAAGTTGGCGGTGTGATCCATTCCCGTGTCACGGAGAGCACGTTAAGCCGTCAGTCCTGCGCCTGATCTCTCTCCAGTCGATTCGATGTCACATCGGACTATGAGAGTGAAGGAATAGAGAGTGCACTTGTGTACTATGCCTGCCAATCCGCAGTGGAGGGGCGTGCTGGATCTATGCTCTAAAAACCCTCTGTCATATAAGTGAGGGGACCTGTGCCCAGCAGTGGGACGTTAATGGGTTGCTACTTACTATAGTTTAAGTCTTCTTTTAATATCACCATCAATGGTACACTAAAATAATGTAAGAAAATGACTATTTCCTCTAATAATGTAAGAAAATGCCTATTTCAGTAAAGAATATTTAATTTTAATTAATAAATGCAGACGTCTTTAAAACTGTTTTACCATTTATTGTTGGATATTAAGATAAGAAAAATTTTTTTGTTCGTTTATCTTGGTTTTGAAGTGAAACTTCTTAGACTCCGTTGGGTGGTTTTGATATTTACAAATAACATGTGGCATTTTCATTTGCCATTCGTCATTTAATAATTCTATTTTTCGTAAAATATAAAATTAAATATTCTAATTAATTATATCTCTTTTTTAAAATTTCAAATTAATAATTTCTTCTATTAACAAAAAATAGGTGGCATTATTATTTCCAATTTTTCATTCGAGATTTCAATATATTATTTGTATTAATTTTCGACACTTTCAATATTCTTAATAACAATTAAACTCATTAAATTCCTAACATATCTTCTCTCGATAAACTAAAGTTGTAGATTTGTATAAATATAAACAAGACTTAAAAATTGTTTACCAAAGAAGTTTAACTTCTAACATATGTGCTCTGTACGTACGCACTCTTTTTATTATACCACTCTCGTTTGCACGCGACATAATATACACATAGATATATCCAGTACCTCAATGCAAATGTGAGTAACCAATGGGAAACTTTGAGCGTTAATGCATTTAGTACTTCCTTTTAATACTTCCTTTTAATAATACAGTAGACCTATTTAACAGAAAGTAATACTCTAACAAAGTGATGGGAATTTCTTTCGTCTGCACTTAGGTGTGAGCTTAGGCCGAATCGGGACAGGCAGCGTGTCGGTTCCCACGCGATCGTCCATCTCACGTTACCCCACGGAGAATCTCATTTTTAGGATTCCGTGAGCTTTTTTCTTAATAAAGCTTAACCTGTCTTCAAAAAATGTTATCCATTTTAGTTCTAACACGTTTGTATATGATTTTATAAATATATTTTGGTGTGCGTGGTTTAAATTCCTCTATGTATATAACATGTTATACAAGATGTTAAGAGGTCGCTCCAGAAAATGAGGACGGACGATAGTTTTTTTTTATAATTATGGCAGACAAACGAGCTGGCGGGTCACCTGATGTTAAGTGATTACGCCGCCCATGGACCTGCAGCATCATAGAGACCGCTGATACGTTTCCGGCCTAATAAGTACAAGTTTATTTGCCTCTTGAATGTATGTACTATCATAATCTTGAGGGAAAAACGATTGACGGTATCAGACTGTGGCTGAAGGCCATACAGGTTATGCGGATGAAATTTATTTCTCCGTCGAGTTGTACGATCATAGAACCGAGACAGTGGTACCAATCCAAAGATCTCCCCAGAATATTCCCCATGGTAGATACCATAAAACACACATAGAGAGCTGACGCTTCTATGATGCTCTAGCGTCTCCAGTTTACGTGTCAGTTGAGTATTGATAGTGTAGTGGGATAAGGAACATAATATATATACCATAGTAGTCAGATAATGAAAGGAAGTAATAAAGTATTCTTCAACAAAACAGTCGTTTCGTTACTTGATATACTCGTACGCTGTCTCATCAATAGTACTTATGACACTTGATAAATCATATTAGAAGTTGCAAGATTACTTAGATGTCATAAACGCGTGGAAGTGACATTGTAATGATGATGGTAACAAAAAAAATATCCGACTGAGTTTCTTGTGGGATCTGCTCATATTAGAGCTCGAAGGAACACTAGTAACTTTAGTTTTTATGTCGCTCTTTAATACCATCATTAGACGTACATTAGAATTAGTGTGTGGCAAACAAATTATATTTGACGATTCAAATGTTCTGAAATAGGCCTACTTGAATAAAGATACTTTGATTTGATTATGATAGGACGAATAAAAATCGATCCTGATTTAAAAAAAAAACATTTTTGAATTAAACGATACTTTCATTACATTACTTAAATAAGCCAGCAATGAAACACAAAATTAAAAATAGCTGACGCTCAACTGTATGGGTCGTCGACCGCTAGCTGAGACATCAGCTGATTTTAACTTTGTGTTTCATTGCTGCATTTTAGTAAAGTAATGTATTTTATTAATATATACTGCCATGATAGAGCGTAAATTATGCCAATAATAAAAAAAAAACATTTTAATATATCAGTATTTTTTTAATCAGGATAATTTTTTTCCGTATCGTATTTTGTTAAATAATATCTTATATATCCGTGATAATATTCACTTATACAGCAAAAAATTGAATGACACATTTTTAATACTAGTAATAAATACAAACTTGTAATCCCATATTTAGAGTGAAGATGATTCAGAAATCATTCGTCAGGTTGTGCATACACATTTTTAATAAGATACTCGAACAATTATTTAGTTTGCTTCTTCATAACGTTAAAAACATCCCTTTTTAAAAGGCATATAATAATGTTGAAAATTGTTTAAACTATGAAGATGTTTGGACTTGATTCCAATTCCATGTGGAAGATAACCATACTGTAACCTAAAAAACTATATTTAAGGGAGTAACTTCTGAGATTCTTGCGGATTCCATCTTAATGGAATCAACTTTTCTAACCTGTGGTATATTTATAATTAACGGACAGACTATTGTCGAATCAAAAGTGCTTTTAAGCCTACTTGAATGAAGAATATTTAGATTTTAATTCACTGACTGAACAGTCCTAAATGCCTATCGCTTAAATTGTTTTATAACTGCATATAGTGACTCTGTAAATCTCTTTCCTTTATATTTAATATGGCAGCAGCAGGATACCATTGACCATTGACCAGACATGAGGTCCTGGGTTCGAGTCCCAGGTCGGGCCAATTCAAAAACCAATATTGAGTTTTCTATTAAGATTTTCTCAATATTTACCCGAAGTTGGGAAGTGGCGGTGTGATCCACCCCCGTGCCTCGGAGAGCACGTTAAGCCGTCGGTCCTGCGCCTGATCTCTCTCCGGTCGTGTCGGATTCCCGTCACATCGGACTATGAGAGTGAAGGAATAGAGAGTGCACTTGTGTACTATGCCTGCCAATCCGCAGTGGAGCAGCGTGGTGGGTCTATGCTCTAAAAACCCTCGCTCCTCGGAGTGAGGAGGCCTGTGCCCAGCAGTGGGACGTTAATGGGCTGCTACTTACTTACTTACTTATGATACCATTCATAGAAAAGTAAGAAGCTCTTGAAATAGTTCTTACGTAGGAAAAATTTAAGCAATACTGAAAACATCTCAAAAATATAAAGTTACTAGATGCGTGTGAATTTTCGGATACCGTGAAAACATTGGGTAGTCGGCATTGAATTTTCATTGGAAATAAATTTCGAATCCTGCTCTATACTCCCTAAAAATTTCATTAAAGTCGGTCCAGCTGCAAATAAAGAGTACAATCGTTTCTGTACGACTGACTGGCTTTTTCGGCAGCTGCACTGCTTTGAATTTTATGCATATTAATATTTACACAAATTATTTAATTTAATAATTAAAAATTTATTCGCTTTCATTTAGAAGTAGCACATACCCCTATTTTCTGGTGCGTTTCCTTAAATGAGAAATTGCAACCAAGGACATTGCGATTTAAAAAGGCTTCAAAAACATGAGTAAAAAAGCTTTTGCATGTGTTTATACATTTTTAATATGAAAATATAAACGTAAAGAAGAAATTGACTGCAAACAGAGATATAAATTTCCCAATTTTACTTGTGTGAGTGTAGTCCCAAGTGGGACAGTGTACAAGTTCCCACGCAATGTCCATCTCGGGTTACTCTGACAAAATTCGCTATCGGCATTCCATGCAAATATTTTTATACATTGCCTTTAATAAATGCAATAATAAAAATATGCCATTTATTTTTAGTTTCATAATACTAAAGAGGTATTTACGAATAATAAAATAAATATAACATTATATTTTGATCTGATAATGTCATATGAATCAATAAACGTCGGCTGCACTCTCGAAATAATCACGAGCGCGGAACAAGCGATAGAGATGCGTGACCGGTCTAATAAGTATTCGGTCTATTACAATAACAATTTTTCATTAATGTTTTCTTATGACGTTATCACGTTAAGTTAAACATCCGTAAACGACTTTACTGATAACAATTTTTTTTTCTGTGCTATTTCGGTGCCCCTTGCGTTTTGCAGGATCGTTTTTCTAATCAATGATTGTTCATTGCGTATCAATTCAGATTATTTACATAGAAATGTAATTCAATTTAAAATCGTTTATAAAATTATTAATTCCTCAATCTATTAAAGCTTATTTGGATAAATAATTTTTCATTTGTTTTGATATGTCGTAAACAGAACAGGCAGCAATATTTGTGCTGCAGAAAAGGGCCGTTCGTGCGATTTACAATATGGGTCCAAGAGAGTCGCTAAGAAAGAAATTCAAGGCAGTTAACATAATGACAGTTCACTGCGTATATATATTAGAAAACTTGTTGTATGTACATAAAAACATTGACTCTTTTAATAAAAAGAGTGAATGTACATCATATAACTTACGAAACCAAAACAAACTTGTTATAAATTCTAGTAGGCTGCATAAGATTAACAACTCATTTAAGGGTAACTGTATACGTTTCTATAATAAACTCCCACAAGACGTTCTAAAGATGTCAATTAATAAATTCAAAGTCTTTGTTAAAAGAAAGTTGATAGAAAAATCGTATTATAAGTTGCAAGATTACTTAGACGATAGAAACGCCTGGGAGTGAACGAATTGCTCTAATTTTAATTAAAATATAGTAAACTAATATGTTATTGTGATGATGACGGTAAAAAAGATAAAAATACCCGACTGAGTTTGTTGTGGGTTTTTCTCGGATCGGGGCGCGAAGGAACCCTCGTAACTTTAGATTTTAAGTCAATTTTGAGTACCATCATCAGACGTATGTTAGAATCAGAGTGTGGAAAAAATATATATATAATTTGTCGATTCAAAAGTGCTGTAATATGCCTACTTGAATAAAGATATTTTTGGTTTGATTAATTGATTTGATTATTTTTAAAGTGAAACTTTTTTCACACCGATTTAATTATCTCCGCCATCTATCGCGTGTTGCAAAACTGATAAAGTGGAAGGCGCTCGACAGAGCAGCCATAACCAACATGACGGTGCTCATGGCTCCCATCAGCAGTGGTAATGGTATTGTGATTTCATAAAACCCCACTGTTTATTTTTATACTATTACTTAATAATTGAAACTTCAATTTTAACTATAATATAGTATTATTTATTACGTTATAGTCACAGGAAATCCTTGACATTCCGTGGCCTTAACATTATTATACAAAACTTTGTATTTTTTGATATACGCATAAGCTACTGAGCTTACTACTTAGTTTTAAAAATCTCTAGCTTTTATATTTTCCTAGATACATACATACATAGCATCACGCCTCTTTCCCATAGAGGTAGGCAGAGACAACATCCTTCCACTTGCCACGATCCTTGCATATCTCCTTCGCTTCTTTCATTCTCATTAAACCTTTCATACAAGTTCGTCGGTTTAGAGTACTCTTGACCTGGCCGTTATTTAAAATGTCCTGGTTTTGGTTGAGGAACGTTCGCCTTGGTCTTCCCAATCTAACTTTCGCATTTACTCTTGACTCATAATTCCTTTTTGTCAGTTTCCTTTCATTCATTCTCTCTACATGCCCAANATTCCCTGCATTTACTCTCCTTTCAATATCACTTTCACGTGTTCCATCTTTTGTAAATTTAGATCCCAAGTATACAAATTCTTTCACCTCTTCCACTTGTTCCCCACCTATCAAAATTTTGTCATTCATCACAGGTTATATTTTCTTACTTTATCTATAAATCTTAGTCCATTAAGTATTACTTCATATCAAAAAAATTTCTACAGATTTCTTATTAAATTATTTTACTATTCACTTATATGACTTTGTAATAAAAGTTATTATATAAGAAATAAAAACTATAAAAGCGTCTTCACCGCAGCCCGGAAGAACTCTACACTTTGCTATTATATATTAATAAACGACTTTAGACTTCTTAAGATTTCATTTAGCTTCTTTTATCCTCAAATCTCTCTTTATAATATTATACGAAATAAATTGTGGTATGCAAATATTGTGAGTTTTTGTGAAGTAGAACAAATAATAAAATGCTTAATAAGTTTTGTAAGATACGTAATCCTATTATCCTATTCTTCTACAATAATTCTCCCACACTTCACTCTTCTCGTGCCACCAAGGTCCTCCGTACACATGTGCTACCTTCAATTACACTCTCTTGTAAAACTCCCCACTAATCAAACTCATCGTTAAAACAACGACTTGAGACAATTTACGGAATACCATTAAACCAGAAGTTGCACATGTAAACGTTTTACTACTTTAATAACAAAGACCTCAGCATAATATAACAATATAATAATTTAGATATATGTACGCTACACTTTTCTCAGAAAATCCACTAGCATGCAATAATGTACAGTGGTTTGAGCTCCATATCTTCTATTCTATGATGATAAGAATTTATTTCGTTTTGTGCTATTTCATTAAAAAAGGAACACCTAAATTATTAATAATTTACACTTGATTATTATCAACACTATGTGCGACAAGACTAACTACTACGCCCACTGCACAGTAATGCCGTATATCCCATTTGCATCATTGATATGTCTATAATACTTTGCACCACTCTTCTTCTCTTCTCCCCTCCTCATGACGCACCTCTTCTCCAATATAACCAACATCAGCGCCTCTCACCGGATGTTTTACAATAGTAGTTTACATAATCTACTACAACTAAAGTAGCTCTAGCACACACTCTCTTGCTACCAGTCTTTGATTATGCTGACACTTGTTATCTTGATCTCACTGAGGAGCAATTAAATAAGCTTGAGAGACTTCAAAACTTATGTATAGGATTCATATTTGGTCTCCGCAAATATGATCATATTTCCGACTTTCGCAAAAAAACTCAAGTGGCTCCCAATTCACCTTCGCCGGAATATTCATCTTTTTTCTCTTCTCTACTGCGTGCTGTTTGATCCTAAAGCGCATGTATATCTGATGGAACGCATTGAGTTCCTTGACAAGTCTCATAATCGACAAGTAAGTTAGTTTTAAAAATTCCTTCTCACCCTTCTTCTTTTTTTTCAAAATCATTCTCAGTTAAGCTGCTGGTTTTTGGAGCCTATCATTATAAATAATGCTCAATCTCACAATTTGTTTAAAAATACGGTAAAAGAGTACTTCCTCTCCAAGAAAATTGATTAATTGTTAAGAAAGTTGCTGATTAATATAAGTAGTAAATAGATTTAGTGTACACCTTTCTCTGCTTCTTTTGTATGTCTCCTTTTAAGCATTTTTGGTTGCCTGGAAGATCGCTATTTCAACGATAAGGCCGCCAATCATACTGCAGACGTTTATATCTTAACTGTATAGCTTTTTTCGGGTGTACAATAAAGAGATATGTATTTATAATAGTAATGCACGTGAGTGTTAACATCGAAATACCAACGCAATGTGATATTTTTGTTAATTTCAACACTTTTAAAAGGAACACTCACTAAACCGTCCGACTCAAACTTGACTAATTTTTTCACGAGGAATTAAACGAGCGATAAAATTCTTGCGACGTCGCATGAAAATGTGCGATACCTGACTTGCATATTTATGCGTGCCCCAGTAATGACGTTTGTAGAGCCTCCCCAGTGAGGTTTCATTACGGTATGTCTCCGCGGGCGTAAAAACAAACCCTTCTTTATAAACAATCTGTGTCAAGTGTTTCCCGATCGTGTCGCAATTTGTTTGCATATTTCTTTATTAAACGTAAAACTGTAGCAATTAACAAAACGACTGAGCTTTAATCCACACGAATGAAGTAAAACTGGACTTTGGTGTGCACTGATTGTTAGATATATATAACGTAACTATTTTAATACAAAATCGTAAATAATTAGACAGATCACCTTCCTCGACTGTGCACGTGTATCAAAATAATGATTTAACGTCCACATTAGCTAAAAAATTTCAATAATGTAAGTTATATAGACATATTCAGTGATGAAAAGTCATTAGTCAAAAGAAATATTACCTGTTGAGTGAACAATACAATAATGGTTGAGATTAGTGCACAATAATGTTATGTTTTAGTTGTTAGTGGATACTTTACTGTTGTATCTCTTAGTTTTAATTGAAAATCTATATTATTCTATAAGTAAATTGTTTGTTACCCAAATAAATATAAATAAACTGACTATAAAAGAGAGATAAAGAAAATGTGTGCTCGCACCTTTCCCTTTTGCCTCTACAGTGGTATACGAAACGTAACTTTCTAACTTCTTTTCGTTTTGCCCGATTATTCTTTTTGTAAAGCTCTTGTCACGCATTCACTAGTTTCAAAACTGCATCAGTTTGTATTCGCACATACTTCGTAACTCTGTTATAATTGCTTTTTAAGGAGCAACTAAATAAAGGCTTAACGTACCTCGTTCTAAGAATGTGTGTACATAAGTCGTCACAGAACATTAGCTCTGGCTTAAATGTGCAATATCATATATTACAGGCGTGGTGGGTAAATATTGTTCTTAATTTAATTCTAGTTAGCGTTAGCACACGTGGGTGACGGTGGCAATGGAGTGGAGTGGAGCGAAATGCGGAATGCGAAATGCGAAAAGCGGTATCAGACCGCAAGTCGCACGTTGCATTTCAAATATTTCAGACGGAATTGCTCAGAATATGCTAGCTATAGCTTAGTAATCTTGAGCCAGCTCAAGTATTGCACCTGCAGCCAAATTCGTTCCAATTAGGGGAGTTAGACCGCGTTGACTGAACAGGAAATGATGCGGTACCACTTGACGCGGCTCGACACTTGCGAGTAAATAAATTACGAGCTCCCCGAGTGCGTCATTAAACTTTCTTGTCCTTGCTTACGGTGCATAGTAACTATTGTTAATTACCGAGGTCTCAACAATACACTCCCTGATTGAAATTGCATGTTCGTGAATGCAGTGTAACGTTTTTTAAATATATTTCTTTCAATACGACTCTCTGTTAACTTTTTAACTGTGTTTTCACAGGGAGTCTAATAAATCCACATGGATTAATTGTGAATAAAAAGGTTTTACAGCAAAGTTTTATGTTAGTTCCTAATTATAATATACTAGCTGTTGCGCACAACTTCTTATGTACTTCTTGAGATAGATAAAAGGAACAAATTTGATAAACGTGAAAAAGGTTAAAGCTTTTAAGATTAAAAAGTGGACTCTTTTTTTAGAACTCTTAAAGGGGAACCATTCTGTTTAATATGATTTTTGCAAAAATTTTAATACAGCGCACGCGGTGGAAATTTTCAAAAAGAAAAAAAGAACAAACTTTGAAGCTTTTTAATTGGTGTACCGATTCTATTGGTCTTATCGTGGTGATATATAGCTTTCCTAGATAAATGCGCTATTTGAAACTGGAAGAATTATTCAAATCGGACCAGTAGTTCCTGAGATTGGCTCATTCAAGCAAACAAACACTTCAGCTTTATAATAGTATAGATTTATTTATTGAATTTTATAATATAGTAACGGCGTGTTATAATTAAGAGGTGTACGTTGGGACTAATGCGTCTTGTGAAAGATATCTTCAAATACTTTAAAATAAACAATACGCTGTTATGTAATGCATTTGCATCAGGATAAATTTAGGAAATAACATTTTCTAACTAATAGAAAGCTTCAATTTCGAACGGCCATTTATCACCATAGTAAAACTTGATTTTCGATATTATGATGTATAGAAAACTTCAGATAAGATTCATACGCAAAGAATAATTCTTATTATACTTTTTTAAACGAGGCAAACCGAAATAAATTGCGGCACTCCGCCCTCACTTGAAGCAATGGCTGGGTAGAAGACAAGGAGTGCTTTCCTACCGTTTGGTGCAGGTGCTAACCGGTCACGGCTGCATTGGAAAATACCTGCACCAAATCGTTGGCTGTGAGCCGTCGGCCATCTGCCACGAGTGTGGTGCTCCTGTGGACACAGCGCACCACACGGTGGCCGAATGTCCTGCTTGGGGACCTCAGCGTCATCTGCTGACGTCGCAGATCGGTGCAGACCTCTCGCTGGCAAGTATTATAGGTGCAATGCTTGTCAACGAGCGGGGCTGGAATGCTGTTGCCACCTTCTGCGAAACTGTCATTTCGCTAAAGGAGGCACGGCAAAGAGAGAGGGCGAATGCAGCTGAAGCACAGTACCCCGGACGGAGGGGAATAGGAAACAGGAGACGGAGGTTTATCCAACTCCTCCCCCTGTAGTGCACTTTTGAGCCGGCTTCATTCGGAGGGGCCAGAGTGGAATGCCACAACGAACCTCTGGTCCTTCAATTCTCGAATGACGAGGGCTCCGCTGGGTTTTAGTGAGTATTCTGGTACTATCGGCGAGTTCCACACTCCCGTCTGTCTCACAGGCGGGTATAACACTAAACTTAGTTTATAATTTCCTTTAACTTTGAAGACTCAAATATGTTTATAACATCCAATTTCCAAGCACAATGTTGTGAATATGCCAGTGAACTGCTATATAAAATTATTCATATGGAATATGATACCATAATCTATTAAGGATATCTAGAGCGTGGAGGGATCAAATAATGTCCATACAAGGTATCCGCACAAGATCATTGAATCCATTTGTACCGTGTTCGTACGCTTAGGTGCTACTGAATCGACATCAGAGCTCAGATAGTAATCCTACACCGTATAACAATAGACATTATCAACCTCATATGATTCTACGACTGACCAATCTCTTATCATAAAAATCGTATTTTATTATTACATATAATATACATAAAAACACTTGGTATGTATTTAAAACACGACAGGAAGGGAAACTTCGTCAAGTGAGATTTAAAAATAACATTCATAAAGTAATTCAAAGACTACATTATTAACAAATTTATATTAAGCTAGCTGACAAGGAAAATGTACCGACTCAGAATCAATAAATAAAAAAGCTGAATACTTACTAAGTGTTTTGACTTTAGTAAACACGAAACTGGCCAAGATTTAACCGGAACATTCATGAAAAATTTGACATTAGAACCAAAAAATTTAAGAAAACTTCATTTTTAAATTCAATTTGATTTCCGAACGACTTTCAAATTAATTGATATCTAAACGACAAATATTTGGCAGGTAGGAATAGTTTCCAATGGAAGCGCAATCATGGTTATTACTAAATTTCAAGCATTTTTCATATTTACTCACCTTTTGAACGTTCCCTGGACTTCCATAAATAGTTCAAAACCTAAATTAGCTAAATCTGTGCAACCGCTCGCGAATTTAAGCGAGACTAACAAACAGCAATTGGTTTTTATATCAATAGATAACGAATAAAGCTGTGACGTGTTTTGTATTCCATTCTCTCTCGTACTTCGTCGACGCAAGCAAACTTTATTCGAATAAACGTTACATAGACAAGCGTGACGGTTTGGTTTCTTTAAATACCTCCAAATAAAGAGCCCAGCGCGCCTGAAGAACTTTTAATTTCAAACTGAAGTTGTTCAATTCAATAACATTCTAAGAAATAACAGAAAAGAGTAAGAAAAGTACTCAAGTTGAACTAACTATACGAAAATTAAGACTCAATGACTAAGGAGCAAAAATAGGAATGAACCAAAACGGACTTAAATTTAAAGAAATCAATAAACGACAAAATTTAAAAAAACATGCTACATGCAATATTATTTATAGTACATTATTAGTGTCCTTAACTTATTTTTTAAGTTTATCATTGTCCAGATTGTGAATTTAGCTGATTTTTTAAATACTTATAGAACGAGGACTAAGATATGATGTTAGCTTCTTTTACAAATATTCCAAGACGTCAGTGCAACATATGTCTCGATGTACAAAGTTTCTCATGTGTTTTGTGATTGTGTGTGTGTATTTAAACAGTATATTCATCAGAGAGTATATGAAACTATAGAAGACATCGATATTGAATGTTTACTTAATATAAAATTTAACGTAATCGACTTTACCACGAAGGCATCGTCCATAACGCGACATGCTCTTTTTCAACTGGCAGTGATATCCGACTAATGTGCTTTCTCCTGCAATCTTTTCTTGCGATGACACGCTAAAATTTATACCGCATTTTAGGGAATATAAGATGTAATGTAAAGGGATTAAGGTACTTTTTACAACCGCTTACAAGGTATGACTTAGGATAATTTGAAAGTTAAAACCCAATGTCAATCTTTATCGCAAGGGAAGTTGTAGGAAGGGGGAGGTCGGCTAAAGAGGGTGCGCCACTGCGTCGATTGTAATCACGCAAATGGTTCCCATATCAAAATGTCACATTCGTATGATATCGATGTTTCGCTGTCAATTTTAGCCGTTGGTTTTGTCCAGGTTTTTACGTTGTGCGGATGAAAAAATACGGAATATGCTCTCGAAAATCTGTTAACTTGGCTCGCACTGTTTATATTTGTGGGTCAACATTCCGTGTTTGTTCCATCAGAGGGATTCGAATTTTATTAAAATCGTTTTGTCATTTAGTAAATATTTGTTGTAGAGACGAAGATTTTTCTCGGATTGGATTCACGGAAACGAACGATGTATTTTATAATTACAACATATTCTAAAATTCATGGAAAAGTTTATGTTTTCTCTAATGAAAATACCTTTTCTCATACAATCAATATTGATTTTTGTCATGAAAATCTAGAGTTATTGCTAAATATTTAAGTAGTTTTAATATTTACACTCGTCATTTAATATTTTATTGTATTTTTATTTACAATGCTTCATTTGATAAATTTGATAATTAAATTTATTAAATTCCTAACATATCCTCCTTTTTCCCTCCCTCTAAGTCTCGAAAATCTAAAGTTTTAGATTTGTATAAATATAAACAAGACTTAAAAATAATTTGGCAAAGAATTTTCTCTTCTGACATGTGTACTTTGTACACACGCACTTTTTATAATTAAAAAAATACGTTATCACATTATTGTATAAATAGATATAGCAGAAAGTATATTGATCTACAATAAAATAATTAAATAAATAATTTTTTTTAATTTTTAATTTTTTTTAAACTTCATAAATTTTTATATAATCTGCAATAATATATAATTTTATTGTATTTTTAGACTAATTTAATATTAACTTATGTTGTGGCTACCTTAAAAAGTTGCACACTTCAACAATTTATAGATGTAAGTTTTTTTTTTATATTTTAAGACATTAAATGTAGTAACTACTGGTGGTCCTTAAATAAATAAATAAATAAATAAATAAATACAAATTTTATAACTTTCAGATACTTCATAATCATACCATCAGTTTTAAAGAGTCATTGTTGTAGTATAATATAAATGAAACAAGCTTCAAATAAGACTATGCTCATGAAATTTCTGTGTTTTTATAAAATACTAGCAAACCTCAAGAGAGACAGAAACGGATAAAGTTTGGTTAGCATGAGAATGGTTATATTGAGTCAAACGTAAAAGATAGATGTATGCTAACTAGAATTGTGTTTTAGAACTGTCCGAAATAAATCGCGTTAAACACAGTCGCTTGCCACGCTAAAGTGGCTCGTGAGACTTAAATGATCATGACAGACTACCAAATGTTATGATTTTTGTGTTTGCTAATAGTTAGACTATATAATGTTATATTTTATTTATTAAATTAAGACTCTGGTGTAGCTTCATGTTACTAAACTTTGAGATAGGAAAAAAAGTCAGTCATATATTTATGGGCTCATATATTAAAAATTAAAACTTACCTTAAGGGTTTTCATTGTTATTCACATCACTTATGTAATCCAAAATATAAATAATTACTAATAAACACTCACAGTTTATGAAATTACACACGCACCGTTAGTAACGGTAACTTTCTAACCGATTTATTCTTAGTTCTTTCTATGGACTGATATTATGTCTAAGCGTATTTTGGCATGAATACGTCACCGAGAAGCGAAATAGATAATACACATTATGACTTGAAAAGAAAGAGATGTTTATATTTCTGAATGCTCGCATTAAGACAGAACTATCTTAATTAAAAGGATATGAGAAAGTTGTGGTATAAAAGAAGATGCAGTGACTAAAATTAAGAAAGGTATGCTTAGATGATTTGGGCATGTAGAGAGAATGAATGAAAGGAGACTGACAAAAAGGATTTATGAGTCAAGAGTGAATGCGAAAGTTGGAAGAGGAAGACCAAGCCGAACGTTCCTGGACTAAATCCAGGACATTTATATTAAGGGCCAAGTCAAGAGTACATTAAATCGACGAACTTGTATGAAAGGTTTAATGAGAATAAAAGAAGCGAAGGAGATATGCAAGGATCGTGTCAAATAGAAGGTCGTGGTCTCCGTCTATCTCTATGGGAATCAGGGGTGATGCTATGTATGTACAATGCAATAAAACACTACTACTTTCTAATTAATTGACAATATCAAATAATAATATAACCCTAACGTTCAGTATATACTGAACTGAACGAATTAATGTTGTAAATTTATAAGAATGTCTAGTCGATGGTGTATCTGTCTCTATAAATAAATGAAAAGACTATGTTAATAAAAAAACTAGTCTATGTTGTAATTAAAAGAAGCTCTTTGAATCCCTGTCAGTGCATCTTTATTTTAAACAGCTTAATGTGAAAATCTCTATCATCAAACTTATAAAAAGACTTGCAATCACGAACGGAGCAGTCTTTCGGTGTTTCATTTTATTTTTCTACCGGCGCAGGCTGCAGGCTAGCCACTGACTGCGATCGCTTCCATTAAAATAACTCGTTAAAATTTATCATCGACCCGCTTAATCGCTTTAGCACCACCATCTGGGGTTTTATGATTTTTCTGCTTGCTCACTATACTGTCGTGGTAATTTTACAACGTAAGCGTAATCAATTGCGTGTTAAACTTAACGAAACAGTTACTTATCTCTTAATAAGAAAGTTTTAAAACCATTTATATTATACTAGCTGAACCTGCGACTTCGTTTGCGTAGAATGATTTTTATGGGTAGCATTTTCATTAATTTATCCGTTCTTATATGACCACTACTCGACAAAACAAAATTCTTGCCAAATTTCCAGTATCTTCGCTTCATGTTTCCAAAGATAACGTAATAAGTCAATAGTTAACACTCCCGCAACCACCCTTGCGAGTCCAATTTCATAAAATCCGTTCTTGGCTGACCTCTACTCGGCAAAAGGAATATTCCTACCAAATTTCAAGTCTCTCAGACTTATGGTTCTAGAGACATCGTGATGAGTCAATAGATACCTGGATATCTCTTTTATATATATAACGAAAACTTTTGACGGCCTCTTATTTGTCTGACTCTTAATTACTAGGAGGTTTTAAATGACGTGCCACTAAACAAAACAAAATATTGTGTGTAATATGTCATTGTATGAGATAATCTATAAAAGAAAGTTATAAGTTAGCTTGCATTCAAAATACATATAGATTTATTAATTATTTACAAATATTTAAATTTATTAGCTTCGCCGCATTATATTACCCCTCTTTTTATATTCACTAACTTATATCTCCCTCTCAACTTCAATCGCGTCACTCAATCACACGTTTACATAGCTCTCTTGTCAAGGGTAAGTAGCAGCCCAATAACGTCCCATTGCTGGGTACATGCCTCATAAGAAAGGGTTATTATTTTACAAGTTTTACCATTAGATTTAATAATAAAATTATATGTATCATACCATACATCGTTGCTTACCATCAGATAATTTTGCAGTTAAGTACTAACCTTACAGGAATAAAAATCAACTTTCGTGGTAATTTTATAGTGTAAGCAAAGTCCATTGCGTGTCCAGCTCATCCTAACACTAACTTATCTTTTAATGTGTACGTTTTTAAACCATTTACACAAGACATCAACTTGTTAGTTTTAACCGTCGCACCTAATTACAATATCGTTATAAAAATGAATATTCTCCAGAGTGAAAATCCAATTTAATCAAATTATACCGGATTTTCTGCAGCTGCGTTATACCGTGGCGCACTCAAAAGATAATTAAATAATTAAGAATGTATGAATGACGCCGTAAAGCCGTTTCTCTGATATTGTAATAATGCAGTCCTCTTGGGCAAAATCTTTTAAATTATTCGTTCACGCTTGCTACGTAATTACGCAGTCCTGGATGCCTACGTCTCTTACATTTATTGGGCAATTTTAGGGAAATTTGTCGGAATTCATTGATCATTTCGTCAGTGCTTCTACATATAAGAATACTTGATATGAAGAAGAACATTGGATTGAATAATTTTACACGAAATTAACTTTGAGTATCACTTGAGTAAAGGCATCTTACAATAAGAACTAGAACCAAGGACCTTATGTCTATAGCCAAATAATCTGTCCAACATATAATATTAATTTTTAAATTCTGGTTTATTACGAGTAAGAGAATCAGAATCTTTTTGGAAATACTATTTCAATTTATTATTCATAACAAAAAGTATACCAAAGAAGCCGATATTTTCAATCTATAAAGGTGTGTACAATTTTTTTTAAGATTTTGTAAGGTTCATTCAAATGGCAGTGAAAATAGAAATTCCGTATTCTTGCTCCGCGAATATTGCAAAATTTTATTTAAACTGCTTTAGAAATACACGCATTTTCGTATTTCAATCGATTAAGACGCCGATTTTATTTCTTTGCAATGTGTAAACTTCTATAAATCATCGTTGAGATACGAAGTTTACTCGTATATAAAACTTGAACAGTATACTATAATATATTATACTTTATCAATAAATTCTTATTAATTGCGAATATGTGGATGGATATATGCTTATTACTTCTTTAGACAATATATTCTGGAGCAATTTTGAGAGTACTTCTAAATATAATAGGTAATTTGTTGAGGTAAGGAATTATAAAGTTAGTAAATATACATGTTAAACATTAATCATATAAAACCATAGTTAAAAGAGTATCTCAGTTACTAAACGGTATCTCCTCAGTAGAATCGACCTTTTAAAGCAATTGTTAATTATGTGCCGACTAAAAAACGTGAATAAAATAGATATAATGTAATAGATAAGTACTTTGATATTACTAGATCTGTTTTTAATGAAATTTTTTGTGTTAAGTATTTTAATTTCTTTTACCCTCAATTTTTATTCTTCTAGTAATCTTTCAAGATTATTTTAAAATTTCATACAAAAATAAAATTTACAGCAGTATATTTCAAATGACATATTAAAGCGTAAACTATAAACCTTTAATATCCATAATAAAGTACCCCAAACAAATTTAGAAAGCGGTTAACAAAAAGACGTGGAAATGAAACGTTTTACCTCAAAAATGTCAAAGGTGGCTTCTTTGGGGTTTATATTTTGCGTTTATAACGGTCGGGACGCGTGATACGGCAAAAAAAGAGCACCAACGGCCGTTGCCGGAGAAAATCTGAGGGCTTAAACAGTGCCACGTATGAAATAGTACCGCTCGGTTACATGAAAAAGACGAAAGGAGAAATCGAGTGACAGGACCACGGTAGACGGTTTTTTCCTGATGCTTTTTTGCTGGGATTTTAGATCGGACTATGCCATAGACGATGTTTAAGGTAGACTTCCGATTTTACTCAAACGCCGGATGTTATAAATCACAGGGTTTTAATACAAGAAATAAAAACAAACTTGCAACACTATATTTAAGGGGAAACAGATTCAGAACACATTTTTCGCGAGCTACCTCAATCAGTTGTGGAATTACCTGTACTTCATTTTAAGATACATATCTAAAACATTCTTGTAGAAAGGGCATATAATGTAAAAGATAATTCAAGGAGCAAAAATAGTAAGACTTATTTCCAGTTTTAAATATTACACTGCTACTTGCAAAAACAAAATTTAAAAGAGGAAATAGGAACGTTGTGGTATTAAAGATAGCTAAAATTGAGAAAGGTATGCTTAGAAGGTTTGGGCACGTAGAGAGAATGAATGAAAGGAGACTGACAATAAGGATTAATGCATCAAGAGTGAATTGGAAATTTCCTGGACCAAATCCAGGACATTTTAAATAAGGGCCAGTTCAAGAGTACTTTAAACCGACGAACTTATATAAAATAATGAAGATAAATGAGAATAAAAGAAGCGAAGAAAATATGCAAGGATCGTAGCAAGTGGAACAACGTGATCTTTGCCTACCTCCATGGGAATAAGGCGCGATGTTATGTCTGCATGTATAAATATTAACTCTTGCCAGTAATAAATAAATACATACATACATACATAGCATCACGCCTCATTCCCATAGGGGTAGGCAGAGACAACATCCTTCCACTTGCCACGATCCTTGCATATCTCCTTCGCTTCTTTCATTCTCATTAAACCTTTCATACAAGTTCGTCGGTTTAGAGTACTCTTGACCTGGCCGTTATTTAAAATGTCCTGGATTTGGTCCAGGAACGTTCGCCTTGGTCTTCCCCTTCCAACTTTCGCATTCACTCTTGACTCATAAATCCTTTTTGTCAGTCTCCTTTCATTCATTCTCTCTACATGCCCAAACCATCTAAGCATACCTTTCTCAATTTTAGTCACTACGTCTTCTTTTATACCACAACGTTCTCTTATCACACTATTTCTTACTCTGTCACTCAGTTTTAATCCACTCATGCTTCTCAACGCTCTCATCTCTACCGCATTTATTTTACTTTTGTGATTCTTCTGCCATACCCAACTTTCACTACCATACATAAGTGTTGGCACCAACACTCCAGCATGCACTGCCAGTCTAGCCCTTTGAGACACCATCTGGCTATTCATAAAAGCATGCAGAGCACCATTTACCATATTCCCTGCATTCACTCTCCTTTCGATATCACTTTCACATGTTCCATCTTTTGTAAATTTAGATCCCAAGTATACAAATTCTTTCACCTCTTCCACTTGTTCCCCATCTATCAAAATATTGCCATTCATCATAGATTCATCTCGTTCAAAAAGCATAACTTTCGTTTTGTTTACATTCACTTTCATTCCTTTCCCTTTCAAAGCTTCATTCATAATATTTAGCATCTCCTGAAGCTCGTTAGCGGATGACGCAAGTATTACTTGATCATCAGCGTAGAGTAAACATTTGATGAGTAATTCATTCATTCTTAACCCATATATACATTCTTTTAAATCTGTCAAACATTTTATAAATAAATAAACTCTAATATTCTTGCCAGTAACATTTTAGTGTGAGCCACTGTTGAACCGGTGGTAGAATTGGTAGTAATTAAGAAATCTTTGCGAGTCTACTTAAATTAAGTTGTAAGGTTAATTAATTTTTTTTGAAGTCCGTCCATTAGTTATACATCATCTACCTACATAGATCCGGTTCTGAAGGTAGATATCAAAGACGAAAGGAGAAATCGAGTGGGAGGGCCATGGTAGACGATTTTATTTCCTATGTTTTTCTACTGGGATTTTAGATCGGACTATGCCATGGCCGGTGTTTAAGGTGGACTTCCGATTTTCTCCTCAAACGCCGGATGTCTGCAGTAAATTACACGTCTGCAACATCAGCGACACGTGCGTCGGCTTGTTATTAATTACAGGGTCTGTCTGAGTTCGTAATATTCATATACCTATCCACATTTATAATGTGATATTATGTAATGCAAATGATAACGTTTTCTAATTATTATATATGCAACTAATTTTTCCCTGCGATGTGCCCAGCCAACTACTGAAAACAGTTTAGAAGTAGGAAGGATTCAATGGATTTTAATTCTATTTTCAGTAATAGTCACAGTGATTCAGAAAGAAGGATCATATTTATAGTACATATATGTTAGAGTACGGTTAATTTAAAAAAAATAATGATTTGTAATGTAACAAAAATATTTTTGTTCGTTTAAATCGTGAAGACTGGTTAAATCTTATGAGATTGATCAAACTAATGAGGCTCAAAATTGAATATCTTAAAAAGATCTATAAAAAATCCCCAATTACCATTATATTTATATCAGAATTATTGTAACTCAGTATTGTACAACACTGTTATTACTTATCATTTTAAATACATTACGTACGTCGTATATTTTATGTAGATCAAAACAGTCCATAACAGCATTTTATTAAAATCATAAAGTAATATAAACATCAAATTGATGTCGCCGTATTTTAAGACCCACATTTAAGTGCACACGTACGATGTTGGTCAGCTAGTATTCTTATTAATCCAGTTCTATGTTCATAACTGCAAAAGTTGTGATTAAAACTCTATTTTCTTGACGGCGTTTCTTTAAAATTTCCGGAATTAATGAACCTTGTGGTATAAAAGAAGATCTAGTGACTAAAATAGAGAAAGGTACGATTAGATGGTTTGGGCATGTAGGGAATGAATGAAAGGAGGCAGATAAAAAGGATTTATGACTCAAGTTTGAATGGGGAAGACTAATGCGAACGTCTCTGGACTAAATCCAGGACATTTTAAATAAGAGCCAGGGCAAGAATACTCTAAACCGACTAACTTGTATGAAAGGTTTAATGAAAATAAAAGAAGCGAAGGAGATATGCAAGAATCGTGGAAAGTGGAAGAACGTGATCTCTGCCTACCCCTATGGGAATGAAGCGCGGTTCAATTCAGTTTAAATACAGTAAGGTTCTCATTTTGTATTGATGTCTTCTGTATTGAAATATGTTCATAGAGTACGTTTAATGTAACTTGAAGTAATAAATAATACAACAATAAGTTATTTTAAAAAAATTATCATAAAACATCTAACACACACTTGTTTATTTTGTAACCTATTAAGATACCTATGATATGATATTCATTTTATGTGAGTTTTTAATGTATGGTGCTGTTTCTGCAAATACGATTAATAATTAATTAATTTTACTAATGATTATTAAACATCAAGTGTTTTGTTATCGAATGCAAATTTGAATAAAACATATAGAGAGGAGAGGACTGCCTCATTGGTCTAGTGGTTAACATGTTCGACCACAGACATGAGGTCCTGGGTTCGAGTCCCGGGTCGGGCCAATCCAAAAATGGATATTGAGTTTTCTATTAAGATTTTCTCAATATTTTCCCGAAGTTGGGAAGTTAGCGGTGTGATCCACCCCCCTGCTTCGGAGAGCACGTCCTGCCGTCGGTCCTGCGCCCGATCTCTCTCCGGTTGTGTCGGATTACCGTCAAATCGGACTATGAGAGTGAAGGAGTAGAGAGTGCACTTGTGCACTAAAGCCTGCCAATCCGCAGTGGAGCAGCCTGGTGGGTCTATGCTCTAAAACCCTCCCTCACATGAGTGAGGAGGCCTGTGCCCACCAGTGGGACGTTAATGGGCCGCTACTTACTTACTTTACTTTTTGTAGAGAGAGGGTGTGAGTTAATAGTAAGAATTGAATGATATTCTTTTTACTTTTCTACACTTTTGGTGTTAAATTGGACTTTAAGGATAAGGTTTGGGAGTAGGAAATGTATCTTTTTTCACTGGATAGTGTCGCATGCGATGCGAATTTATCGCGCCTGCTGCTCGGACGGTAGAATGATTAGAGGGTGGGAAACGCTTGAGGGATTTTTATTCATGCTTGAAATATCTAATTTAAATTAATTAGCACTGTTTTTAAAACTTCAGTAACATCTTATTTATATTACAATAGAATACACGCATTTCAATTACAATACATTTCAACCTCTAAAAACTTGAAAACATTTACCGATAAAACAATTATTAAATTTTTCTAATATTCGTCTAAATGTCTTAATGTCAGTAAAAGTAGAACCGAATATGTTTTGAATTTCTTTAATTTACATTGGAATCTAAATAAACGTTAAGAGAATTCTTTATATATATTGGTAATGATGATAATGTAATTTGTTTTCAAAGTATTTTGGCAACCAAAGAAACATTTTGGAGATTCAATCTTCTGCAATTTTTTTAAAGACATCCATGAAATTTCTAATAAAACTATAGAAGTATCTGTGTAGGAAATTATTTAGCCTCCCTCGTCTTTTGGGTAACATAAGTCATTTATATAAATTAGGAATAATGCTGGTCCCAAACACTTCCTTAAGGAACAACAATACTCCTATTCTTTTCGTTGTCTCCAATTGTAACTTGTTCTTTTCTATTATATACATTATCCATATACAGTTTGATTGAAATGGTCTAATGTCAATGCATTCCAATTAATTTTCCAACAGAATTAATTTAATTTATTTCATCAACTTATAATATGTCTGCGCATTATAATACGGTATTAGGTTCCCTATTAATAAATACATTTTCTAAATTTATAAGCTTTTGTTCTTAATTTATTTATTTCTTAATGTAATGTCCTTTTACGTCTGGTATAGAGTTGTTATTATTCCGGTAATTCAATTAATTATTCTATTTCCAATATTGTTATTCACGTGGTTTATTTTCGACCCCTTGTAGCGTCTTTCCCCTCTAATCATAAACTAACTACAAAGTTCACAGATACATAATACTTAATGTAATGGCAATGTTTACGATTCCACTTTTTATGACATGGTACATTTTCTTTTTGCAGATTGATCCCAAAGTGGCGTTCCCCAGAAGAGCACATCCAAAGGTAAGTAATCAAAATATACACCCAATTTGATTAAATCCCTTCAGGTTGCGGCGAAATATAAATTGTATTCAACCATGCTTTATTGAGCTTATTTAAATATTAAACTCCCGCAAGAGCGTACAACAAACTTATGACATATTGTGGATGGTAAGCACCGACGGACGGGGCTTGTTTATTTTCAAACATTTACACAAAATATTATTTTAGGCTGGACATAACTCTCGCTAGCTATTAAGATGTTATTTCATGTTGCATAAATAACTAAGGGTTAATAATTTAGTATGCGGACTATGATCTTGAGATCGTCGGGACTCTGTATAGCTCTCTGATTGAATCGTATTACTACGCATTCAGTTTCATTTAGGTTTCCATATTTATATCAAGGCTAGATGTTTTGCAAATTAGATTTTAGTATATGACAGAAGTTGTCTAAATCTCTAGAGTATTTATTAAAAAATAATCTAATTCTTATATTATGAAATATTTTAAGGATAAGATAGGTTCAATATTTTGATTTTCTAATAAAGTTCTATAAAAAACGTAGTTAGAGATATACCTTAAGAGTTTTTCATACTTTTTGAAAGCGCTATCATTAAAACAAGAAACGAAATCCTTTCTGAAGATTTTAATGGTGTAACATTCCGCAATAATAAAAGACTATTCACATCCGTTTAAGAATGTTTTAAATAAAATCCTTTGGAAGATATAAAAAATGTATAATAGAACAAGTTTAGAAACAGATTCGCAGACTTTTTCCCAGGAAGTACGAGTATTTTAAAGTTTTAAGAAAGCTGGACAGTTCTTGAACGAATAAAATGAATGTATGAAAGTAGAAAATAAAGACAAAGTTTGATATAAAACGCACGGCTTCGCGACTGCTGGATTAGAGCTTCAAACATTAAATTTATTTAAAGGATAATAATTTTATAATAGCAAACTGTCAGCGTAAAATTTTATCATTCAACCGTTTAAAAGGTCAGTTATTTTAATCTATTAAAGAAGTTACATGTCGGTGTAATGATATAACTCACTGTCTTCTAATATATGTGTATATATTTATTTGTTCATAAGTCTATTAATATTATTATAAAATATTTATTAAAGTATTGCCTGGTAGAGATTGCTTTAAGCAATAAGGCTGCCTTTGTTCATAGTTTAATGTAATATACTTATTTATTGTAAGAAATTATGTCCAATCAAGAATATGTGCAATAAAGTATTCTCTCTTTCTCTCTCCATATGTACATATTATACATGTCGGAGTGACAATCCGGCGCACGCCTCTCCAGTTCTCGGGTTCCTAGCTATTATTATTAATGAGTTTGTGTAAATTGATATCGGGAACATTAAGTGATTGAACATTATAATCTCAGTAAATTAATAGAATGTTTGATTGTACCAACATTACCCACTAACGCCCACATTATGGAAATTATGGATGCCATGAATGAAGATGTCGGCGGAGAACCCTACGCCCCTACGCCCTACGCCCCTATGTTTTATGATCCTTTCTCTCTTATTCTCCGACACACAAATATACAAAATAGAGTTAGTCACATTATTTATAAGTCAAACAACAACTAGACTGATTTTAATAATCTGAAAAGCTTACGAAAAACAACCCTTCATTTTTCATTCGGCAAACATGTTCCTTTTACGACGTAGACGTTCACTAAAGACTTGTTCCCCATATTTTTGCGGGACCTGCGGAACTGAGTACAAAACGATAACTAAATAAGAGATCTATAAATTTTAATGCTCGATGAATGCTGTAAGCACCTTACGCATTTATACAATCTGATTATGATGTTAAAAACCGTAGTCTAATTTAATAGACGTTCAAAATTTTTCTACATAATAATTTTAAAACAATCTTTTATTTAACCATGGTTAATGGGTAATTTAGTACAGTTTCAGATACGTTTGTTTGAGTGATAGATAACATATTTTACAAGAAATAATACAAGCTACTTATTAGTGAGATATTTCTAGGAAAAAAGGAAATTCCGACCTTATTATATTACCGTAGATGCCATTTTGTATCAGCGCAATGAGCGCAAAGGTAGTCAAGTTTAACTAACTAAATTTAATTACAAATAGCGATAAAGTAAAAACCAAATATAAGAATTGTAACTTGTACGTGTATTGTGATAAATTTGGAATGTTTCTAGAAACTGCTGCAATAGGAACTGAAGTAGTTATTAAAAACAAAATTCGTGCGTTTCGAGTCTGAGTGCACAATTTCCGCTCCAGACAATCGTGTTTTGACGAATTTCCTACATCATAATGAATAACAGGGTTCCCGCATTGAAAGGAAATTTCATGTATCAAATTATTTTAACGAATGCATTGTATTTGTTTACGAAATCAATTTCAATGCAGTGACTTTTTTGTCGTCTCTTAAATTATTTTTATGTCAATACATGACTGTAAAGAATCAGAGATTTTTATTATTGATATATTATCTTTAGAAAGAGTAAAAATACGGAATTACTATAGCTTTTGATCTATTGATCAAATACTAGCTGCCCATGCAATTGAATCTGCGTATACATAAATGAGAGTCTTAAAGTACGACAATGTCTATTTGGATTTGATTTTATGGCTGTAGTAAGTTCACTTCGTACATTCATGGATCATTTTCGGCCTAATAAATTTTTCATCTAAAATTGAAAGGAAACGATGTTAAACTTAGATATTGGAGGACTCAGCAGGCGGAAAAGAGATGGAGTGTTTGTTATTTCTTTTATATGGACATTAAACGTGATGGATGGTTTTAAAACTTGACGTTATATTACTCTATCCGGGCAACCCATGCGGTGTTGCGTGGCCGGTCAAAGGGGATGCCGGCTATGCGAATTACATGAATACATTAAGGGAGCAGTGCCTCATACATGTTAGGTACACTATAATGCTCACGAATAAATTTAGAGCATGTTCCTTTATCAAGGTATTACCAAACGGTAACTATGCATGTAAAATCAGATATTCTATTGATCCAAAGGAGGATGCAGACGCATTGATTATTAAATAGCGCACTACCCGATTACATGAAGGCTACAAAAGGTGCTATTGAAACTAAATATAAATTATACCATGTTAAAGACAAATGAGATATAGGCTTATTTGTATATGATACTTCCTTGCTGTTTAAAGTAGACAGAAATGTAGAAAATTATGACGAAGTAAATAGTACCCTGTCACATGGTCTACCGTCGGTTTTCTGTTAAATAAAGGTATATCTATAGTCTTCAGACTCTGAGCTTCAGTGGGGTGCTCACATTAAGACTCTGGTAGGCAAACTCATCTCTATTGCATTTGCTGTTAGGAAAGAAAGGCAATACACTAATGTTGAAACTGCTAAAATGGTGTATTTCGCTTATTTTCATAGCATTATGTCTTACGGTATACTGTTATGGGGTAAGGCGGCGGACATTAAAACTTATTTATACAGCAAAAGGTGCGAAACCCACAAATTTAATACAAGAAATAAAAAACAAACTTGTAATGTTATATTTAAGAGTGAAGAAGGTTCAAAAATCACTTGTCAGGGCGAGCATGCGCATTTTGCCTCGACATAGCTTTAAGGAATATGTTTAAAACGTCCTATTACAAAAAGCATATTATAATTTGGAAGATTATCCAAGTGACAAAGCTGTTTGGACTTGATTCCATTTGCACAGGAAAGCTAAATACATTGTAACGTACAAAAACTATGTTTAAAGGAGTAACCGTTGAGTTTCTTGCCTTCTTTCTTCTCAGCGGAATCAACTTTCCGAACTTGAAAAGTGCTTTTTAGCCTACTTGAATAGACAATATTTTTATTTTTATTTTGAAAGGTTATGCCTTATTGCTGTAGTGGTCAGCTTGCTCGGCTACAAACGTGAGGACCTGATATAGAAATTTTCTGTTAAATTTTTTTTTTTAACAGAAAATTTCAATATCCGGTATTTGCATAAAGTCGAAAATTTTGTAGCGTGCTTCACTCTCGTGTTTCAGAGAGCTTGTAAAGTTGGTCTTGCACCTGATCTATCTCTGTTTGTGTCGGATTGCCATCTTATCGGCTTATGAGAGTGAAGAAGCAGAGTATGCACTTGTGTCGTCGTAGCAGCATGAAGTGTCTATGCTCTAAAAAGTCTGTTTACTATGAGTGAAGAGCCCTATGCCCAGCAGTGGGACGTTAATTACTTTTTAAGTACTATACTATAGGTGACGCAAGAATAAATTACCTAACGTCGGAAATCCTTGAATACACAATTAATAACAATCATATTTGTATTAATCGATATTACTTTGAAATCGATACATGTTAAAAAAGTACATAAAAATCTACTACAAAATAATTTTTGATTTAATTTAATTTGCCATTTAAATACTCGACTGATTTATTGTGGGGTCAAACTTAAATTTTGAGTCGTTTTTTAACATCATGATCAGTATTGTTAATTATATGCGACAACAAACTATTGCCGATTCAAAAGTCCGAAGCTACTCGAATTAAGAATTTTCTATTTTATTTGATTGATTATATGCATGCAATCACGTTTTTTATTAAACGTATTAATATTTTTTTTTTACAACAAGTTCTCGCACAAGTTAAATTACGGCGTAATCGAAACATTTCAAAGTTTACGTAAAGTTAAACGAGCTGTTCAACCGAGTGAATTGCAGTCTTAAGAATTAATAACATTTTCATCGTCTAATTATACGCTATTACAAACGAGGCGCAAAATCGGATGGCCCAGTCCAGTACTTGCAGGTTAAAATTCAAATTTCTGATTATCATTTGCCACCGCTCCTGGTTCCCTTCTTACAGAAACAATAGAAAAAAGGGGATTCTCCGGGCACAAGCCAAGAACAAAACAAACGAATTTTTAATATCGTCTTTATCGATAATTGAGAGTCTCGCGAAAAAGCTCTTATTTTGAAAACTTTTAGAGTCTGTGAAAGAGGAATCGTGGAGGAAAATGGAATTGAGAGAAAAAACTTTTTTCATCTTCTTTGTTTGACATTGACAGTCACTAAACTTTTTATTTTCGCAGTGGATCTATTTAATTTAGTATCGATCCGGGAATTTAATTGTTCCACATCTGGCAGGAGCTCGATGTGATATTGAATTTTTTCTATAGAAAAATGCGGTTCCGCGCGGGATATTCCAATTATTGAACACTGTTACGTAACACAATTTTCAAAACACTTTTATGAAACTCTGTGACTTGAAATCTTTGGAATTAGAAAGGAAAAATACTTAATGCGATTGTTTCAATTATTTTTATATTACTTCTTTATGATAATTAAAATGAAAGTACTTTAGGCGTATGAGGATAAAATCTTTACGGATGAAACGTGTGATTAGCGTCACGAAGAAGTGCAGCGTTCTTTATGCAAAAGAAAAACACGTGGCGTTTTTATTTACAATTCGTCATTTGAGATTTTAATAAATTATATATATTAACTTTCGAGACTTTTAGTATATTAATTATAATTAGATTCATTAAATTCCGCCGAAATCTTTCTCTACGTCTCTGAAATCTAAAGTTTAGGATTTGTAGAAATATAAACAAGACTTAAAAAATACTTTGCCAAAGAAGTTTCACTACTGACATGTACACTTGGTACGCACGCACTTTCATTTTTTTTTGTTACGACAAACTTTCATGAACATGACCATAGAAGGATAACCTACAAAAATAGATAAAACTACGGAAAAAGCTCTATGTATTTTGCACACTCCAAAGTTTCTATTTTTAGTTAATATATTTCCAAACAAGGTTATAAAAACTCCAAATTTTTTATTAATTTTAATGGTGCACAAATATATTACCCATATAACATTAAGTTACTGTACTTATCTGGATTCCTTTAGATATTTAAAATATAATTATGAACCCTATAAGGAAACGTAACTGTTATTAATTAACATGGGTAATTAACATGCAGCGTGGTGGACACATTCTCTAAAAACCTTTTCTGTTAATAGTCAGGAACCCTGTGCCCAGGTGTAGGATGTTAATGGACAGCAATTTACTCAATTTTAGTGGTGGGTAAGCGATTTCTTCCAGATAATATTATTGCTACAAATATCCACATTTATAGAAGGTTTATGATCTCAAAATATGTTGTAAAATTTATATTGATTATGTATGACCTATGGCAGCCAAACATGGTCTTTAACTATGCGGGATTGAATAAACTAGAACCGTCCCAACAAAATTTACGTAGTAGTATGCTGAATATAAGGAAAGATGATAAAATGATCCTACGGAGTATAAGAAAGACATGTAAGACCATAGATGTCAACCATTTTATTAAAAGACAGAAATGAAAATGGGTGGGTCACGTAGCGAGGAAGGATAAGGAAAATTGGGTTACTGTTTTCACAGAATGATACCTTACGAAAGAAATGAGAAGGAGAGGACACCCTTTCCATAAGTGGGACACCGCAGGAGTCACATGGCAGAGATAAGCCTGGGTCAACGCAAGGCAATCTTAACAACCGCTGTTTAGAGATAATATTATTTGTTAATCTAGATTTTAGGATTATCAATAAAGGCAGGAAAGGCTAGACAACATTCTAGAAGTTCGTTCGATATCATACACAGATCCAAATGGTAAAACAATTTAAATACCTGAGACACTTGCTTAGTGAAGATCTGAAAGATGACCTTGATATATAGCGTATACAGTAAAGACAATAAATACCATAAGAGTACAATATGACGTACTCTTATGAAGTAGCCGAGCTACTGCAGTGCATCAGGAATGTTCGCTGAAGCAGAGATTCTTGACTTCTTTGGGGCCTTCTGGAGTCACCTTTAAAAATCTAAAAATCTATTTTGTGGGTTGTCTCGAATGATGTATCAATTCCCATATATAGGCACTGGACTTCTGCTCACTTAAATTGTAATAAAATATGACTATCAATGTAATTAATTTAAGTTTCATTATTATTTTTTGTTATGTGTATACACATATTGTTGAAAAATACCTTTTGTATAAATAATTTTATTATTATTATGGTTATTATTACTATTATTTAATCTAAATACTTTATCAAAGTAAAGAGATAGCAATTGCTGGAGAAAGGGTGGAAGCGAGCAAGGAACAAAGACTAATATGTCATCGTGGCCAAGTTAATTGACGCGGCTTCCGTACTAACGCGGCAGAACGCAGACGACAGCGTTTCCTTGACTTACATATTTATATGGATAGACAGCACTAGCTCATCTACTGACTTATAGTCCGTATTCATTTTAAACTTCCTTTTAAAGGATTTGACTTTTAGTTCTCTATGTTCACATATGACAAAGTTAAATACAATTACCTTAATTTTGATATATGAACGGAAATCTTCCCCAATTATCATTCGCGTTTACATTAGCTTGATTTGTTTTTCTCTTTCTATACATACGTATCAAAGAATGATGATATAACAGTAATTTACTGACATAATCGTAGTATATTGACGAGCAAAAAAATTATTTAACATAAGATTGATTCACGTCAAGCATCCCTAAGTTCCCTTAACGTAAATTATGTTATCTAATTGATATTTTAAATTCTGGAAATAACGTAAACTGCCAATCCAGAATCTGGAATAACAAATGTGGTAAAAACTTAACCGGAAGAAAAAGAATTAGTAATCAAAAAAACGCGACCTTCAAGTTCAGAATATTGCCAAAATCCGTAAAATATTATAATTGCGATCAGAAATTATTGATAGTCAATATCAAAGACGAATAAAAATCAAAGTCTACATTTAAATTTAATTTCATTTTTGGACGACTCTTAAGCTTAATTGTTTTCCAAACGACGGGACGAACATCAAATGTTTAACAGGTAGAAGTAGTTTGTAAGGAGCTTTCCCTTGCAAGTGTTGTTTTGGTATATTTCAAGCATTTATTTCATATTTACTCACCTTTTAAACCTTTCCTGAACTTCTACAAATAATTCAAAACTAAAATTAGCCAAATCAGTCCTGCCGATTTCGAGATTCAGCGAGACTAACGAATAGGAATTAATTTATATATATTTAAAAAAGTTATATATATAATAGACAATACTTCAATGAAGATTTCAATTAAAAAGCTTTAATCGACCCGAAACGATCTCCGAATTCAGTGGCATTCGTAATCACAGTAGCGGGAGTTTATATTCCTTAATGGACTTTGCCAAAGTAGTTTCAACTCTCCTTACTGGTAAGATATTTGAGTAAAAACCTACTGCACATTGCAGCCATCTAAGGAATGTTTAACTTGGAATTAATCGAGTTGTCTCGTCATTGAAAATACGTTACTAAAATTAACATTTTACTTAGTAAAACAATGAATATTTACGTTGTTATGATCCCACGCCTTTAAATAATAAATATCGATTTCTATTAAACCCTGTTACTTTAGTTGGATCGGTTATTCAGGTAATTCCAAGTTTCTATTTCAACTATAATCCATATTATGTGTTAAAAAACAAGGAATATAAAGTTACAAGGAACCCTTGTAATCTTAAATTTTAAGTCGTTCTTTAACCAGGCAAACAATGGACAAAAACTTATATTTAACGATTCAAAAGTGCTGTAAAGTTTAAAAAATTTCAAATTACTCCTTTTCTTATATAATCAAAAATTTAGATCAAAGATAAACACAAATATAACGATAAAAAATGTGCTAATAAAATGGTGCAAGTGTTGTCAATACAAATAAAACTATAAATACACTAAGGAATAAATTCCAGAAGTTCGTAATAGATAATGGTTACCTCTTACCGGGTTAACGTGCTTTTTTTTCGCTGGGAATTGCTTTTATGCACTGGCCCCACCGTGTGTAAGTAGTGTGGGACTCGGCGAACAAGCAGGCCTCGCAATACTCATTAAAACCCAGCGGAACCCTCTCCATCCATGAATGAAGCACCAGGGGTTCTACTTTCGCATTCATCCATGAATGAAGCACCAGGGGTTCTACTTTCGTATTCATCCCTGGTGTCCAGGATGAATCCGACTGAGGATTCTCGATACGAAAGGACTTACACTAACAGACGCTGCCCTGTAGCCCGCCTCCTCCGACGGATTAGGGCGCGAAGGTACCCTCGTAACTTTAGATTTTAAGTCGTTCTTGAGTACCATCATCAGACGTACATTAGAATTAAAGTGTGGAAAAGAAAAAAATAATTGACTATTCAAAAGTGCTGTAGTACGTCTACTTGAATAAAGATACTTTGATTTGATTTAAAACATTTCTTATGGCTTCTATGCTGCATGAAATTTTTGCAGTGAAACTTCTTTAAGTGCATGAGAGTAATTTTTTTACGGATGAAACGCGTGATTAGTGTCACCAAGATGTGCAGTGTTTGTAGGTTTGAAGTTTAGGTAGTTTTAGTATTTACAAACAACAAGCGGCATTTTAATTTGCCACTCCTCTTTTAATATACTATTTTTCATAAAAAATAAAATAAAAATATTTCATTATTTTAATGACAAATGCCCGCCTCCTCCGACGGTGTGAGGGTGCATCCATTGTAATCTCCCTCTATCGTTCATGGGCCTCCTTCAGTGAGATGATCGTCTCACAGAAGAGGGCCACTCCCGCCCAGCATCTCTCACTAGAGAGCATCGCGCCTACAACACTGACCAGTGAGAGGTCTGCGCCGATCAGCGCAATGAAAAGTTAATGTGCAGTTATCTCTGACTGTATCATCACCTACCATCAGGTGTGATCATGGCCAAGCGATAACTTGTCAGTAATAAAAAACGAAAGAGAACATATCTGGAGTGTCGAAATACAGCTAATCATTTCATTAACGCATAATCTCCCTATACATTGAATATAAAGAATTTATTTTAATTGTTTTTTATACTTCTTCATTACCATTTTTTTTGTAATCTGTACCTCTATAAATATGTTTGTATGTTATACAATAAAGTATAATCTGTCGTATCTAATTTTACATATAAGCCGTTCTCGCCTTCAAAACTTGATTATTTAGCTTTAGAGTTCAATTTTGAGCTTTTATAAAGTTTTATTTGAGTTGAACTTTACATTGGAAATGGTGACGTGGCCGCAAGACCAGTTGGTGTGATTTAATGTGTTTCATTAAGCGTTTTGTCGGTGTAATCGCAAGTAATTTAAGTGAAGAGAGACCGGCTTCCGACTTTGTAAGTATTTTGTATTTTCTTTTTTAATTACTTCGTTTTAACTTTGTTGTCAGGCTTTAAACGCTGACTGACAGCGAAATAACAAAGTTCTTTGTAACTATTTAGGGTGGATTTAATGAAATTGTAGGCTTTTTATAGGGTAGCGCCTCGCGGAATAGGTGATTTGGATGTCTGGTTACACGAAATCGCACTCGTGGTGCTTTTATTGTAGTTTTTATAACTTTCAACACGCCTCTTAGTGTGTTACTTATATTTACTTTTACGCCCACACAAATATGGGAGTACATGCTATTATTAGAACTTTCAAAATAACTCCAGACGACATGGCCCATTTTTCATTGTAAGCCTTTGTTTTTGAAAAATATTTTACACCCAATGCAAACAAGTTTTTTGTATGTTTATTGGTGTGTGTGGATTGGTATGTGTGTGGTTTTTTTTCTCAGAGGTTTCGGAAAAATACTTTTACGTATTCAGGGCTAGCTGTTCTACCCTGGTAAGTCGGACTCCGGTTGCCACTACCGACTATAAAACCTCATCCTCTGCCTTATGCCTCTCTTTTCCCTGTGGTACGACCGTTAGGTATTACTTCGCAGGGAGAGGGTCTAGCGCTGGGGCATCTTCACGATATCTTAGTCTTCAAGTCTTGTCCTTATGCGCCGTACCTCTATGCGGCGTAGTTCCTGAAGGACTTCCGTCGCGAATAAGTTTGTTGCTTCCCAGGCCTCTTTCCATGCCGTTATATCTCTTATTAGAGATTCCGGCCTGCTTGTTCCCTTTAAGGTATTTTTCCAAGCACTGCGTTAAAGCGAGGACACATAAATAATACCTGCTCAGCACCTTCGTTGACTCCGAGACAAGAAGGGCACTCAGGTGAGGTCTTATTTATTAGGTATGGGTGTGTGTCCGAATGTGTATGTATCTATAGGTGTATAAAAGTTTTGATACCCTGAATAAAAAACTTTCCTTTTTTTAAATCTATGAGACATCACAAGATCTTTTGTTTAACTAATTCCTTTTCATATTGTGTTTTTGAAAAACGGAAGAAGTCCAATTTTGAGTATGTGTTGTTGTAAGGGCGCGCGAGACGGGCAGTGACAGAATTTTGTGCATAATTAGTACTTGCGTTTGGTTCAATCATTAAGTGCTTATTTCGTAGGAAAGGTGAAGCGTTTAATGATAAATCCAACAGCAGAGTGGAACTATCAACTTTACCGGTCATTATCCCTTGTAATAACAGCATATCACTTATTTCTCTTCTAGTTTTAAAGAATCTATCTGTTAGAAGATGAATTTAAAATCTTAATTATCTAAACTCGCACAACCAGAATAATAACCCAAGGCTTCTACTATATTAAACATGTAGCGCCGTGAGAGTCTTTGTAAGGCTTCTATGACTGTGATTTTCAATAAAATTTAATAATCCTCTCTTAGACTATACTGCTGTATAATGAAGGTAACTTCAGGCCATGATGGAACAGATGTAGCGAGTGACTTATAGGCGGGACGGAGCTCATAACTAGCGTCCAGTAGCGCATAAGTCCAGAGACCGCAGAGTGAAGCTGGAGCCGACGCTGTTAGCATTATTCACGGCTATGTTATATGGCGTATTTTACCTTTAATTAATGATACACCATTGGTCTTAGTTCCAGCACAATTGTATCACTGTCTATACATTTTCAAATCAATGCAATGTAAAATGACATGACAGATTTAAAAGAATGTATGTATGGGTTAAGAATGAATGAATTACTCATCAAATGTTTACTCTACGCTGATGATCAAGTAATACTTGCGTCATCCGCTAACGAGCTTCAGGAGATGCTAAATATTATGAATGAAGCTTTGAAAGGGAAAGGAATGAAAGTGAATGTAAACAAAACGAAAGTTATGCTTTTTGAACGAGATGAATCTATGATGAATGGCAATATTTTGATAGATGGGGAACAAGTGGAAGAGGTGAAAGAATTTGTATACTTGGGATCTAAATTTACAAAAGATGGAACATGTGA